>JAVJIX010000161.1:830000-1240000 GCA_036785185.1 Paratrypauchen microcephalus | reverse complement strand
TTATCTCATGGACGTTACATAAATTTGAAAACTGCCTGAAGACGTGTACATACTTCTCTTCCTAAAACCATGTGTTCTTTCCTGCGTGGATCTGGACTCGTTTAAACTTTTTGACCTACGCGTTTGCTATCCTACAAACATTACAGACATCTACGGACGTTATCGTAAATATATAATGATATGTTTTGATCTCGTTCAAATAAACTACGCGCACGTATCGGTATAGTGAACGAAGGCGATGACAGCGGCGTGATTAGGCCTTGGGTTAACGGGTTAGTGGTCTGAACGCACCAGAGCCTAAGGGGAAAAAGTCCACAATTAATACAACGTGTTTTCCAACGCACAATGTCTGGAAGTGCGTCTCATGTATCTCATACATTATGCATTTATGACATTATAATAAATAAGATAAATAGGTGCATGATGGGAGATTGAGTTTCCTGGTCATTCGATACAAAGGAGGAGTCCATAAGGAGCATGTGCTGTATGTATGTATTTGTATTTGTATGCATTTGTATGTATTTGTATGTATTTGTATGCATTTGTATGTATTTGTATGTACAGTATTTGTATGTATTTGTATTTGTATGTATTTGTATGTATTTGCATATTTTATCTTGGGTTTGCACAATGCTTGGTTTTCTAGGAACAGTAGATGTAAGGTATAGTACAATCAGGATATACACTGGTACAAATATTAGTACAAGTAGTAGTAGTGGTAGTGGCAGTAGGGGGGGGGGGGGGCGGTTGAATTGCGTGAGAAATGCCGTGTGAGTCGAATTGCGTGTTGAGAGCCCTGTTTCTCTAAAGAGCAAACTTAAACTACAAAGCAACTAATGAGAGTTATATAAATGAAGTTATTACCTGATGGTTCTCTGTTTGTTTTATCATCACCGCACTTTGTCAGTGCGCGCTGAGAGGGGCGGGGAGGAGGGACCGGAGCGGGGGGAGCGGGACATTTTTTACGGATTCATGTAAGAGTCTGGTTAATGCACCGGGCCCGCGGCTCACCGCGGCTCACCGCGGCTCACCATGGGAAGTTCGGCTCTGGGCCGCACGTATTCCGCGCGTAAGCCGTCGGGGGGGACACGTTACGCACAGACGGAGACACCGGGACCAGAGTCGGTGCGTCTCAGAGGAGATGTGGCACCGGGACTGGACTGAGGCTCAGGACGTGCCCGGGGGACGGCGCGTCTGCTCCGGCCTCCGCTCGGACCGTGCGCCCGGAGCAGGGGGAGTTTTTTTCGCTGAAAATGCGTGTTGCCTGCATAAACTGAGCCACACAGACCGAAATCAGCGTGAGAAATGCCATGTATGGCGTGTGAGCGTGTGAATACGTCGAATTGTGTGTGTCACACTCTCAATGCGTGAGACTTGAGAGCCCTGAGTAGTAGTAGTGGTAGTGGTAGTAGTGGTAGTAGTAGTAGTAGTAGTGATAGTAGTAGTAGTAGCAGCAGTAGTAGTAGTAGCAATAGTGGTGGTAGTAGTAGTAGTAGTAGTAGCAGTAGTAGTAGTAGTAGTAGTGGTGGTAGTAGTAGTAGTAGTAGTAGTAGTAGTGGTAGTAGTAGTAGTAGTGGTGGTGGTAGTAGTAGTAGTAGTAGTGGTAGTAGTAGTAGTAGTAGTAGTAGTAGTGGTGGTGGTAGTAGTAGTAGTAGTAGTGGTAGTAGTAGTAGTAGTAGTAGTAGTAGTGGTGGTGGTAGTAGTAGTAGTAGTAGTAGTAGTGGTAGTAGTAGTAGTAGTAGTAGTAGTAGTAGTGGTGGTAGTACTGTTGCACATTTATGTTTACCTTATTTTCAATGCACATTCTATTGCACATTTTACTAAATCTGTAAATACTAGGTATTTATTCTTTGCACTACTTTTTAGATTTTGTCATAGATAGTTTTGTATTTTCTATATATTGTATTTTGTATACGGAATTTCAATTCACTGTATGTCGAACATATATGGCAGAATTGACAATAAAGTTGATTTTGAACTTTAGTAGTAGTACTATATATAACAGGACCACTGTAATATTGGGTGATCTGTCCCACCTTTTTAGTGCTAATTTTCTGTACTTATATTGCGTTCTAATGTGATAAATTTGTTTAACACATTTTAATAAGTGTGACATGATCAGAGTGGAGACAGTGAACCCTAAAATGCAAATAACCCTGAGAGAAAAACATCAGAAAACAGGTCTGATTTTTAGAACTTTGCCTTTTCATTTTTAAAAGAGACCTCCAAAAAATCTGGAGGAGCGTTCTGTCCCAAATTTAGTCACAGAGGAGTTATGGATTTCCCAAGTGTGACGTCACGATTTCCAAACAGGAAGTGAAATTTTAAACCTAAAAACTGTCCAAATTGGGAAAACGAGATTGAATGTTTTTGCAAAAATGTTAAATGTAACGATCTTAGCTGTGAGAGGAGTAGTCAAACCTGTCATAGGCACTTAAACGTGAGCGACGATTGCGTAAATAGTGTTATCTAAAGTGCTCAGAAGGGCTTTCGAGATTATGAGAAAATATTATTGATCCCCTATTGTGAGCTTTCATTCAGTCCACACCTTTAGTATGTGCTTGTGATAGATAGCTTTGTATTACTGCTGCAAATCTAATTAAATCAGCCGCTGCGTCCTGCCCGTTTAAGATCAGTGGAGTTCTGCTTCGACATTCACACCAGGCCTGATTGTAATGGAGACCAATTTGTTTCACTTTCTCCTGATAATTTCACTGGGTTTTATTTATTGTAACGCACAAAGCAGTTTCTGCAACGCAATGTCAATTTTTACAATGGGGACAATAAAGTGTACATTAAACAGCCCATATTACGTAATTTTCTCAGCTATGTTATATTTGCCACGCTTACATGAGAGCATTAATTCCAAATAAGAATAATTTAATTCTGAATAAATTCCGCTTTAAAAAGACCATGTAAACACTTAATTCTTAATGAAATTGATTATTTGGAATGAAACTTAATTCCCAAGTAAGTGGTAAGTGGGTGGTTTATTCTGATTTTCAAGCTGAATTAATTTATTCCTCGATCATGTTAACGTTTAATCTTCTTAAAAATAATTCCGTTCGTTCGGCACATGCTCGTTGGGTTTCCCTTTTGACGCAATCTGGACGATCCGGCTCCACCACTCCTCACTTCGGAGTTTCATCTACTGCTGGATTTGCGAGCGGGATGTGGGAGTGGTCTGAGGTTGACTCAGTTTGTCTTCTTCCTCCTTCTCCGACGCTCTTCCCTACTCTTCCTCAGCTGACAGGGCCATTCAGCCTATTCGTGATTTATTTAAAGGTCTTGTATTACACAAAATGGATTCTTCTGAGTTTTAAGACATGTTACATACCCAGAGTTGTGTTTTGTTTCATTCGTACATTGAGTAATCTTTTATTATTAGCCTGTCTACATCTCCAAAGCTCAAAATGCTCTGTTCCGCCTGTTCCGTGATGCCATGAAGTGGTAGTTTTCATGTTAACAGCTAGGGCTGGGCGGTATACCGGTTCATACCGAATACCGAATTAATTTTTCATATACCGCAATACTGGTGAGTGTGTGCGTACAAAGCGTAGGGAACACAGAGTGGCCGAACGTCGCACCGGTGAACTGTTTTGCAGTGTCATGAGAGCGGTGGAAGCATAAGCTGTGTCCCAATTCGAGGGCTGCAGCCTCCACTGCTTTTTGAGGGGGTTTTCGGCCGCTCCGACGGCTGCAAAATCTGCAGCCCTTGAACTAGCCTCCGCGGACTGCAAGACCATTGCCGAAATGGGACAGGTCCACGGAGCCGAGACACACAGCTAACGCTAATGCTAACAATACACACTACGCAAATTACGCACACAGATCAATAACCCTCGAAGTGGGACATGGCTACAGTGTGTGTTGAGTGGTGAACAACGTGGACATTGCTGTTAGAAACAGAGGAACTTATGCTGAAAAGAGGAGCTGTGTCAGTTGTGTGGAAGTACTTCGGCTTTAAAATATCTGGCGCTGATCAAACAACCGTATTCTGTAAATGCTGTCGGGCTAAAGTTGTAGCCGCTGGAGGCGACACGAGCGATCTGCTTCACCACCTCCGTCACAAACATGTCCTGGAATATGAAGAATGCATGAAACTAAGATCGTAATGTTCAAGTTGGCGCTGCAACACAAAACCCCACTCAGACGTCACTCAAAGATGAGTTTGCTAAGGGGACTGCCTACGACAAGAAAAACGGTGGAAGGATATTACCAACGCTGTTACCGTCCACTTCGCCAAAGACACGGTACTACTTAGTCCTGTTGAGAAAGGAGCTTCAAGGAGATGATTAAAGTACTGGACCCAGATATGTTTTACCAAGTCGAATTTACTGCAGTAATTATTCTCTAAATTATCAGGAAACACCTAGTCATGCATATATATATATATATATATATATATATATATATATATATATATATATATATATATATATATATATATATATATATATATATATATATATATATATATATATATATACTGTATATATATATATATATATATATATATATATATATATATATATATATATATATATATATATATATATATATATATATATATATATATATATATATATATATATATATATATATACACACACACACACACAGTGTTGGGAAAGTTCATTTTCTACATAAACTAGTTCAAAGTTCAGTTCACACATTTCAAAATGAACTAGTTCGTTCATAGTTCATAATTGTTTATAGTTAGTAGTTTGTTCATAGTTCCAAAAAATGAACTAGTTCATAGATCTTTTTTTTTTTTTTCCAATACATTGCTGCGAGCTATTATTTTTCAATATCATTGCCAAAGCCCATATAGAACCATAGACAGCAATTATTATATCAGTTTTAACAATCAAACCATGTGTTAGATTCCATCTTCATATCCAATTTCACATCCTTATCCAACTTCAAATAACGGCCCCCATAATGAGAAAACACCTGCAATTCAACATAATAAAGAAAATACTTAAATAACCCCCATATGATATGACTTAATTAACTAAGAGACTTAAGAAAACAAAATAAACCCGCAAATTAACATTTGTGATTCCCCCTTTAATGTGGCCCCCTTTAGCGCACCACTCTGCACTGTTTCTCGCAAGACCAGGCAGTGGTCTTGCAAGAGGGAGAGAAGGAGAGAGGGAGGGAGGTGCTGGTCGGAAATTTCAGATGGATGGATCAGACCCTATTGAACGAAGTTAAAGAGATAGCGCATGTCGTTCACAGACACCAGAATGAACTCGTTCACAGTTCGTTCATCAGGCAGTAATACAGAGCGTTCAGTTCACGTTCACCCAAAATATGAACGCGTTCATGAACTATCGTTCATGAACTATCGTTCATGAACTATCGTTCAGTGAACGCGTTCAGAGACAACACTAATATATATATATATATATATATATATATATATATATATATATATATATATATATATATATATATATATATATATATATATATATATATATATATATATATATATATATATATATATATATATATATATATATACATATATTATATGTATATATATATATTTTTTTTTTTTTTTTTTTAAATACCATGATATCAATTTTTGGTTATAACGCCCAGCTCTATTAACAGCTACCTTTTTTTTTCTTTTTTTTTTTTACCTTTTTTTTAACCTTTTATTCAGCACTTAAATCATCCAAATGAATCTAGTGAACGTGTATGCAGTTTCAAAAGACACTGTAGCACTTCCTTAGACTTAGACTTATACAATATAAAACAGAGGGTAGATGGAATAGCAACCAAAGAGCAATAGACCTGTCAGATGTGACACAGTTATATACATAAGATAATGGTAATAAATATATATGTACAATCCTATTTAAATAGAAAAGTAGTAGTCAAATACAAAATACAGTATCAAATATGAAATATTGCACTTTACATTTGATATTTTATTGTTATTTTACTCTGGACGTGTGCTGCTGACCTCTTGGCCAGGTCACCCTTGTAAACGAGGTCTTGATCTCAATGGGTTTTTACCTGGTTAAATAAAGGTTAAAAGAAAAAAAAAAGATGTTCAGTACCAGCTGTATACAGTTGTAGGGAGTATTATCTGTTACATAAGGGTGAGTTGTTGTACAATTGTATGGAGTATGGTATGAATGTAGTCCTGTATCTCTCACTGTTTGAGCGGAGCTGCACACTTTGAAAGATCTGAGCTTCCTCAGGAAGTAGAGTCTGCTCATGCCCTTCTTGTACACACCATTACAGTTGTCCCTCCAGTCCAGCCTGTTGTTCACATGAATGCCCAGGTCCTTGTAGCAGTCCACGATCTCCACCTGGTGACCCTTGATGTTAATAGGCTCCACAGGTGACCTCATCCTCCTGAAGTCAATCACCAGTTCCTTGGTCTTGTCTAAGTTCAGGAGCAGATGGTTTGCCTGGGACCACTCCACAAAATTTGCAATCAGCGTCCTGTACTCCATCTCCTGTCCATCCCTGATACATTCAACCAACGCAGAGTCATCAGAGAACTTCTGCAAATGGCAGGACTCTGAGCTGTACTGGAAATCAGAGGTGTACAGAGTGAACAGGAACAGAGAGAGGACCGTACCCTGAGGGACTCCTACATTACTGACCACAGTGTCAGACAGGGTGGTCCCCAGTCGCACGTACTGAGGCCTGCCTGAGAGGTAGTCAGTAATCCAGGAGACAGTGGAGGAGCTGACACCCATCCTGAGCAGTTTTTCACCCATCAGAGAGGGCTGAATTGTGTTAAAGGTGCTGGAGACATCAAAGAACAATATCCTCTCAGAGCCCTTTACACTATCCAGGTGTGAGTGAGCTCGCTGCAGAAGATAGATTATCGCGTCCTCCACACTCATGTGGGGCTGATATGCAAATTGGAGAGGGTCCAGGGATGGTGCCACCAGGGGTCTGAGCTGAGCCAGAACAAGTCTCTCAAACACTTTCATGACATGAGATGTCAGCGCAACTGGTCTGAAGTCATTGAGTCCAGATGGGACAGGCTACTTGGGCACTGGCACAATGCATGAGGTCTTCCAAAGCACCGGTACCCTTTCAAGCTTCAGACTCAGTGCAAAAAGAAAGTGCAGGACCCCAGTGAGCTGTGCTGCACAAGTTCTTAGCACCCAGGGGTTGATTTTGTCAGCTCCTGAAGACTTGTTCTGGCCCACTTTCTCAAGCTGCCTTCTCACCTGCCCAGGTGACAAGGAGATAGAGCTGGGTTTCTCCGTGGAGGTGGGGGCAGGCGTGGGAGCAGAGGTGATGGGCTGTTGATTGGTCTGTATAGAGGTGTGGATTAGGCGTCTGGGAGGTGTAGAGATGGAGGTGCCAGTTGAGGAGAAGCGATTAAAATGTAAATTAAGTAAGTTTGACCTGTCTGGGCTATTGTCTTGCTGTTTGGGTCTGGAGAGACCAGAAATAGCTTTCATTTCCCTCCAGACCGCTTTAGTATTATTTTGTTTGAGTTTAGCCTCCAACTCCCTCCCATAAGCCTCCTGACCCCACCTCAGTTGGACTTTTAGCTGTTGCTGTACCCTCCTCAACTCGTCCTTATCACCAGAGTTGAAGGCCCGCTTCTTCTTATTGAGTAGAGCCTTCAGCTTGCTGGTGATCCAGGGCTTGTTGTTGGGGTAACAGCGAACAGTGCGTGTGGGGACGGCTGTATCCTCACAGAAGTTAATGTAATCTGTGATACAGGCCTTCATGCTGTCAGTGTTTTCCCCATGGCGTGAGCAGAGCACATTCCAGTCCGTGGTCCCAAAGCAATCCTGAAGGGCACTGATGGCGTCGTCACTCCACCTTCTCACAGTTCTAGTGGTGACAGGCTGCCTCTTCACTGCAGGGACATATTGAGGTGTTAGCAGGACCAGATTGTGATCAGATCGTCCCAGTGGGGGCAGGGCAGCGGCACTGTATGCCTCCCTGGAATTAGCATACAGTAAGTCCAGAGTTTTGTTGTCCCGAGTCTTACAATCCACTTACAATTCCTGAATTACCACATGACATCACAAGGTGGAACAGACAGTTTGAGAGAACTACAGCCTAAATCTGCAGGGTTTGTACGTTAAACATGTGTGAATGAAACAAAACACAACTCCAGCTATGTTATGCATAATATGGGCCATTTAAACACTAACCTCCGATTAGGTGACTGGTATAAACAGGAAAGTAATAATAATAGACAACTGAACTAACAAAACAAAAATAAATCATTTTCCATAAACTGGTGCTGGCCCATATGGTGCTTCTTATTTTAGATCATTATGAGTGTCAGATGGCTCTTTAAACCCACACACCTGTTAGAAACTTCAAAATTCCTGCCTGGGATTTAAATAAACAGATGAGACCTTGTTCGGTGATAATACCAATCTGTTCGTAAGCGTTTATAGATCCTCTGCATGGATCTGACCCATAACTTGGTGCTCTTTGCTTGTTTCCATGGAGACAGATACATTTAAGGCTCTTCTGTGGACAATTACAGGGACGTAGCATTTCCTTGGTTCATGTGGCAGACATAGTTAGTTACATCTAACCTTTAAATTAATTGCAATGACATTTTTCATGAAAACATTGCACTCTAATTAATAGAGATAACATATTCATATACATTATTTTACATATATCGCTAATTTCAAACTCAATTTTGATCTTTTAAATAAGAAATTGACTCAATACTAAGGCTGCGTTCCATTTCTCTGTCTTACCCCTTCGTCTTACCACTACCCCTTGGTTTTGCGCGTTCATGTCAGGGCAAGGGGTGTCCCGATTCTAATTTTAATCACGGGCTAGGGCTACGACCGAGGGCTACATACCCCTTGAAATGAAGTAAGCTCTCGACCACACTTGAAACGAAGGGGTACGCCTACAGGCTCAGGCAGGTTTTGGGATCAGGATGGCAGCGTCACATCGAGCAGCCAAGAAGTCTCATAAATGTATTTTCAGCAATTGTAATTATTAACAGTTTAGCATGGTTTACAGTTATGACGCTTATGTTCTACGTTATGACGCTTATGTACGACGTTACCATTTTCATCGAACTTTCATGTATAAACAAGCTAGTTTTTTTGTCGAGCTGAGGTACCCGATAATCCTTGACATGGCAAGGGATGATGACGCAAACGGTAATCGAGTGGCGTCCCATTTCTTAGGGGAACATTCGTACCTCGAGCCCTCTCAGCTCGATTTCGAGGGGCAAGACAAAGACGTAGATAAAGGGGTAGGGGAAGGTGTAAGGCAGAGTAATGGAACGCAGCCTGAATACCGATTCTGAGACCACATTGATCATTTAAAAAAAATAGAATGTGATTTTCAACATTAAATCGTACTGCTTTCTTTTATATTCCCATGTGGTCTTATATCTGCGTAATCCCTCAGTGGTCCATAGACGTATACTTGTCGATATGCTCTTATACTTGCTCGCAAACGCTTGCAAACTGCTCTCTATCATGGACACTCCTGCTCACCCACAGAGGAGCTCATTCTCCAACAGGCTCCTACAGCTTCGCTCAAACAGTGAGAGATACAGGACTACATTCATACCATACTCCATACAACTGTACAACAACTCACCCTTGTGCAATAGATAACAGAATACTGCCTGGACAATACTCCCTACAACTGTATACGGCTGGGATTGCTATTCCATCTATTTTTTGTTACCCTCTGGTATATATTATATATTATATTTGATGTGTGAGCTACTGTACCCAAAACAATTTCCCTTGTGCATCAGTAAAGTTTGTCTAAGTCTAAGTCTAATACTTGTTCTGATACAGCTCAAGATCATTCTAAAGCTTCTGGAAAAGTTAATTTTTTGTCCTGTGAATGTGACTTTTTTAGTCTCATGAGTTTATCTAGTTTCGGTTCCAGTTTTAGTATGGTCAGTGGTCACATTTTCATATAGCCTTTTTCCACCTTCAAGACACTCAAAGCACATTACAACAAGGAACCACTCGCCCATTCACATACAGACACGGGGCAAGGGAGGTTAAGTGTCTTGCTCGAGGACACAACAACTACTACGCCTGACAAGATAACAACAACAGCATTTATCTGTGGGAGCTGGAATCACACCAGCCGACCTGTAGGATCTAAGAATGTTTATGTTAAGAGTGGGATTCGAACAGCCAACCTTCGGATCAGTGGAAAAACACTGAGCTACTGTCAGCCCAGTATTGATTAAAAGTCCCATGGCATGAGATTTTCACTTTCTGAGATTTTTGAACGTTAATGTGAGCTCCCCTACCCTGTTTCCACCCCCAGTCTAGATGTCCATCTCTGGAAATCATGCCCAGAGAATTTTGGAAACAAGCTACGAAATGCGAGATGCGTTTTTTTTATTTGCCTGGAGACACAGAATAAAGCGTTTCAGAGTGATATTTATGACTCTGCATGTCTTCATGAGGCTCTCTCATGCCCTGAGGCTTGATTTTGGAGAAGGATTCATTTACAGTATTAGGGAACCACTAAGGCGCCATATAAAAGCATCAAGAAGTACCATGTCATGGGATCTTTAATATTTGATTTTCAATACTTTTGACTTTACAGCTCTGGAAAAAATAAGAGACCACTGTATTTTTTTCTGAAATCAGCATATCTACATGTATTACAGCCATTCCATTCCAGCGTCTGTTGAATTCCAGCACAAAAACAAAGCTGAGCTACTTCAGTTCTTGCACCAGGAGTGGAATAAAGTCACCCAAGAACAATGTGAAAGACTTGTGGAGAACATGCCAAGACATATGAAAGCTGTGATTCAAAATAAGGGTTATTGCACCAAATATTGATTTCTGAACTCTTTTTAAGTGTAAACATTAGTATTATGTTGTTTTAAAATGAATTTGATCTTGTTTCTTTGCATTGTTTGAGGTCTGAAAACATGTATCTTTTTTGTTATTTTGACCATTTGTCATTTTCTGCAAATAAATGCTCTAAACGATAATATTTTTATTTGGAATTTGGGGGAAATGTTGTCAGTAGTTTATAGACTCAAACAAAAATGTTCCTTTTGCCCAAACACATACCTATAAGTAGTAAAATCAGAAAAACGGATAATTTTGCAGTGGTCTCTTATTTTTTTCCAGAGCTGTATATTTGCTTGTTAACATGAGTAACTTTTGAATAAACGGTACTTTTACTCACGCGGCGTCTCTCTCTTCTTCTTCTCTCCACAGTGTGTGAGTTGTATGCGTTCTGTGGCGCCCTCTTCGGGATCTGCAGTATGATTACACTGATGGTGATCGCGGTGGACAGGTACGTGGTGATCACCCGCCCCCTGGCCTCTCTGGGGGTCATGTCCAGAAAGAAAGCCCTGCTCATCTGCGCCGTGGCCTGGGTCTACTCGATGGGCTGGAGCCTGCCGCCATTCTTCGGCTGGAGTGAGTATCAACACCTGAAAACAGAATAAAAGTATTATTAGTGACGTTGATGCACAGGGGGCTATATCTTATAGTCTGGATTTAATAAAATAATAATGCATTTTATTTATAGACGCTTTTCTGGGCACTCAAGATGAGAATAGGGTTGTCAAAAGTATTAAAAATCAGATGCGAATCGAAAATATTTGAGCAGGTATTGTATGAAAAAAGTCACAGGACAGAAATGAACTTTTCCTGAATAGTTTTAGAACAATCTTGAGTTGTACCAGAACAAGTATAAGAGCACATAGACGAGTACACGCCCACGGACCACTGAGGGAGTACACATATATAAGACCACGTGGAAATATAAAAGAAAGTACTATGAACCAGTTATGTTTTTCACATTTTTACAATCAGGTAGAATGCCTTTAAGGTTAGGCAAGGAGTAACTATGGTGGCTAATTCAATTCAATTCAGGTTTATTTGTATACAGGGTTGGGAAGGTTCCTTTAACCCTTGGATGCACAACCTACCAATACCTACACTCTTCCATGAGTGGGGTCAAAAAAGACCCCAATTAAAATCAATGCGTTTTTGCAATAAACTAAAGACATTTCTCTCATTTTGGATTTAACACAGACCTGGACTGGTAATTGGGCATACCGGGCATTTTCCCGGTGGGCCGACAGTCCTAGGGGCTGATGCCCTTCTTCTTCTTTTTTTTTTTTTTTTTACTTAGAGACCGGCCCACAATTTAGGACTGAACCAGGACTAAACCAGGACTACATCATGTTTGAACCAGGACTAATCAGGTCTAAATCAGGACTAAAACAGGTCTGAACCAGGACTAAACCAGGACTAAATCAGGACTGAACCAGGACTAAACCAGGACTAAATCATGTTTGAACCAGGACTAATCAGGTCTAAATCAGGACTAAAACAGGTCTGAACCAGGACTAAACCAGGACTAAATCAGGATTGAACCAGGACTAAACCAGGACTAATCAGGTCTAAATCAGGACTAAAACAGGTCTGAACCAGGACTAAATCAGGATTGAACCAGGACTAATCAAGTCTAAATCAGGACTAAAACAGGTCTGAACCAGGACTAAACCAGGACTAAATCAGGACTGAACCAGGACTAAACCAGGACTAAATCATGTTTGAACCAGGACTAATCAGGTCTAAATCAGGACTAAAACAGGTCTGAACCAGGACTAAACCAGGACTAAATCAGGATTGAACCAGGACTAAACCAGGACTAATCAGGTCTAAATCAGGACTAAAGCAGGACTAATTATGAGGGGCCGGTCTAAGCCAAAAATGCCAGGGCCATTTTTTTGTCCCAGTCCAGACCTGATTTAACATGATAGATTTTTGATAGACAAAAGACTAATTTCCTTTTTGACATGTACATTTTTTAATTTGCATTCACATTTTAGCACTTAACAATCAGTCAGGTCAATCAAATGTCAAAACATATTTGTGTGTCCCTATGACTGGAGGACAAACAGAGAACATTCAACAGGTCCGGAGACCATAACACTGTCCGAGCATATATACACACACAAACTTATCTTCTCTCACTGTGTGCAGCTTTCACAAACTACTTGCTTCTTGCTGTGACCATTGCACACAGGGGTACTGCATTTCCAACAGCAATTAGTGGCTTTGCGATTTTTGTTTCTTGGACACAACTGGCACCTCTTTCTCTTCTGCTGGTCCTGTGTGCTTCTTTCCTGTGGCCAGATCGCAGTAGTTTTTGTTACTCACACCTCCCCATTGCTTCAGTGATGTAGGTTGGTAGGGTCGGGGTACCTTCCAGTCGACTTTTCATGTGAGGTGTCACAAGCTTCTTTGAGAGCTCATCGTCGTCCATCGGTGTAAAATTCATGGTGCTGAGCCCTGAGAAATGAACAGACATTCAGAGCGGCGACATCAATCATGTTATACCAAAGCACCATGGGCCACCTCTGTGTCTGGTGTTTGCAGGTGTAGTTGCCAACCATCTGGTCATAGTATCTACTCCTCCTTTGGTCTGGTTGTAGAAGAGAATCACTTCTGTTTTTTTCTTTGGGCTGTTTTCATCCACAGAACAGCCTTTCCCTTTTTTCTCACATAGCTGATCATGGTCATGCTGCCCTTGAACCCAAATTCAGTGCTGTGGACCTCTCTGGACCTGGAAGCCTTCATAACTGGAGGAATGTCTGGCTTGTTCTGTCGCAAAGTTCCCACAATAGTCAGACCCTTCTCCAGGAGATGCGCTGCAAGATGCAAACTGGTGAAGAAGTTGTCAGTGGTGATGTTGCGACCTGTGTATCTGAATCCACTGCACAACTGACGGACAATGTTTCCCCCCAGATTCTTCTGGATGTCTTCCCCTGGTTGTCTCCCTAGGTACACGATCCCCTCAATTGCATATGGGGTGTGTGCATCACAAACCCAGAAGATCTTTATGCCGTACTTGGCGGGCTTGCTCGGCATATACTGCAGAAGCCGGGTCCTCCTTCTGAAAGGTACAAGTTGTTCATCCATTGTAACACAATCACTGGGGATGAATTTCTGCCTGCAGTTGACCAGGAACAGGTCCCATATGTAGCGGAAAGCTGCCATGTGGTCTGTTTTCAGTCTGTAGGCTCTGGTCCTCTGTAAAATGACCTCCTGGGTGGTGAGACTGTGTAAGTGGGACAGAAATGACAGTCAAAGTTGCATCAGATATGAGAGATGACATCAGATGTGTAAGTGGGACAGTCAGAGTTGCTAAGAATTAAAGGTTCATAGAAGATTCCATAAGAACTGCTTGGGGTCAAAAATGACCCCCACTTGTGGAAGAGTGGGGTAGTAATACAAAAACTGCAATTTCTTAAAATTTATGAAAAAAAATTAAAAAATGCAAATGGCCTCATGTTACAAACATGTTTTATGAGGAATATCTGGAATATGAATATTTTACAACTTTTTATTTTAAAGATTTTGAAGAATAACAACCCGTGGGGTCATTTTCGACCCCGCATGTGCATCTAAGGGTTAAAAATATATTCTGGTACAGTTGCTAGTTACCCCTTAAACTATGTATTCAGTAACATAATCCAAGAACCATAAAATTAAAGTCATGTACAGTATCTTGATTACTTTCAATTACGTTTGGATGACTTTAACACCAAATATCCGATAACAACAAGAAAACAATAACATTTTGTGCATTATAAAAGAGACTGAGGAAAGCTAATTTGAACAGTAGCTTATAGTCCTACAGCGAAAGTGCACAAGTCGTCTTTAAAAATAAAATAATGTTGGAATTTCCACCCGCTAAATGTGTTCTTCTCGGTCGAAGCCATGCCAGTTGCGAGTTTGTTCCATAGTACTGCCATAGTGTGCGCGCATGTCTGTATGACAGTTTGTTCTGTTTCCCTCCATCTCCAGCTTTAAATTAAACAATTAAATAACATTAAATACTTTGAAATTGTAATCCTGCTAAATAATCCCCATTTTCACTAAATGTACCTGCAATCTGAGAGGACTAAACCAGGACCAGGACTAGACCAGGACTAGACCAGGACTAAACCAGGACTAGACCAGGACTAAACCAGGACTAGACCAGGATTAGACCAGGATTAGACCAGGACTAAACCAGGACTAGACCAGGATTAGACCAGGTCTAGACCAGGACTAAACCTGGACTAGACCAGGACTAGACCAGGATTAGACCAGGACTAAACCAGGACTAAACCAGGACTAGACCAGGATTAGACCAGGACTAAACCAGGACTAGACCAGGATTAGACCAGGACTAGGCCAGGACTAAACCAGGACTAGACCAGGACTAGACCAGGACTAAACCAGGACTAAACCAGGACTAGACCAGGACTAAACCAGAACTAAACCAGGACTAGACCAGGATTAGACCAGGACTAGACCAGGACTAGACCAGGATTAGACCAAGACTAAACCAGGACTAGACCAGGACTAAACCAGGACTAAACCAAGACTAGTGCTAATCTTGGTGCTAATCAAACAGTTTGTTCTTCTTTTTCTCCCAAATTAGAATCGATAATATAATCGATAAAGACTTGAATCGTTAAGCAGTATTGATAATGGAATCGGAATCGTAAAAATCGTATCAATTCCCATCCCTAATCTGAATACGTCTTCTTTCCTTGTAACTGTAGCGGAATACAGTTACCTTTTTTTGTGTCCTTTTACTTAACGCCGTTCCGTGTATTCCGTTACTCCCCAAGCCTGTTTATACAGCACATTTAAAACAACTTCAGCACATAAAGGTTAACAAAAACAGAAGAAACAGATATACAGATAACGCAATACATGTAAAAACTATAATAAAACAACAAGATATCCTGTAGTCTAGTATGAAATGGCAGGGATAACAGGCGAGCTTTCTGTCTAGTCTTAAACTGAATTACAAACGGAGAGGATCTGACAGGAAGAGGAAGGTTTAAAACAGAGGTGTCAAACATGCGGCCCGGGGGCCAGATCCGGCCCTCTAAGACCTTTAATCTGACCCTTGGCTGATTTTCTATCAAAATATTTTAATTGTATTTTAATTTTCTATTAAAATATTGGTAATTTTCTGCACCTCTTTTCTGCGCAGTTTAGCATAGCAGCGTCTCCTGCGCCTCTGTACGTGGCCCCTCCCACTAGAGCAGCACAAATGAAGACTCGCCTCTTTCCAAATGCTCTTAAAGGAGCATCGTTTTGACTGTTGTCCGTGACACCCTCATCAGCAAAATGTCCAAAATGAGAAAAGTGGACGCCGAGTGCAGGATTTTCCAAGAAAAATTCACTAATTCCTATTTGTTCACGGAGGTGAATGGGAAACCTGTATGCTTGGTGTGTTTGCAACAAGTGGCGGTGCTCAAGGAAAATAATCGTAAATGCCGCTACGAGACACAGCATGTCGAACAATACAATAACCTGAACGGAGAATTGAGAAGACAGAAGGTAAACAAATTATTGCCTGGACTGAAGAAACAGCAGTCTGTAATAGATTTGTGTTTCTCTGCACAAATATTTGCACTTATTGCTATTTTTGGGGTATATTTGCCATGAGTTTTCTGATCCGGCCCCTTTGGGATCAAAGTAGGTTGGATACAGCCCCCGGACCAAAATGAGTTTGACACCTCTGGTTTAAAAGTTAAGTTTAGGGTTGGTCTGAAACTGTAAGTAGTTGGCTTATAAAATTAACCAAAATGAACCAAATCCAGGTGATACATTTCTTCCCTTTTGCATTATGACGATTGTAATTGTAGTTAATAGCTCCTTTGGGAGTTTGGTGTTTTACTAATGCAACAACTTAAAGACAACACATACTCAAACTGACTTACGACTTCCTTTACTCTGGTGTGTGAAGAGGAGAGATGCTTCTTCAGAAAAGTCTGCAGAGTGCTTGTTTTTGTTTGTATGTTTGTTTTTGCAAAGCTGTAAGCCCTCGATTATCCAGATCAATAGCTTTGTCAATGCGAAGTATTTCATTCAGAGGTGTTCTGTGGAGCTTCGAAGAGGGAGGTTTCGTTACTTGTTTGTCTCCATGAAGATTTTTTGTGTGTGTGTGTGTGTGTCTGGAATGTTCCACAATAGGGCATTAAACATAATCAACCTTGCATTTGTTCAATTACATGCGTTTTAAAGCTCACAAACACCTTAAAAACGTGAATTCTTTCCATGTGCAGGTTTGTAGAGCTGTTTAAGGGTGCACTGTGTAAAAATACCTTCTGGTTCGGGGTCCGTCACCTGCTTGTTTCCATGGATATGTCATTGCTCTACTTGGAATGCTCCACAGTATGGCATTAAGCAGCTCTACTTTACATTTATTCAATTACAGGTGGTTTTATAGCTCAAAAATACCTAGAAAAACAAACATTCTGACTGTGAGCGGGGTCGCCTCTCCACAGATCTGACCTGTAACTTGGTCTGGTTTGGTTTCCATGACGATAGAAAGGTTTAATACCATACTGCGAAACATTCCAATTTAGAACCAAGGCCATCTTTTTCTTTTGTTTATGTTTTGCTTGTGTTTGTGTTAATAAATATAGGGCAATGTCAGTCAATTTGTGCCAAAACCTTGTGACAATTTAAACATACATTTCCCAGCCAATAAAAATGTGTTGCATTGTGTAACTTTTCTGGTGGCGTGTCCATCAAAATAATGCTTTTATTTAAGGACATGTTATTTCTTTGTCTTGAATGTTTCACAGTGTGGCATTAAACCTTTCCGCCTTCATGGAGACCAAACCAGTCCAAGTTACAGGTCAAATCTGTGGAGAGGTGGAGATGCTTGTTTTTCAAGGTGTTTTTGAGCTATAAAATGCCTGTAACTGAACAAATGCAATGTTTAATGCCCTATTGTGGAACATTCCAGACAAAAAAACAAAAAAAACAAAACAGCAAGTAACAAACCCTCCCTTTTAGAAGTTTCAGAGAACACCTTTAAGTATTTTCTAGGGATTTTTGAGCTATAAAACCACCTGTAACTGAATAAATGTAAAGTAGAGCTGTTTAATGCCATACTGTGGAACATTCCAAGTAGAGCAATGACATATCCATGGAAACAAGCAGGTGACGGACCCCGAACCAGAAAGTTACACAGTGCACCCTTAAACAGCTCTACAAACCTGCACATGGTAAGAATTCTGCTTTTTTAAGGTGTTTTAGCTTTAAAACACCTGTAAAGCGATATGTTTAATGCCCTACTGTGGAACATTCCAGGCAAAAAAAAGAAAAGAAAAAAAAAAAAAACAGCAAGTAACAAACCCTCTCTTTTAGAAGTTCCATAGAACACCTTTAAGTATTTTCCAGGGATTTTTGAGCTATAAAACCACCTGTAATTGAATAAATGTAAGGTAGAGCTGTTTAATGTCATACTGTGGAACATTCCAGACAAAGCATTAACATCTCCATGGAGAAAAGTATCTGACGGAACATTCACCAGAAAAGTTACTGTGGTTTGTGTCTCCCTCTGCGACAAGTCCAGGCCTTCTCCAAGTCTATATTATAAAATTAAGAATGCGTTCATTGTCTCCTCAGGTGCGTACGTTCCAGAGGGGCTGATGACTTCCTGTTCGTGGGACTACATGACCTTCACGCCTTTGGTCCGTTCTTACACCATGCTCCTCTTCACCTTCGTCTTCTTCATCCCTCTGGGCATCATCATCTACTGCTACTTCTGCATCTTCAGGGCCATACGCCACACCACCAGGTCAGTTACGGTGGAAAATATGCCTCAGTGCTGGAATCCAGATAGTTTAAAGCTGCATTACGTCACTTTTATCATAGAGGATTTGCAATCGTTTTTGTAATTTTCTTTTTTATTTTCTTAAGGTGTGTATATAATAATTAGGGATGCACCGATGTGAAACATTTTAGCCGATACCGATATCCAATATTAATTTTGCTGTTATCGGCCGATACCAATATTTATTTATTTTTAATTCTGAGATAACATGTTATACAGACTGAAAATCATGCAAAATGCATTTTTGAATGTCTTCTTTTATTTTCAAAACATGTTTTGACATTTTTTTAAAATAATGTAACATTGTGTTCTGCTTCCTGATTGGTTAAGAGACCTTTGCCGATTGATGTTATAGATGGGGGACGCGGGGGAGGGCGGGGGGTTTAGACCAGGTCTAAACCAGGTCTAAACCTGGACTAAACCAGGACTGGACCAGGTTTAGACCTGGACTAAACCAGGACTAGACCAGGTCTAAACCAGGATTAAACCAGGCTCTTTGCGTTCGTTCATGTTGAGGTTTGATGTGCGTGTTCGCTTTGCGTCGTCCTCGGGACCGCGTCCACGGTCTCACGCCAGTCTTGCTGTGCTATCACAGATTTGAGCACGATTAGCGCACGTGTGTCCGCGCGTACCCCCACCCCCCCTCTGTTAATTCGAGGGACTACTGTACTGACAAATCGGTCGTTAAAGGTCCCATGGCATGAAATTTTCACTTTCTGAGGTTTTTGAACGTTAATGTGAGCTCCCCTACCCTGTTTAGCCCCCCCCCCCATGGTTAAAAGTTGCGAAATGTCTAAACTGAGCATTTGCGATCCTTTTCTGCGTTACAAAAAAATCGGAGCTCAAACGGGCGATTTTGAACAAGGCACTTTATTGACGTCAGATCGAAAAAAGAAATGCAAATGCAGTTCCACCCCCGTCTGTCTGTACTCAGCGTCTCTGTAAATCACGCCCAGAGAGTTTGGACTGCGAATGCGCTAGGCAATGCGAAATGCGTTTTTTTATTTGCCTGGAGGCACGTCCGAGTGTTTCTAGGCTCGGAAGTCCTTTATCTGAGCCTCTGGACCTTTGAACAGCAGTGGTTTAATTTTATTTTTTGTGGAAATGTGTTTATTTTTCAATGGAACGCTTCAAATCTCTCCCCCCGTGCAAAAACACGGAAATGGATCAGCTGAGAGCAGAGAGCGGAGAGTTTGGCCACGCCCCCACCCTCTACTATAGGCCAGCTCTTTTCTCCTCATTTGCATTCAAGCAACAACGCCCATTATGGACTGTTCAGAGAGAGAAAAAATACTCTTTCTCATCTTATCTCTGTTTCTCATGCACTGAGTGTTGATTTTGAAGAAGGATTCATTTACAGTATTAGGGAACCATTAAGGAGCCATATAAAGCATCAAGAAGTACCATGTCATGGGATCGTTAATATCGGCCCATCTTTACACATCAAGCCGATACCAATATGTTAAAAGTTTTTGCAATGTCGGCCGATATATCGTGCATCCCTAATAATAATTACAAACAAACATATCCGTACATGTTTTCATAGTACTACCACTTGTCCATATAGTTTTCTTTCTCAAAATATTTTATCTATAATTTTTTAGCCCCCTTTTATTTCTTTTGATCACGCATACTTCTTATGTCTTTCCTTCTTTTTTATTATCATATTAATGTATCAGATTTTATATTATTTATTACATTTCAATGTTTTTTTTTATTAAAATTACTATATTACTATATTTGTTTGTCATATTCATTTAGCAATTTTAATATTACTAATTAAAATTTTGTTATTTTTAATTACTTTATAGGTTTTTCATTCCTGAGCATAATCTTGAGGGGGTATATAGGCCAAATAAAATATAAAGTACAATAACTAAAAAAAAAAGCAACAAAACAAAATGACAGAACCCAAATGTAAAAAATAAAATAATAATAATAATAATAATAATAATAATAATAATAATAATAATAATAATAATACATAAATAAGTAATAAATACAAGGAAAAGAAAAGAAAAAAAGACTATGATAAAACTATGAAAAATAAAATAAAAGTAAATATAATTATAAAAAACACAAAAACAGAAGCAATATCATAGCAACAACTAAATCCTTACGGTCACCATCACTTTCATTATTATCATTATTGTCATTATCATTATTCTCAACAACAATAGCAAGAGGGTTTGCAATCTGCCTGTCGCCATGGAGATGTTATTTCTTTGCCAAAATTGTTCCACAGTATAGCAGGAAACCTATCTAACCTCATGAAGATTATTAGGTGACATCAGGTGAGCAGTAGCAACCCATAATGAAATAAATGCGAGATTTAAAAAAAAAAAAAAAAAAAAGTGTAATGCCATACTGTGGAACATTCCCCGGCAAACCAATAACCTAAAATGCCTCACTCTGATCTGGTCATGACCTAAACCCCAACGCCTCACTGCTAGTGCAGCTTCTGCAGCTCAGTGAGGGAATTCTGGAGCTTCTGAGATGAGTTTTATAGAACCTTTTATTTTTCAGCCCTATAAAGCAGTACAAAAGCATAAAAAATACACAAAAAAACGTCCATATACCCGTCATTTTCGGACTATAAGCCGCTAATTTTTTCTCACACTTCAGACCCTGCGGCTTATAGTCAGGTGCGGCTTATGTATGGATTAATTCTTTATCAAGACCTTATCAAATAAGTGAAGAGAGTTCATGAATTAATGAAGCCTTGTTTTAGCCACTTAAAATCTCCTACACAGGTATCAACAGTTCTGTGAGATTGAGTTCAGGGGGTTTACCCTTAAAGTTAAACTTGAAACTTTATTTTAAGGCTTCCAGAGGCGACAGGCTGGCCACTTTACAGTTGTTTTACTGCCGTGTTCCTGCCGTGTTTCTGCCATGTTTCTGCCGTAGGCGCTGTTCGAAAAAAGCACATACCGGTATTTACGTTAATTTAATTTTTTAAAAAATCCTTTTGTGTACCATCTTTCTGTCTAAATATCTCAAGTTACAATGTGGACACCTGCGGCTTATAGTCAGGTGCGGCTTATATATGTACAAATATTAATAAAAAATAAAAAAAATTTGGTTGGTGCAGCTTATAGTACAAAAAGTACAGTATTGAGAATGAGAAAACCTTAATAAACAAGTTAAGGCAGCAAAGGTTCAGTTGATAAAAGTACCTCAAAAATGAAGAAAGAAGTTTATTAAAATAGTATTGTTTAAAAAAAATTTGAACAATACATGAAAAAACAAAATCGCAATAAAAACCTTAAAAGCGCCGCAACTTTCATCGCAACTTTTTGGAAAAGTTCACGCAAATTCAGGCATTTTAGCCCGCAACAATCACAAAAAATGCCCGCGAAATCCTGGGGGATCTGGTATTTTAAGCAAATTTTTTGTTACTTTTCTAAACGTAGGTGTCAAATCTGCCATAAGTAATGTTTCTGTTGGAGTGTCCACCACCTGCTTGTCACCCTGGTGATGTTCCACAGTATGGCATTACATTTACCCATTAAATTTCCTCTGAGACAAGCAGGTTAAGTTGCAGGACAGATCTGCGGAGCGAAGAGCTCATTCAAAATAATACATACTTATTTCTTTTTTTTTAATGCTTTTATTTACATTTGGTGTTAAAAACATAGAAGGGGAGAAGGTGACAGTCCAGCTATGACTAAAAAGGATTAAAAAGGACTTGTATGTTGTAACAGTGATGTGAGAATTGGCAGAGAAGAGGCTGCTGTTCTTTTGATGAATGGGTCTGGCTCTACGCTGATTTACACTGTCCAGCTCAAAGTGGACACTAAACCAGCCTCTGCGAGTGACATACAAAACAATAGAGACGCCTCAGTATGACTAGACTAGTTTTCCTTATTTGGGGGAGGCTATAATACTACATTTTCTTCCTTGTCTCCATGGAGATTTGAGTGATTTAGCTGTAGTTCCATGTTACGGCATTAAACGTACCTTATTGGATTCATTCAATTAAATTACATGCAATTACTGTGAGTGGGCTCGCGTTTGCAACTTTGCTTAATGGCCTCGCCTGCTTGTCTCCAAAAGTGGGTTTAATACCATGCTGTGGAAAATAAAGCAATAACATATCCATGGAGACAAGCAGGTGGCGGACCCTCTACTATTAAAGTTACACAGTGCATCTTTAAAAACCTTAAAGGTCCCATGGCATGAAATTTTCACTTTCTGAGGTTTTTGAACGTTAATGTGAGCTCCCCTACCCTGTTTAGGCCCCCCCCCCCCACCATGGTTAAAAGTTGCGAAATGTCTAAACTGAGCATTTGCGATCCTTTTCTGCGTTACAAAAAATCGGAGCTCAAACGGGCGATTTTGAACAAGGCACCTTATTGACGTCAGATCGAAAAAAGAAATGCAAATGCAGTTCCACCCCCGTCTGTCTGAACTCAGCGTCTCTGTAAATCACGCCCAGAGAGTTTGGACTGCGAATGCGCTAGGCAATGCGAAATGCGTTTTTTTATTTGCCTGGAGGCACGCCCGAGTGTTTCTAGGCTCGGAAGTCCTTTATCTGAGCCTCTGAACCTTTGAACAGCAGTGGTTTAATTTTATTTTCTGTGGAAATGTGTTTATTTTTCAATGGAACGCTTCAAATCTCTCCCCCCCGTGCAAAAACAGGGAAATGGATCAGCTGAGGGCTCAGAGCCGAAAGCGGAGAGTTTGGCCACGCCCCCACCCTCTACTATAGGCCAGCTCTTTTCTCCTCATTTGCATTCAAGCAACAACACCCAGAATAAAGTCTTTCTCATCTTATCTCTGTTTCTCATGCACTGAGTGTTGATTTTGAAGAAGGATTCATTTACAGTATTAGGGAACCATTAAGGAGCCATATAAAAGCATCAAGAAGTACCATGTCATGGGATCTTTAAAACACCACATTTATGATGTGGTTTAAAGAGCCTGTATTAGGCAATTTTCTGATGTTATAATGTTGTTTTCTCCTCATAAACACCCTGCCTGGTTTACACCTGACCATATCACAAGTGAGATATGGTCTGGGAGCCTACTGAATATCTCGTAGTGGAGGTGTCGATTGTCAACGATTGTTACGATTGTCAACGGCCATTTATTGGGCGTTACGAATGTCTATCATTTGGCGTATATGTAGCCCATAGCCAATTACGTCAGTTGTACTCGATGACGTAGTTAGAGCGGCGACCGGGGAGAAGAGAAGGAAACGCCGTCATTTTCCCAAATCTCTGCAAAAACAGAAGGCAAAACAACAGTGTCTAAAGCTTGATCGAAAGTTTGGTTCCTGTCTCCCGCCGCCATGATCAATGTGGTCCGTAAACAGTCCCAAACAAACTACAAGCTTCCGTTTGTCGCATAGTACGCGTCACCATCTTTCCACCCCTCCCCGCTCTCTGATTGGCTCCCCCGCTCAGGATCCCTCGCTTAGCCCCGTTGCCAGACTGTCTTTCAGATCGGAACGATCGCGCAAAGCAGCCTGGGATTTCCCAGGTTAATAAACACCTGGAGTTGTGTTTTGTTTCATTCACACAAGTTTAACACACAAACCTGCATATTTAGACTGAGGCCCTGTTTACACAAGAACGCTTACGGGTAAAAACGACAAAATATTTTATCAGAAGTGCCTTTCGTTTAGACGGTGACGGTGTTTTAGGGGCTTAAAAATGCAAAAAACTGAAACCGCCCTCCAAAGTGGTAAACTTGAATACGTTCCGCCGTAGGGTTTTGTCTACACTGCCCAAAACTCTTCTCAAATCTGCTGATGTGTTTACGTCACCATTTCTGGATATTTATACTTAAAAGGGTAAGTAAATTAAATTAAGTAAATAAATTAAGGAAGATTCTAAGCATGTGCGCGGACATAGTGATCATGTATCTTAGACTTAGACTTAGACAAACTTTATTGATCCACAAGGGAAATTGTTTTGGGTACAGTAGCTCACTTATCAAATATAATATATAATATATAACAGAGGGCAAAAGAAAAAAAAGAAAAATAGATGTAATAGCAACCAAATAGCAATAGACCTGTGTCAGATGAGACACAATTATATACATAAGATAATGATAATAAAAGTATCACAGCGCCACCTAGCCGCCTGGCATGCATACCCAATCGAATTCCACACACTTTTACGTCACCGTATGCACGCAGATTTCCTCCCGAAAACGCTTGTCTAAACGCGGAATAAAAAGTGAAGACTTTTTCTGCCTCTTCTGTTCAGACCGTCATCATATAAATGTAGCCTGAGTTCCATTATGTTTTTAAACTCCACACACCTTCACTAGAACCATTTGGATGATTTCAGTCCTGGAATTGCTTATCTCTGGTGAATTAAAAGGAAAAGGAGCTGTTAACTTGAAAACTTTGGAGATGTAGACATACTAATAGTAAAGAGTTACTGAAACATGTGTGAATGAAACAAAGCACAACTCCAGGTGTGTTTTTGAGGAGGTAACGGCATTATCACAAGAGTCCATTTTGTGTAATACAGGACCTTTAAGAAATATTGAGTAAAATTCTGCTCTAGAGTTAAAAATAAAATCAGATCTTTTCCTCAGTTGGTCGTTTATCACTGATGTCAGTGGTGAAAGATGAATCACCCAACGTCCTGTTTCTGACCCAAATGAATATAGATCCTGGTCAGGTTTAGTCCAGACTTTGTTGAACATGAGGGAAATCTTGACCACATTTTAAACATCAAATACACCAATCAATTAAAGGTATAGTGCATTTTTTTTAATGTTAATCTGTATGTGTTCCCCTCTAATAGTGTTGTGCATTAACACTGGTTTACCGCTCACCGCGTTGTCTGAGCCTGGTTCTTCAGTTAATACAGCTTGTTTTCTTCTCAAAACAATATTTGTCCAAAAAGTGATATATTTGCGTCACAAACAGTCTAAAAATTCAGCAGCCTAATTCGCATTTGCATATTTCTCTCGATTCGTATTACTGCGCCCAGGTTAGCTGTATTAGCCTGTTCACTTTAAGCGGATGTTTACGGCAGATGCGGTACAGCCACATCCCCCATAAGCGGATGTTTACAAAAGAACATGCTAATAGAGCTAACGTAGGCGCAGTGATATGAATCGAGAGAAAATATGCAAATGCGAATTACGCTGCTGAATTTTTAGCGGACAACTGTTTGTGACGCAAATATATCACTCCAGCAGCGTATTTCGCATTCACATATTTCGTCTTGATTCGTATCACTGCGAGCATATTAGCTAGTATTAGCCTGTTAACTTTTAGCGGATGCGTACGGCGGATGCGGTACGGCGACATCCCCCGTAAACGAATGTTTACAGGTGATATATCACCTTTCGGACAAATGTTTCGTTTTGAAAAGAAAAACAAGCTTTATTAAAAGAGAATTAACGTTTTTTACAATCTGAGGCTTATTTCGGTAATAAAACAAGTTGTTTTACTCACCCATAGCACTTTGGTGTCATATGGAGCACTTCCGGAGATGTTTTAGATTAGCGATATCCGTAACGTGAGTTCTCGGGGCATATATTTGCGGTCTCCAAATAACACAAACTTTAGCACTTTTCAAATCATAGAAGCTCGATGTCTTAGTCTACAGTCTAGTCTTAGTCTAGTCTTAGTGACTCCGCACATGCGCACTGTCCTCCTCATCTACTCGAAACTATGGCTAAATCTCAGATTACAGGCCACTTTTGACTCAAACGAAAGCGTAGACTAAGACATTGAGCTTCTATGATTTGAAAAGTGCTAAAGTCTGTGTTATCTGGAGACCGCAAACATATGCCCCGAGAACTCACATTACAGATATCGCTAATCTAAAACATCTCCGGAAATGCTCCATATGACACCAAAGTACCATGGAATGAGTAAAACAACTTGTTTTATTACCGAAATGAGGCTCAGATTGTAAAAAACGTTAATTCTCCTTTAAATGTACGCGCAAACTTACCAGAACTACATTCACGAGCTACGTTACCGGTGGAGAACCGGGACCAGAGTACGCCGTCATGGGTAAGTCAGTGTTAATCTCACGACACTGTTGAAGGGGAAGCCATACAGATTAACATAAAACAAAAAATAAAAAAAAAACGCACTAGTCCAACTTGAGTACCAGAGCTTCAGACAGAGTAGTGCTTGCAATTAGCATGAAAAAACCCAGAGGAATTTGGATGACATCAGCTGCAAATGAATAAAAACAATAAAAACAATACTATTATATTACAGAATGTAGCTTTCTGTGTTTTATGCATGTCTGTACAAATCTCGACATTAACCTTACACATTTAATTCAATTTTCTTCCAAACACATCCATCAACCAGGGCATCTGATCTAATTTACCAGGAAACAGGATAACAGTTACACGCCCAATTGCACATACATGTAAATTAGTCTGTTATTATATTATTATGTATGTGAGATGTATAACTTTGGACTGTCTCTCTCTTATACAGGGCTATAACCAAGATAAACTGCCAAGGAACCAGGGACTCGGCGAAAAGGTTCCACAAAATGAGGAGTGAGTGGAAGATGGCCAAAATCGCCCTGATTGTGATTCTTCTGTTTGTGATCTCGTGGGCTCCGTACTCCTGCACGGCCCTCACTGCGTTTGCTGGGTACGTGATTTCAAGACAGAGAATGTGTAACTGATTTGACAGTGTCTTTAAAAAAACGGGCTATTGTGCAATTTTATTTATTTTTTTGGTTTTTGAGCCTCATCAAAAACATGTCTAGAGGAAAGAGACAGGAGAATAGAGAGGAAGGACAACGATACGAGAGAAGGGAAAGGAGAGAGATAGGAGAAACAAAGAGAAAAGAAGAAGAAGATAGAGACAGAAGAGGAGCGAAAGAGACGAGAGGAGAGAGACAAGCAAAGAGAGAGACAGGAGAAACAAAAGAAGAGACAGAAGAAGAGAGAGACAGAAGAGGAGAGAGACAAAAGAGGAGAGAGATGGGAAAAAGAGAGACAGTGGAAGACAGAGGCAAGCGAAAAGAGAGACAGTAGGAAACAAAAGAAGAGACAGGCAGAAGAAGAGAGAGAGAAAGAAGAGGAGAGAAAGGGGAGAAAGAGAGAGGGGAGGAGAGAGGCAAGTGAAGAGAGAGACAGACAGGAGAAACAAAAGAAGAGACAGATAGAAGAAGAGAGAGACTTAAGAGGAGAGAGAGAGAGAGACAGGAGAAAGACAGAGAGACAGGAGAGTGATAGGAGAGGACAGACAGGGGAGGAGAGAGACAAGCAAAGTGAGAGACAGGAAGGGACAAAAGGAGACGGACAGAAGAAGAGAGAGTCAGAAGAGGAGAGAGACAAGAAAGGAGAGAGACGGGAGAAAAGAGAGAGACAGTGGAGGAGAGAGGCAAGCAAAGAGAGACAGGAGAAACAAAAGAAGAGACAGGTAGAAGAAAAGAGAGACAGAAGAGGAGAGAAACAGGAGAAAGAGAGAGGGGAGGAGAGAGGCAAGTGAAGAGAGAGACAGGAGAAACCATGAAGAGACAGATAGAAGAAGAGAGAGACTTAAGAGGAAAGAGAGAGACAGGAGAAAGACAGAGACAGGAGAGTGATAGGAATGGACAGACAGGGGAGGAGAGAGACAAGCAAAGAGACAGACAGGAAGAGACAAAAGAAGAGACAGACAGAAGAAGAGAGACAGAAATGGAGAGAGACAGGAGAAAGAGAGGGGAGGAGAGAGGCAAGCGAAGAGAGAGACAGGAGAAACCATGAAGAGACAGATAGAAGACGAGAGGGACATAACAGGAGAGAGACAGGAGAAAGACAGAGAGACAGGAGAGTGATAGGAGAGGGAAGACAGGGGAGGACAGAGACAAGCAAAGAGAGAGACAGGAAGAACCAAAAGAAGAGGCAGACAGAAGAAGAGAGAGACAGAAGAGGAGAGAGAGAAACAAGAGAGGATGGAGACAGGAGAAAGAGAGAGACAGGAAGAAACAAAAGAAGAGACAGAAGAAGAGATAGAAGAGCAGAGAGAGACACGGGAGAGACAGGAGAGGAGAGAGACAGGAGAGGTTGAAATAGAGGCAAGAGAGGAGAAACAGGGGAGGAGAGAGAGACAAGCAAAGAGAGAGACAGGAAGAGGCAAAAGAAGAGGCAGACAGAAGAAGAGAGAGACAGAAGAGGAGAGAAACAAACAAGAGAGGAGGGAGACAGGAGAAAGAGAGCGACAGGAGAGAGACAGGGGAGGAGAGAGACAAGCAAAAAGAGAGACAGGAGAAACTAAAGAAAAGACAGATAGAAGATGAGAGAGAGAGAAGACGAGACAGAGAGGGACAAGAAAGGAGAGAGAGAAGAAAGACAGAGAGACAGGAGAAACAAAAGAAGAGACAGAAGAAGAGATAGAAGAGGAGAGAGAGACAAGGGAGAGACAGGAGAAGACAGAGACAGGAGAAGGACAGAGACAGAGACAGGAGAGGGATAGGAGAGGAGAGACAGGGGAGGAGAGAGACAAGCAAAGAGAGAGACAGGAAGAGGCAAAAGAAGAGGCAGACAAAAGAAGGGAGAGACAAAAGAGGAGAGAGAGAAACAAGAGAGGAAAGAGACAGGAGAGAGAGAGAGACAGGAGAGTGATAGGAGAGAGAGAGACAGGAGAAACAAAAGCAGAGACAGAAGAAGAGCTAGAAGAAGAGAGAGAGACAGGAGAGGAGAAAGAAACAAGAGAGGAGGGAGACAGGAGAAAGAGACAGGAGAGAGACAGGACAGGAGAGAGAGAGAGAGAGAGAGAAGGAGAAACAAAAGCAGAGACAGAAGAAGAGATAGAAGAAGAGAGAGAGACAGGAGAGGCTGAAATAGAGGAGAGGAGAGGGGAGGAGAGAGACAAGGAGGAGAGAGACAAGCAAAGAGAGGGACAGGGAGAGACAAAAGAAGAGACAGACAGAAGAAGAAGAGAGAGACAGAAGAGGAGAAAGAAACAAGCGAGGAGGGAGACAGGAGAAAGAGACAGGAGAGAGACAGGACAGGAGAGCGAGAGAGAGAGACAGGAGAAACAAAAGCAGAGACAGAAGAAGAGATAGAAGAAGAGAGAGAGACAGGAGAGGCTGAAATAGAGACAAGAGAGGAGAAACAGGGGAGGAGAGAGACAAAAGAAGAGGCAGACAGAAGAAGAGAGAGACAGAAGAGGAGAGAGAGAGACAGAAGTTTAAAGACGGGGTATTATGCAAAAACATGTCTGGAGAGGTTTTAGATGCTCAGGACACAAGCTTGCCTTTTCTCTATAAATATACAAAAATGTAATAGAAAACTGTACACAGTAACTTGACAAACATGAGCGGGATGCACTGTAAGGCCGGATAAGGGAGGATAGAGGATATAAAAATTCCTCACTGAGACCAATAAAGTTTGATTCTTTTCTCTGATGTGTGCTCCTGAAGCCTCCCTCAGGTTTACTCCTTCATTCCGTGGTTTTCATTGGAACACCACTTAATATGACACATTTGATTAACAGCTGAAAAAGGGAGGATCAAGGAGAAGGAAGCGAGGAAAGAGAAATGAGACGCGGCGCGAGTTGCGATAGCGCTCTGAAGGGGGAGTGACTTGACTTGAGACAACGGGAGAGCGTAAAAAAAGAATGCGAAACTGATAAAACATGTTAATATTTTTTAGGCAGTAAAAGATATCATGGTGGTCTATACGTATATGGTATGTGTTATCAGTTAGTACACCATAGAAGTAAAATACAGCCTCTTTAAATAAAGTGGTTACCTAGCTTTTTGGGAATGTAGTAATTTTAAAAGTAAAAATACAAATTTAAGACTGTATCACTTGCATTGGGTAACTTTTCTGGTGGAGGGTCCATCAAATGCTCTTTTTCCATGGAGATGTTATTGCTTTGTCTGGAATGTTCCAAAGTATGGTAATATTAAACCATTCTATATTCATGGAGACCAAACCAGACCAAGTTACAGATCAGACAAGTCAGATCTGTGGAGAGGTGACCCCGCTCACAGTCAGAAAGCCTGTTTTTCTAGGGGTTTTTGAGCTTTTCCACGCAGAGCAATGACATATCCATAGAAACAAGCAGGTGACGGACCCCGACCAAAAAGTTACATAGTAGGGATGTCAACAATTAATCAACTTACGATTAATTGTCGATCAAGACGTTGGTCGAACAAAATGAATTAATTGTAATTAATCGCTAATCGCGGACACGCGAACCGCATGGTCATGAAACAAGGCAACCGCGCACTGCGCTCACTCAACGGCACTCACTCGTGCTCAGCAGCCCCGGTGTACGCGCGGGCCTCTGAGCACGAGATTGAACTGTGGCGCCCGGAATGCGTAGTCTCAGCCCGAGCCACAAACCAGCCGCACGAAACCAGCAGCGGCACGTGGTGGTTTAATCCTGGTTTAGTCCAGGTCTAGACCTGGTCCAGGCCCAGTCCAGGTTTAGACCTGGTTTAGACCTGGTCTAGACCTGGTTTAGTTCTGGTCTAGACCTGGTTTAGTCCACGTTTAGTCCTGGTCTAGTCTCTTAGCCAATCAGGATGCAGAACACAATGTTACACTATAAAAAAAATGTTACACTATAAAAAAAAATTGTAAAAAAAAAAAAAATCCGCGAACCGCGATAGAGCGAGGGATTACTGTATTTTGTTCTTCAGCATCAATACATTTGTCTGCTTTTTACTAAGGAATAATTCATTGAGGAATATACAATATAATAATACTATGATATATTTTTGACTCAGTGTTATGTATACTATAGCTTATATTCTTAAAGACCCTATTGAAACACTAAAATTCAGGTGAAAAACGCCGCTTATCAGTTAATGGTTAATCGATCGATAAGGTCAATCAACTTTCAATTAATGAATTAATCGATAATTTGCATCCCTATTACATAGTGCTCCTTTAAAGGGATAGTGCAGGTTTTTTATGTTATGGGTTTCCTTCTAAAAGTTTCATGCCGTAACACTGGCTTACCTCCGACAGTCTCGTCTCAGCCCGGTTCTGCTCGCGTTCTGGAGCTCACATAAGTAGGTCCGGTAAGTTCGCGGGGACAGTTAATAAAGCTTGTTTTTTTTTCCCAAAACAACATTTGTCCAAAAAGTGATGTATTTGCGTCCCAGACAGTTGTCCATTAAAAATTCAGCAGCGTATTTCGCCTTCGCATTTTCTCTCTCTATTCGTATCAATGCGCCCACGTTAGCTCTATTAGCCTTTTCACTTGTAAACTTCCACTTGCAACGGATGTCGCCGTACAGCATTCGCCGTACAGCATTCGCCGTACACATCTGCTAAAAGTCAGCAGGCTAATAGAGCTAACGTGGGCGCCTTGATACGAATCGAGAGAGAAAATCTGCGAATGCAAAATACGCTGCTGAAATTTTAACGGACAACTGTCTGGGGTGCAAATATATCACTTTTCGGACAGATGTTTTGTGAAGAAAAACAAGCTTTATAAAATGTCCCCGCGAACTTACCGGACCTACTTACGTGAGCCCAGAACCCGAGTAGAACCGGGCTGAGACGAGACTGTCAGACTGTCAGGTAAGCCAGTGTTACCGCACGACACTTTTAGAAGGAAACCCATACAGATTAACATAAAAAAAAACACTATCCCTTTAAAGGAGAATTAACGTTTTTTACAATCTGAGCCTTATTTCGGTAATAAAACAAGTTGTTTTACTCACCCATAGCACTTTGGTGTCATATGGAGCACTTCCGGAGATGTTTATATCCGTAACGCGAGTTCTCAGGGCATATAATATATGCCCCGAATGGTCTCCAAATAACACAAACTTAAGCACTTTTCAAATCATAGAAGCTTAATGTCTTAGTCTACACTTTTGTTTGAGTCAAAAGTGGCCTGTAATCCGAGATTTTTCCATAATTTACAACTTTGCGTTTCATGTTTGGGTCCCGGGAGCTGAGAGCGAAATAAACTGTGACTCCACACATGCACACTGGTGTCCTCATCTACTCGAAACTATGGCTAAATCTCGGATTACAGGCCACTTTTGACTCAAACGAAAGCGTAGACTAAGACATTAAGCTTCTATGATTTGAAAAGTGCTAAAGTTTGTGTTATTTGGAGACAGCAAACATGTGCCCCGAGAACTCAAATTACGGAGATCGCTAATCTCACATATCTCCGGAAGTGCTCCATATGACACCAAAGTGCTACGGGTGAGTAAAACAACTTGTTTTATTACCGAAATAAGGCTCAGATTGTAAAAAACGTTAATTCTCCTTTAAGTCACACACATTCTATATAAACTTTTCTCACCAACTACCGCCAGTTTGAGCTTCCCAAGTACCATCAGATTTGAACGAGGTCTATAACAGGATTATTTCAAAATGAGGGCCATTACTGTGATGGAACAGTAAACAATAATGTGATGTAAAGAGTTGATAACATTGTTTGCGTGGTACATTTTGTATAATCATGATAATTGCAATATAGGCCAGTTAAAACTAGTCTGGTGAAGTACGCTTAAGGAGATTACGTATTTCTTTTAGCAAACTTGCCCTCTGGAGAGAAGAGAGAGGGGGACAGGAGAGAAGAGAGAGGGGGACAGGAGAGAAGAGAGAGGGGGACAGGAGAGAGAGAGAGAGAGAGGCAGGAGAGAAGAGCGAGGGAGACAGGAGAGAAGAGAGAAAGACAGGAGAGAAGAGAGAGGGAGATAGGAGAGAGAGAGAGAGAGACAAGAGAGACAGGGGAGAAGAGAGAGGGGGACAGGAGAGAGAGAGCGAGACAAGAGAGACAGGAGAGAAGAGAGAGGGGGACAGGAGAGAAGAGAAAGAAACAAGAGAGACAGGAGAGAAGAGAGAGAGACAGAAGAGAAGAGAGAAGGGGACAGAGAGAGAGAGAGACAAGAGAGACAGGAGAGAAGAGAGAGGGGGGACAGGAGAGAAGAGAAAGAAACAAGAGAGACAGGAGAGAAGAGAGAGAGAGAGAGACAGAAGAGAAGAGAGAAGGGGACAGGAGAGAGAGAGAGAGACAAGAGAGAAAGGAGAGAAGAGAGAGACAGAAGAGAAGAGAGAGGGAGACAGGAGAGAGAGACAAGAGAGACAGGAGAGAAGAGAGACAGGAGAGAAGAGAGAGGGGGACAGGAGAGAGAGACAGGAGAGACAGGAGAGAAGAGAGAGGGGGGCAGGAGAGAGAGAGACAAGAGAGACAGGAGAGAAGAGAGAGAGACAGAAGAGAGAGGGAGACAGGAGAGAGAGACAAGAGAGACAGGAGAGAAGAGAGAGAGACAGGAAAGAAGAGAGAGGGGGGCAGGAGAGAGAGAGAGAGACAATAGAGACAGGAGAGAAGAGAGAGGGGGACAGGAGAGAGAGCGACAAGAGAGACAGGAGAGAAGAGAGAGACAGGACCAGAGAGAGAAATACAAGGGGAAGACAGAAGAGGAGAGAGACAAAAGAAGAGACAGAAGAGGAGAGAGACATGAGAGGAGAGAGACAAAAGAAGACAGAGACAGAAGAGAGACAGGAGAGAAGAGAGGCAGATTGGAGTGAGACAGGAGAGGAGAGAGAAGAGGGAGACAGAAGAGGAGAGAGACAAAAGAAGAGACAGAAGAGGAGGGAGACATGAGAGAGAAAAAAGAGACAAAAGAGAGACAGGAGAGAGACAAAAGAGAGACACAGGAGAGAAGAGAGAGGCACAAGAGGAGAGAGACAAAAGAAGAGACAGAAGAGGAGAGAGACAGAAAATGAAAGGCACGGGAGAGAAGAGAGAGACAGGAGAGAAGAGAGAGACAGGACAGAGGCAGGAGAGACAAAAGACAAGACAGAAGAAGAGAGAGACAGGGGAGAAGAGAGAGAGAGAGAGATGCGAGAGAGACACAGGAGAAGACAGAGGGGAGAGAGACTGAAGAGGAGAGGGTCAGGGGGCACCTTTGGCTTCCACACAAATAAACATCTGGAGGAAGTCTGGGCTTCTGTGTTTAGACTACCGCACGTTTGTGACCAATAATTTCCCTGGAAATGTCATGACATAGCAGATAGGGAGATAGGGAAGGTGCGACAAATAAAAGACATGCATTTTGAAGTTATTATTAAACAAAATATAGTACTTTTACATCTATTTACAAGTTAATGTAGGTGGGTAATAGGGGATAACTCCAAAATTACATCATTATGGGTCATTATGTCCCTATTGTGTGATGGTTTCTCCTTCCACATAATGATGTTAGTTGTAAACAAAGGTCCGTCTCAATCTACACTCCTCCGTTCAGGTTTGGGCTTAGGTTAGGATAAATTCCCAGTGTTTCAAGCCAGTTCCATTAAACTGAAAACAGCTTCTGGATGATTGCAAGAACAGTGTCCAGATGACCACTGCTGAAAACATCTCTACACTGAATTACTGCAGGACGAAAGATGGCGTCATTATAAAAAGAGAAACGATGTTTAAGGGCCCCAGGTCAGGCTATTTTCTGATCTATGTTATAATGCAGGGGTGTCAAACTCCTTTTGGTCCAGGGGCCGTATCCAACCTACTTTTATCCCAAAGGGGGCAGATCAGAAAACTCATAGCATATATACCCCAAAAATATCAATAAGTCCAAATATTTGTGCAGAGAAACGCAAATCTATTACAGAAGTGTTTTTTTTATTTGATGAACTCTTTCTTTTACAAAATATTATAATATTACGAACGACCTGAAACTTTAAGAAAAATGCAATTTCAACACAAGCACACAGGTTTTAGGAATAGGAATTTGTCAGTTTTTCTTGGAAAATCCTGCACTCGGCGTACACTTTTCTCATTTTTGACATTTTGCTGATGAGGGTGTCACGGTCAACAGTCAAAACGATGGTCCTTTAAGAGCGTTTGGAAAGAGGCGAGTCTTCATTTGTGCTGCTCTGGTGGGAGGGGCCACGTACAGAGGCGCTGGAGACGCTGCTATGCTAAACTGCTCAGAAAAAAAGAGCAGAAAATCACTAATATTTTAATAGAAAATTAAAATATAATTAAAATATTTTAATAGAAATCAGCCGAGGGCCAGATTACAGGTCTTGGAGTGCCAGATCTGGCCCCCGGGCCGCATGTTTGACACCCCTGTTATAATCTTTCCTCATCGCAAACATACCTAAAGTTGTGTTTTTTGTTCCATTCACACGTTTAACACACAAACCCTGCAAATTTAGGCCAAGTTCTTCTCTCAAACTGAAAACAATTTGCTCCTCCTTGTGTCATGTGATAATCCAGGAAGTTCTCCACTGTGTTTTTAAACTCCATACACCTTCAGTAAAATCATTTGGATAATTTTAGGTGTGGAATTGCCGATCTCTACTCAACAAAAGATAAAATGTAGCTGTAGACTTGAAAACTACCGCTTCATGACAACACACGGTGGAACAGAGAGGGCTTTGGAGATGTACGAGGTACTAATAAACCAACATTACTCAAACATGTGTGGATAAAACAAAACAACTCCAGGTATGTTTTTGAAGAGGTAACATTATAACATGGCGTAAACCTCACAAGAGTCCATTCTGCGTAATACAGAACCTTTCCATTTCTGATCTGCTCCCTTGCCCCACCCTTCCCTTTGTCGCCAAAGAAAAAAACACCGTATGTTACCTGTCCAATTGCTTTTCTGTCATTACATATTGTGAATAATTGCCATTGATTGTAATTGCGTCTTTTCCACTCTGTATCTCCGAGTCGGCGGTGCGCACATGCTCGTGGCCCCTCCCCTAGCCGCTTTATCACTGTCCTGCCTGGCTAGCGGGGAAACGAAATTTCGAATTTACTCTATGTACATGTACATATGGTTTTTCGACAATAAAGCAAACTATGAACTATGAACTGTAAATGAAATAATTATCCTTAAAGCCCCAGTGTGTAGGATTCGTGGCGCATAGGTGGATGGTGCTATTGCACTTTCTGTTTTAGCTACGGCAGACCTCGAGGGTCACCCGGGCGCCACTGTATAAATAAAACGCGGTTCCGTTTTTTTTTTTTTTTCTTTTCTCATGAAAACACACATTCCCGATCATGTACCATGACACTCTACACATCAAATGAAACCTTACAGTCTCCTCTTTTTGACTATGCAATTCATTTCCCTGCAAAACAATCCCTCCCCGAGCACATGGGGCTGTAATACGGAAAAGCACAAAACGAGGTTAGCTTACCTTAGAATGCTTTGCACAGGTCAAACTCTGTATTTCACCATAAACTTGCTTTCAATTTGTCCGTAAGGATCCAGCGAATAAAATCCAGTAAAACAATTTAGTCCAAAACACGTGTTAGATCCATTACGAGTCTGATCCAGCAGCATGCTTGTGTTGTTTACCCAAAACCACGAGCCTTGCCGAAGGCGAAGGCGGAGCCTAAATGTCCTTCTGCGGCTCTCGTATTCAAAATGGCTGCCTCTGCATGGGGAAGATCCCCCTTTTATGTGACTATATCTAAGTCCAAAAGAATACTTTGATTTCATGATGGAAGTGAAAAGGCTTGGAAAACAATGTATTTTTGAATGGGTATCTTCAATTTCAATAATTAACGGGTAAAAATCTTACACACTGTCCCTTTAAATTCATTTCTTTAAAAAGTGAACGGAAGAAACATAAAAATTCTGCTTGACTTTTACATTTACTTCACTTCCTCTACCTCTCTAGTACAGATTTATTGTGTCGTACGTTCGCGTCTTCACATATTGTACAAGAAGCGCACAGGTCACGCTTGATTGACAAAACTGCGTTCTTCCTGCAGTTCTTGGTCTCCTCATATATTCCGGGAGCAGGTAATCTCGCCGGGTGACTGTTTCTCATTTCCTCTCCTCATTCTTCATTTGTGTTACAGGTACGCTGATCTGCTGTCTCCTTACATGAACTCCATACCTGCTGTGATCGCCAAAGCTTCTGCCATCCACAACCCCATTATCTACGCCATAACGCACCCCAAATACAGGTCTGGGACTACAAATTGACTCTTTATGGTAGATTTTTATTATGCAAAATCAAGTAATAAATGTGGATGTAACAATAACTAAAAAACAAGTCTCTTAAAGGTGCATTGTGCAACTTTTCTGGTAGGGGTCTGCCACAAACCTGCTGTACATGGAGATATTATTGCTTTGCATGAAAGGTTTCAAAGTATGGTATTAAATTTATCTACAGCTCTGGAAAAAAATAAGAGACCACTGCAAAATTATCAGTTTTTCTGATTTTACTACTTATAGTGTTTGGGCACAATTTCCCCCAAATTCCAAATCAAAATATTATAATTTAGAGCATTTATTTGCAGAAAATGACAAATGGTCAAAATAACAAAAAGGTACATGTTTTCAGACCTCAAACAATGCAAAGATCATTTGATCACAAGATAAAATTCATTTTAAAACAACATAATACTAATGTTTACACTTAAGAAGAGTTCAGAAATCAATATTTGGTGCAATAACCCTTATTTTGAATCACAGCTTTCATGCGTCTTGGCATGCTCTCCACAAGTCTTTCACATTGTTCTTGGGTGACTTTATTCCACTCCTGGTGCAAGAATTGAAGTAGCTCAGCTTTGTGTTGGTGTTGGAATTCAACAGACGCTGGCATGGAATGGCTGTTACATGTAGAGATGCTGATTTCACAAAAAAAATGCAGTGGTGTCTTATTTTTTTTCCAGAGCTGTATCTACGTCGCATTTATTCAATTGCAGATGTTTAACTGCTCAAAAATATTACGAAAAATATGCATTCCTATAGTGAGTGAGCTCGCCTCTCCATAAATGGGACCTGTATCTTGGCCTGGAGGCATCGTGGGCTTGTCTCCATGGAAATAGATGAGTTTAATGCCATACTGTGTCCAAGCAAGTGCCGGACCCTCAACCAGAATGTCACACAATGACTCCATAAAAACAGCTAATCTACAAGTAAATTCAAATTAAGATTTAACTTGATTTGAGTAGATTTCACATGACAAATAAAATGATCTACCAACAGAATAAGACTTTTCTTCTTAATTCAAACAATATACTGTACGACTAGTTTCTTATTACTTAAGTACAAAGAGATAAAAGGAGAAGTTCAATTTGTCAACTGGACAAAGTTTGTTTGGTTGAAAACGTTTCGCCGCTCATCCGAGAGGCTTCGTCAGCTCTAATAAGAATACTGGTAAGACACTTGCTTATATCTTGCTGCAGGGAGGAGCTAACTAGCTAACTACTTTCCGAAACTATCTCATTGGTTTCCGTCTTTTGTTTCTCTGGCGTCTAGATAACGATCCCTATTACCCCTACGACTGTTTTTCACACCTCTGGCCCTGACCTGGCTAGCCCTATTGTTCCCCTGTTTGCTTGATCTAGGCTTAAGAATGGAATTATAGATGGGAGACAAATTATGTCTGACTCCACCATTTCTGTTCAGAGAAGGATTCTCTTTTTTGACAAAAATAGCCTCTTTAACTCCCCTCTCAAACCAATTCTTTTCCCTGGCTAAGATCTGAACCTCACTATCCTCAAAAGAATGGCCCGTGGCTTCTAGGTGAAGATATACGGCAGATGACGGTCCACTCTGGCACGCCCGTCTGTGTTGGTACATCCTCTTGTGAAGTGGCTGCTTGGTTTCTCCAATATAGCGCTCACTGCAGTCTTCACTACACTGAATGGAGTAGACCACATTGCTTTGTTTGTGGCTCGGTGTTTTGTCCTTTGGGTGGACGAGTTTTTGTCTTAAAGTGTTTGTGGGTTTGAAATAAAAAGACGGAAACCAATGAGATAGTTTCGGAAAGTAGTTAGCTAGTTAGCTCCTCCCTGCAGCAAGATATAAGCAAGTGTCTTACCAGCATTCTAATTAGAGCTGATGAAGCCTCTCGGATGAGCGGCGAAACGTTTTCGACCAAACAAACTTTGTCCAGTTGACAAATTGAACTTCTCCTTTTATCATGGATTCTACCTGGACGACTGAGGGACTTTTCACGCATCTTAAGTACAAAGAGTTGTTGTTGTTGTTTTTCTTATCTTTAGTGTAACCGGGTATATTTTCTCTTACTACAAAAAAGACCTGTTCCACTGGTAGATCATTTTATTTGTCATGTGAAATTGACTAAAATCAATATAACATGTTCTTAATTCAAGTCATATTAAAGGTGCATTGTGCAACTTTTCTGGTGGAGGGTCTTGTCTTGTCTTGCTTGTCTCAGTGGAGATGGTTATTGCTCTGCCTGGAATGTTCCACAGTGTGACATTAAACAGCTCTACCTTACATTTATTCAATTGCAGGTGGTTTTATAGCTCAAAAACACCTAGGAAAACAGACATTCTTACTGTGAGCTGTGTTGCCTTTTCACAGATCTGACCTGTAACTTGGTTTGGTTTGGTCTCCATGAAGATAGAAAGGTTTAATGCCGTACTGTGAAATTTTTGAGACAAAGCAATGACATCTCCATGGAGAAAAGCAAGTGATGGACCCTCCACCAGAAAAGTTACACAATGCACCTTTAAAGGAATATTAACATTTTTTACAATCTGAACCTTATTTCGGTAATAAAACACATTGATTTACTCACCCACAGCACTTTAGTAACATTTGGAGCAGTTCCGTAGATTTGGTAGGTTAACGATATCCGGGTAACGTGAGTGCTCGGGGCACAATGTTGCGGTGAACAAATAACACAGACTTTATCACTTTTCAAATCACAGAAGCTCGATGTGTCAGTGTAGATTTTCGGCGGCCTAAATCCCGATATCCAGCTATATTTTCATTTGATGACGTCATCATAGAGGACAGTACGCATGCGCGAATTCCCAGCTGATTCGCAGATAAACACCGCTGTCAGATCTCGGTTACAGTCCAAAAGAGGCTAAGAAGACGAAAACATCTCCGCTTGAGAAAATGGTGCGAACATTCATTTATCCCTGTTGTGAAAACAAAATGACATCTTGGACGAAGTTGAGCTTTCACAGGCTTCCTCATCAGAATCCAAAGTTACTGAAACTGTGACTACTTGCTTTGAGAATGGACCCAGACATGAAAGGCAAAGCTGTAAGACGTTTGGACCATGGTGTTTGCAGTACCCACTTCAGTCCGGACAATTTTTTACCGGCAAAGGAAAAGAAGGAAGGCCAGCGGATTCAGGGCACGGTTCTGAGAAGTAATGCGATACCGATGGCTGTTCTCTGGTGTGCTGCTCCTCAAACTGTCTCCGCTTCATTCTTTCTAATACCTCCTCATCCGTATACTCAGGCTCAAAACGATAGGGACAGCCATCATACTCAAATAACTCTTCTTCAGTCTCAAAGTCCGAATCTTCTGCCATGTCTCGCTCGCAACAGAAAAGTTCAGAGCAGTGTTTATCTGCAAATCAGCTGGGAATGCGCACATGCACGCTGTCCTCGATGATGTCATCAAATGAAAATATAGCTGGATATCGGGTTTGGCTGCTTTTGACTCCACCGAAAATCTACACTGACACTGGGTAATGTGAGTGCCCCGAGCACTCACATTACCCAGATATCGCTAACCTACCAAATCTACGGAACTGCTCCAAATGTTACTAAAGTGCTATGGGTGAGTAAATCAACGTGTTTTATTACCGCAATAAGGTTCAGATAGTAAAAAATGTTAATATTCCTTTAACTTGGCAAGATTTAAGTTTTTAGTGTACTCGTTAACCTATTACTCTTCCTCTTTTAGATCTGCCATCAGCCGTTACGTGCCCTACCTCGGAGCTCTGTTGTGCATGAAACCCAGGGACCGCTTGACTAGCAGCAGTTTCCAATCCACGCGGCGCTCCACTATGGCCAGCCAATCCGAATCCACGCATCCCAGCAAAATCCCGTCCTCCGTTTCTGAGAGCGATTCAGTGAGTGCCCTTCATATATAATAGGGTATGTCTCTGTCTTAACACTTACTGTGAGGAACGAATTTGGAGTTTTAATTTGAGGTTTTGCTCGTTTTTGTTTCTCAGGCGAGGTTTTCCGATACAGAAGAAGACTTGTCCGCGCCCTCCTCGGTCAGTCGACAGGGCTCTGCCGAGGTCAGGCAGGTGCGGCGTCAAAGTCAGAGGTCAAAGTTGAAAGTTTATGGAGCAGAAAAACAAGCGGGATATGACAACTCTGACCTCAGCATGTGTCAGCTTTCACAGATATCAGTAAGTACAGCTTTTTAGTCAATGTTTAACCATTAACCAGTTGATTTTATGTTGTTATTTTGGACATCCTTATCCAGGGCACTCAAGTTTTGAGCGGGGTCGTGCGTGAGAAACTTAAACTACAAAGCAACTAATGAGAGTTATATAAATGAAGTTATTACCTGATGGTTCTCAGTTTGTTTTATCATCACCACAGTGTGCGCTTAGCAGCTGAAACTACACTCTACAGTCTGCCCAACAACAGAACAATCTATTTTCTGATTGGCTGATTTTTTTCCGGGGAGCGGGACGGGGAGGAGGGGGAGAGTTTTTTTCGCTGAAAACGTGCAGTGCCTGCATAAACTGAGCCACACAGACCGATTTTCTGGGCACAAAAAAGCAAAAAAAAAAAAAAAAAAAATCAGCGTGAGAAATCCCATGTGTGGCGTGTGAGCGTGTGAACACGTCGAATTGCGTGTGTCACACTCTCAATGTGTGAGACTTGAGAGCCCTGTCCTTATCACATCCAAATACGTATTACGGGACGAGGGCCACTAGCGAAATAATCCTATGTTCATAACTAACAGCAAAATAGTTGGAAAAAAGTGGAATAATGTAGTACTTGGAGAATCTGGTCCATTTAACAAGAAACCCATAGATCCAGAAAAATTATCAGATGAGCAGGTGAAGTGTCTTGCCCAAGGATACAATGGCAGAACACAGAATGTCAGTTTTGGATCGTAACTAAAGGCTGTATATGTAACAGAAATACTCAGAATACAAAATTTGAGTTTAACCGCATTCTGGTACAGTCAGAGTAGGTACTTTCTTCAAATCAAACAAAGCATTACACTACAGTACTTAATAATGCTTTAAACAATACAATGTTAGTAGGAAAAGAGGCGCTATACCTGATCTTTACTATTTTAAAAATGTGATAAACAGAACTACAGAACCATTTGCATTGGTCCAAAGTTATTCCTCACTTACTTTATGCGTTCTAAAGATCCTAATTATTCGCCATGATGAATTTATAAGCACTTTTCACAACTTTTCATAAGAGAACAGTGTGGATTTTTACATTGACTGTAAAGCTAACAACAACTAGCATAAAGCTAAATTGCACTTCCTGATTATCAGACAATAAAATGCTTTCCAATGAGAGCAGACTTATTTTAACCTCAAGAGCTGCTTATACAGTATATCTGTAGTGGCGAAAAACAAATTTTGCTCAAATACAAGAAACAAAATCGCATACAGGCCCTTAAATTCTTCTGTTCGATTCCTGCTTTCATTAACACTTGTGAAGAATCCCTCAGTTGTCCAGGTAGAATCCATGGCAAGAGGAGAAATTCAATTTGTCAACTGGACAAAGTTTATTTGGTCGAAGACGTTTCGCAGCTCATCCAAGCTACTTCTTCAGTTCTGGCTAGAGTGCCGGTGGACATTGCTTATATCTAGCTGCAAGGAGGAGCTAACTACAATGGAATTACTATGAAACTATCACACCCACTATATTTGTTTTCAGTTTCTGTCTGGGGTCTTGTAAGCATAGTTATTCAGGACCATAATGGGTGTTTTCACACCTCTGGACCTGACCTGCAGCCCTATTGTTTTCTTTGTTTGTTTTGATTTAGGTTTGAGGATAGAGTTATAGATGGGAGACAAATTGTGTCCGAGCCCTCCATTTCTGTTCAAGGAAGGATTCTCGTTCTTGACAAAAACAGCCTCTTTAACTCCCCTCTCAAACCGGTTCTTTTCTCTGGCTCAGATCTGTACCTCACTGTCCTCAAAGGAGTGACCCGTGGCTTCTAGGTGAAGATGTACAGCAGATGAAGGTCCACTCTGGCACGCCCGCCTGTGTTGGTACATCCTCTTGTGAAGTGGCTGTTTTGTTTCTCCAATGTAGCGCTCACTGCAGTCTTCACTACACTGAATGGAGTAGACCACATTGCTTTGTTTGTGGCGCGGTTTTGGTGTAAACAAACAACTTGAAAACAAATTGAATTTCTCCTCTTGTCATGATTAACGCTTGTTCTGATTGAGCTGAAGTGTGCTACAATGAAAGACTTCAGTGCAGTTGGTGAACTCAGCCTAGTCCAACACGAGTCTCAGATTACGGGCCTCAGAGCGCTGGATTATGGGATTAGATTCATCCGCTCCGTGTAATAGAGTCTCCACCACACGACCTGACCCTGTACGCTAACAGGGAACACATGTAGTTTATGCACTCGGCAAATGGGTTACAAGTGCGTTTTTCCTGTTTAAGATGATTACGCTGAGACGGAAGTGTCCCATTAATCACTGTGAAGTAATTGACATAGTTTTAGGTGAAGATGTGGTACATTTATGTAATGGTCTAGTTATAAAAGTGGGTCACTGTATTGTCTACAAGCAAAAATTTAAATGGTTGTTTTGAAATTAAATAACACAGGAAGTCCAGTATATGCGTGTTGGGCATTCTTAAAGGGCCCATATTACGCTATTTTCTGATCTATGTTATAATGTTGTTTCCTCATCAAAAACATACCAGGAGTTGTGTTTTGTTTCAACACACAAACTCTGCATATTTAGGCAAAGTTCTTCTCTCAAACAGGTTACAGGAAGTGCTCCACTGTGTTAAATTTCATCACTAGAATCATGTGGATAATTTCAGACCTGGAATTGCCAATCTCTACTGAACAAATGCTAAAAGGAGCAGTTAAAGTAAAAGTAACATGTTTTTTTTTACAATCTGAGCCAATAAAACAAGTAGTTTTACTCACCCATAGCAGTTTGGTGTCAATTGGAGTGGTATCGCAGAAGTTATGTTAGAGCCGTTCTGTTCTACTAATGATCCCGTATCCGTTAGCTTGAGTGCTCGGGGCATTACTTTGCGGTGTCCAAATAACACAAACTTTAGCACTTTTCAAATCACAGAAGATCGCTGTGTCAGGGTAGACTTTTAGTAGATTCCAAAACGGCCTGAAACCCGATATCGCAACAGAAAAGTAAAGTTCAGAGCGGTGTTAGCTTCTTTTGGACTAGCGGTGTTTACAAAACAGCTGAGTTCACGCATGCGCACTGTCCTCTCTGATGACGTCATCAAATGAAACTATAGCTGGATATCGGGTTTCAGGCCGTTTTGGAATCCACTAAAAGTCTACCCTGACACAGTGATCTTCTGTGATTTGAAAAGTGCTAAAGTTTGTGTTATTTGGAGAGCGCAAAGTAATGCCCCGAGCATATGATACGAGCACCATGTTAACGGATACGGGATCATTAGTAGAACAGAACGGCTCCAACATAACTTCTGCGATACTGCTCCAATTGACACCAAACTGCTATGGGTGAGTAAAACTACTTGTTTTATTGCCGAAAGAAGGCTCAGATTGTAAAAAAACTTTACTTTTCCTTTATCTTGAAAACTACCGCATTTTGAGCTTTGGAGATGTAGACTAATAATAAAAGAATTAATCAAACATGTGTGAATGAAAACAGAACTTCAGGTATGTTTTTGAGGAGGTAACAACATTCTAACATGTAAAAATATCATTGCACTGCCTAGAGTATTCTCCAGTATAATATCAACAGGCTGTATCCGTGGAGAAAATTTTGGTTCAGACCCTACACCTAAAAACATGTGTAGTGCATCTTTAATCTTTTGGCGTTACTTACAGTATGTTTCACTGTCTAATATTATCAGAAACAGGTTTGTCGAAAACACTGGCAGGTCACATGTGTATTGTGTTTATCTTTTGTAGAGTGTGACGGACACTGAAGACATCTCTTTGTCGGATTTGAGTCTCCAGCCGACCAGCCTCCTCCCTGCAGCGGTGAGACAGCACTACACTGAACACAGAAAGAATACTGTGCAGTGGTGGCAGAAGTACACTCGATTCTGTCACAGCCAAAATAAATAGAGTAAAAGTCAAAGATTTTTGAATTATTTAAAGCATCTAAGTACTTTTCATTACCTTAGATTTATTTAAAGATCCCATGACATGGTACTTCTTGATGCTTTTATATGGCTCCTTAATGGTTCCCTAATACTGTAAATGAATCCTTCTTCAAAATCAACACTCAGTGCATGAGAAACAGAGATAAGATGAGAAAGAGTCATAAATATCTCTCTCAAACTCTTTATTCTGGGCGTTGTTGCTTGAATGCAAATGAGGAGAAAAGAGCTGGCCAATAGTAGAGGGTGGGGGCGTGGCCAAACTCTCCGCTCAGAGCTCAGAGCCCACAGCTGATCCATTTCCTTGTTTTTGCACGGGAGAGAGATTTGAAGCGTTCCATTGAAAAATAAACACATTTCCACAGAAAATAAAATGAAACCACTGCTGTTCAAAGGTCCAGAGGCTCAGATAAAGGACTTCCGAGCCTAGAAACACTCGGACGTGCCTCCAGGCAAATAAAAAAACGCATTTCGCATTGCCTAGCGCATTCGCAGTCCAAACTCTCTGGGCGTGATTTACAGAGACGCTGAGTACAGACAGACGGGGGTGGAACTGCATTTGCATTTCTTTTTTTGATTTGACGTCAATAAGGTGCCTTGTTCAAACTCGCCCGTTTGAGCTCCGATTTTTTGTAACGCAGAAAAGGATCGCAAATGCTCAGTTTAGACATTTCGCAACTTTTAACCATGGGGGGGGGGGCTAAACAGGGTAGGGGAGCTCACATTAACGTTCAAAAACCTCAGAAAGTGAAAATTTCATGCCATGGGACCTTTCAAAGGGGACAGTGCAGTTTCATAAAACACATGGTTACACATGGCAAAAGGAGAAATTAAATTTGTCAACTGGACAAAAATTTATTTGGCCGAATACGTTTCGCAGCTCATCCAAGCTGCTTCTTCAGTTCTGTCTAGAGTGCTGGTTGTCCAGTGGACAAATTTAATTTCTCCTTTTGTCATGGATTCTACCTGGACGACTGAGGGATTCTACACACATGATTACACGTGGTTAAAAAAGCCATTTTTCATCTGTAGTCTATGAGGGGGCCTTTCAAGACATTATTCATTCTGGTCCTCTCACATACATATATTCTCATTCTCGCATACATATATGTGTCCCACCACGGAAGCTGAGGGCACATGTCGACATTACAGATTCTCAGGAAATGCGTTTTTTGTGTTTTTTGGGTTTTTTTTTCAAAATTTGTGATTTTCGTTTTTTTGCATAATGTGCTAGTTGAGATCATGATGAAGCCTCTCCATGTTTCAGATAACAGCATTAGTGACGTTAAAAACATACATTTTTAATTTCAAAAATGCTTGTTAGGCAAGGAAGGCTGAAGAGACTAAACTCTGAGAGGCTGTTTCTGGAATTTCTGGAATCTGCTATGGCTGCTTTCAAATAGAGATACACTCAACAAAAATATAAACGCAATACTTTTGTTTTTGCTCCCATTTTTCCTGAGATGGACCCAAAGATCCAAAATTCACTCCAGATACACAACACTACTTACCTGGCCAGCCAAATGATATCTCTCTGTATTTCCTATACAGCGCGATACCATTTGGACACCCTCGCTCCACCCTCGCTCCTCCGGTTAAAAATGGACTCCGCGATTCTGATTCGTTCAAAGATGGTGACGTCAGTGCACCCGCCTTTGCCCGCAAAGTCACTCTTAGGCAGCGGAAGTTCCTCCTCAGTTTTGAATCAAGATGGCGCAATCTCTGATTGGTTCACTTAGCTGTCTGTCTACGCGCAACAGCAGTGTGTTCTGGATCAAGCGTTACCAGACTCATCCGCTGGTACAGCGATGAGTCATGGATTCTTCCAGGCAACAACACTACCATTTCTCTCAAACATTGTTCACAAATCTGTCCAAATGTGTGACAGCGAGCACCTCTGCCCTGCAGAGACAATCCACCCCACCTCACAGGTGCGCCACATCAAGATGCCGATCCGACATCATGACCAGTGCACAGGTGTGCCCCAGACTGCCCACAATAAAAGGCCACCCCGAAATGTGCATTTTTTTTTTTTTGCTTTATTGGGGGTCTGGGGACTCAGAACCAGTCAGTATCTGGTGTGACCACCATTTGCCTCATGCAGCGCAACACATCTTCTTCTATATGGGTCGGATGAATGCGACCTGGCCGTTCAGACTGAAGTCGCATACCAAAAGATTGGATATGTATCGGATTTAGGACCACATATCCAAGTGGCCTGGGTCGGATCTGTGTCGTTCAGACTGTCATTAGAAGATCAGATACAGGTCGCATAGAGGCGAAAAAATCGGATTTAGGTCACCTTCTGATGTAACACCTTCACCAGGTCAGCAACGGCTCCTCCATGGTGAGAGATGATAGGTGACAGCTATGGGGCTTTATTGGCTGCCAGTTTTCCATTTTTCCGATAGAACAAGAACATCCCCTGGCCCAATCAAATGTCCTGCCATCACAAATCCAAATAAGTCAGGGAACAGAGATGCCAGACAGACGGAAATCAACTCGTGCAAGCGTCCCATCGTGTGTTCAGCAGCATAAGTTCTGTCTACATGTCGGGTCTCCCGAACCCACATTCCTTCGTGAAAAAAGCCAATTGCTTTAAGGGACCAGCTTCTCAATTCCATAATTTAGGATTCGAAAAATCTGCTCCAACAGGAGAAATAAGAGACAAGAGGAGAAAAACACCAGACACAGAGAAGCAGATACGAGATAAGGGATAGGAGGAAAAATATGTCAGACCTCAGCGAGAGACATTTATTATTAGTCTGTCTTTGGACTTGTGATGTCATGAAGTGGTAGTTTTCAGGTTAACGGCTCCATTTTATCTTTTGTTTCGCAGAGCTTGGAAATTCCAGGGCTGAAAATGATCCAAATGATTCTAATGAAGGTGTATGGAGCTTGAAAACACAATGGGCACTTCCTGTATTAGCACATGACATCACAAGGTGGAGTGAGGAAACAACATTGTAATATATAGATCAGAAAATAGCGTGAGAAATAAACTAATTCAAGAATCATTTCTGAACAGGTTTGTGCAGATAAAACTGGGTGAGCTTTTGTTTATGCAGGAAAAACTACAGGGTGAGCAGTTTTATGCAGATAACGAAAAAAGGAAATGATGGTACTTCAAAATTTGCAGTATTTGCAATATGATAACTGCCAATATTCCTCTCTATTAGCCCACAGCAAGACAACATATGCGGGGCTCAGATGAATTTGTTCTTTCTGAATGGTCCGCTGTCGAATTTTCCACAGTAGAGCATTAAACTTCTCTATCTGCAAGGAGAAAAGAAGGGAACACCACCAGACCAAATTACAAGTCAGACCTTTGGAGAGGCAAGCCTGGTCATAGTAAGATATTCTTTGTAATAAAACAGACCTGGAATTGAATAAATGGAAGATTGAGAAGTTTGAAGACATACTGTGGAACATTTTGGGCAATGCAATAGCATCGCCACGGAAACAAGCAGGTGAAAAGCAGCACTATGTAATCATTAAAGTTCCACAGTGCCCGTATTACACTATTTTCTGATCTATGTTAGAATATTGTTTCATTCACACGTTTAATAACACACAAATCCTGCATATTTAGACTGAAAACTCTCAAACTGAAAACTCTCTGTTCCACCCTGTGATGTCATGTGGTGATACAGGAAGTGCTCCACTGTGATTTTAAACTCTATACATCTTCACTAGAATCATTTGGATAATTTCACCCCAAGAATTGCCAATCTCTCCTGAAATAAAGGCAAAAGGTAGCTTGAGTTAACTTGAAAACTACTGCTTCATGACATCACAAGGTGGCATTTTGAGCTTTGGAGACGTGGACAAACTAATAATAAAGGATTTCTCAAACATGTGAATGAAAGAAAACACAACTCCGGGTAAGATTTTGAGCATTATAACATGGCTTAAAGCTCACAAGAGTCAATGTTCCGTAATATAGAACCTTTAATCTAGATACTAAACTGGTGCTAATTTTAAAAACACAAGCGGGAATAGAAAAAAAGAAAAACAGAATAAATATATGGCCTTGAAAATGACACTGACTTTTTCCGTTTTTCTTCTCCACAGCCTGACACGGTTCAGAGACCAGCGGCCAATAAAGCATCTGTCATCGTCACGTCTATCTCCAGCCCCTCCATTTTGGACAGTCCTCCCGGTTACCACGGCAACTTCAAAATAGCCAAAACGTGCAGCGGCATCGCCAAGGACCCTCTGGACATCGCGCGTTTAGAGGCTACGGCTTTACCATAACGCCACCGGAAATACAGACAGAAGTGACAAGTGTGCAATCTCCATGTGTGAATGGGTCTATTATAGCAGAAGGTCTTAGTAAGCTTTATTCAGGCGTGTGGAACTAGTTTTGGGCTCCTGACTCTTGGAACTACAGAGATTTTATGATTTTTAGTGTCTCGAAATAATTTTATAATTTATTCACGATTATTGACACCAAAAAAAACAATCCTTAAAGGAAAAGTAACGTTTTTTACAATTTGAGCCTTATTTCGGTAATAAAACAAGTTGTTTTACTCACCCATAGCACTTTGGTGTCATATCGAGCATTTCCGGAGATGTTTTAGATTAGCGTTAGGCTAACGCCGTTAGCCTAGCGCGACTTATAGCCATAGCTCGGGGCATTCCCCGGGCTCCAAATAACACAAACTTTAGCACTTTTCAAATCATAGAAGCTCGATGTCTTTAGTCTACGATTTCGTTTGAATCAAAAGTGGCCTGTAATCCGAGATTTATCCATAGTTTACAGCTTTGCGTTCCATGTTTGGGTCCCGGGAGCTGAGAGCACACTCCGCGCATGCGCACTGGCGTCCTCATCTACTTGAAACTATGGCTAAATCTCGGATTACAGGCCACTTTTGACCAAACAAAATCGTAGACTAAAGACATCGAGCTTCTATGATTTGAAAAGTGCTAAAGTTTGTGTTATTTGGAGCCCGCACGGGGCATATTACATGCTCGGGAAATGCCCCGAGCTATGTCTATAAGTCGCGCTAGGCTAACGGCGTTAGCCTAAGGCTAATCTAAAACATCTCCAGAAATGCTCCATATGACACCAAAGTGATATGGGTGAGTAAAACAACTTGTTTTATTACAGAAATAAGGCTCAAATTGTAAAAAACGTTACTTTTCCTTTAAAGGGCCTGTACCTAATTTTAATTTATTTTTGTTGAGATATATCCTCTTTAAACATGGATTTTATGACAAAATGTGCTAAATAGGAACAAAAAAAGCCAAAATTATGAAATGTTAAGTATAAAGTATTCATTTTTACATAGAATTTTCTCAGGTAATAACTTAATATAGAAGCTGCGGAGCTACATAATGCAGTTGTTTTAAGTCCAAAAAGTACATTTAAAACATAAGATTTGCCAAAATGGTTTAATAACTTAGCGATTTAAAAAGTTTCAGAAACAGATTTCAAATAAAGTTATAGGTCTTGTGCTCATTAGTTAAAGGTGGATTGTGTAACTTTTCTGGTGGAGGGTTCATGGAGATGTTATTGCTTTGTCTGGAATGTTCCACAGTATGGAATTAAACCTTTCTATTATCATAGAGATCAAACCAGACCAAGTTACACGTCAGCTCTGTGGAGAGGCGACGCCGCTCACAGTTAGAATGTTGTTTTTCTAAATATTTTTGAGCTATAAAACCATCTGTAATTGAATAAATGTAAGGTAGAGCTGTTTAATGTTACACTGTGGAACATTCCAAGCAGAGCAATGAGATCTCCATAGAAACAAGCAGGTGACAGACTCTCACCAAAAAGTTACGCAGTGCACCTTTAATACATAGCTGTTCAGCCCTGAGCGAGCTATCAAAATTTTAATGAATTCTTTTATTTTTTTTGGGAAAGTCTCAAAAAAAAAAATGAATGGGAATTTTTGTCCCAGAAAGGGGAAGTGGGTATTCCCTGTTGAGCTCCATAAGAAAACAACTGTATCCTGACACTGTCCCACACAGTAGTTTCTGAGTCGTGGTTCAGTACGACAGTGGAACAAAGGACTAAGGGGACAATCCTAAAAGTTCAAACTAAGGTCGTTTTCACACCAGGAAAGCCCGATAATTCACTTGCTTTGGTCAAATTATTATTATTTTTTTTGGTGCGGTTCCCTTTCACACTGCACTTTTCTAAGTGGACCAACATCTGTAAACAAAACCACATGTGCTGAGGTCGCTCAACCATTGGACAGAAATGAGTCGTGTCAAAACGCCGTGTCCAAACACGGAAGGAGGAGAATCACGGCGTTACGTGCTGTTTTCAATGTAGTCATAGCGATATGGTTTGCACAGTTTTTACAGTTCGCATAAATGTTTGAGCAGCATCGTGAGGTTTACACTATTGTAGAATCAATTTCCAAACGACGAAGACACAGGGTAAGACGGCTACGGAGGACAGCGCTCATGTGCGCGCATCAACTTCTGACTCTTGCTCTTCACGCAAAATGTAAATAAGCCTTGTAAGTTTCGTTTCGTTTCGTTTCTTCAGCCTCAGTTTCCCATAATGCTCGACATACGACAGGAGCTCGTTAAGTACAAAAAGCCAACTTGTGTCGGATCGAGTCCGGTCTGCATTCTCACCTCAAACGAACCGCACCAGGATTCGAATGGAACCGTGCCGAGACCGAGCTTTTTAGGTGGTCTCGGTTCGCTTGTTTGCTCCGGATCGAGATTTTAGTTTTTTATTCACACCAGCCCAAAAGGTCCGAATCAAAGGAGCAAACGAACTCTGGATCGTTTTAAACAAACCAAATCAGGCAGGTGTGAAAACGACCTAAAACACGTTCCTGACCCATGTTCAAAATCAGGTAGAGGCCCTTTAATTCAAATTGTCCAGTTCCTGTAAAATGTCACCAGATTTTTGTCCATTATCATCAAAATTAGTCGTTTTGCCTAATAAATGAGGCTTTACTCAGCTCCGCTCCATTTTCAAACATTTATCAACAGTTTAAATACGTATTTTTATGGACTTTGGGCAAGCGTTGATCAGTAACATTGTTAATATTACAATAGTAGATTTGACTGAACAAATTTCAAACATGAGGTTACCGAGTATTGTTACCATAGCAACTCCAGAGCCTGCACAAAATTAGTTAAGCAGCTTATATTCAGTCGTTTGTCAAATGCCAATAGTCTTGGATAGGTTTAAAATCTGAACTTTTAACAGAATTTTTGTATTAAAACATAAACCGCAAATCTAATCTCAATCATAACGCTATTGGTTATTATTGCTTCTCTTCACTTGTTTTTCCCCATGGAGATACTGCCTGGAATGTTCCACAGTGTAGTAGCATTAACCAGACGACAAGTTACATGTTAGATCTGTGGACAGGCGAGCCCACTCACAGTAAGGACGCAAGTTTTTAGCTCAATAAAAAACATATTTATTATTGAGTAAATGTAAAATGGATGCGTTTAGTGACATAGCGGGGCATTCCAGACAAAATAATAACATCTCCATGGATCTCCAAGCAAGCGGAGAACCCTCCGCCAGAAAAGTTACACAATGCAGCTTTAAATATTCAAAGGTCCCATGGCATGAAATGTTCACATTCTGAGGTTTTTGAAAGTTAATGTGAGCTCCCCTACCCTGTTTAGCCCCCCCCCCCTATGGCTAAAAGTTGTGAAATGTCTAAACTGAGCATTTGCGATCCTTTTCTGCGTTACAAAAAATCGGAGCTCAAACGGGCGAGTTTGAACAAGGCACCTTATTGACGTCAGATCGAAAAAAGAAATGCAAATGCAGTTCCACCCCCGTCTGTCTGTACTCAGCGTCTCTGTAAATCACGCCCAGAGAGTTTGGACTGCGAATGCGCTAGGCAATGCGAAATGCGTTTTTTTATTTGCCTGGAGGCACGTCCGAGTGTTTCTAGGCTCGGAAGTCCTTTATCTGAGCCTCTGGACCTTTGAACAGCAGTGGTTTAATTTTATTTTATGTGGAAATGTGTTTATTTTTCAATGGAACGCTTCAAATCTCTCCCCCGTGCAAAAACAAGGAAATGGATCAGCTGTGGAGTCTGAGCTCTGAGCGGAGAGTTTGGCCATGCCCCCACCCTCTACTATTGGCCAGCTCTTTTCTCCTCATTTGCATTCAAGCAACAACGCCCAGAATAAAGTGTTTGAGAGAGATATTTATGACTCTTTCTCATCTTATCTCTGTTTCTCATGCACTGTGAGTGTTGATTTTGAAGAAGGATTCATTTACAGTATTAGGGAACCATTAAGGAGCCATATAAAAGCATCAAGAAGTACCATGTCATGGGATCTTTAAGTAAAGTTACCACAGCAACTTCAGAGCTTGCACAAACGACATTATAACAAGACTCTGAGCCAAAACACAGTTTAAGCTGAAAATACGACCTCCAGTGCTCAGCAGCCTCTTTTTTTTTTTTTTTTTTCCCTATTTGGTAACAAGAGCCCATTTTAAGTATGTTTATGTGTGTGTTTGTGTGTGTGTGTGATCTCATGTTTGACACGACAAAAGTGAAAACCAGCTGTTTGTCTGTAGCCTTAAAATGTGAAAAAGTATATGTACATATTTGATTTCAGTTTACGCCGAGTTTGATTCAGACCAGACTGTTTCTCTCACACAAAAATGAATTTAAATACGGCAAAAAGTAAATAATAAAATGTGTTGCGAGAAATTCACTTTTATACACTGCAGTTGTGTTTCCAATGTACTGTATATATGAGGCAAAGGAATTTATGAATTTTGACTTTGAGCATCTGTGCATGACTGTTCAGACATATTTTTCTGTTTAAAATAATACTGTATTTTCCAGATTTTCGTTAAAGTTAAAGTTCCTATATTATACAAAATTGACTCTTGTAAGCTTTTAGCCATGTTAGAATACTGGTACCTTTTCAAAAAAACATACCTGGAGTTGTGCTTTGTTTCATTCACACATGTTTATTATTAGTCTGTCCACATCTCCTGAGCTCAAAATGCTCTGTTCCACCTTGTGATGTCATGTGGTAGTTTAAGTTAACAGCTACATTTTACCCTTTGTTCAAGAGAGATTGGACATTCCAGAGCTGAAATTATGAAAATGATTTTAGTTTAAAAACACAGTGTAAGAACCATAGACCGCGGAACACATTTGAACTAGGGGAGGCCACAATTGCAAGAGGGTTTCACCGAAATGTTGTGAAGATCCTGTCCCTTGTGCCCTCTTGGTTCTTTTTAACACGTCGGGATTGCTCGGTTGATGAGGTGTTGTAAGATCCCTGCAGCACTCATTTGAACAGCTCCCGTGGGTCTCATGGCTAAGGTGAGGTGGTGCACCGTTAGCCTCAGAGAGGTTTGGTCGAGTTACCTCAGTTGAAGTAGTTGAACATTCTTCTCTGTTGCTTTGGTCCAGGGTTGAAGGTTGGGGCACAGCTGTCCCATCGGATGGTGCTGCGGTTTTAATTTGCGTTCCTTTAAAATATTCAAAAATCGGTTTGTGTCTTTTCATTTTGGTTGTTCCGTCCATCTATTCCACTCTGACAATGATGTCTACACACTGCCACAATCACAACTTCCACGCGTTTTTTCAGGGCTGCGCTGTTCTATACATTTTGCAACATTTCACGCACGACATATGTGACGTCAAAAATATTGGTTTAGGAAATGTTTAAGCGAAGAGCTTGATTAAATTACAGCATGGATTGGGGTTTAAGTTTGAATTTTCTCGACATGATAAAAAAAACTTGCAGGCCACCATTTGTTTGTTTGGGTTTTTTTTTAATAATCATTTTCAAAAAGTTACCCGGGACACGGCCCCCCTGGCCCGGGCGGTTCCGCGGTCTATGGTAAGAAATCAGCCTTAATATGCAGGTTTTGTGTGTTAAACATGTGCGACTGAAACAAAACACAACTCCAGGTCTGTTTGTGATGAAGAAACACCATTATAACAGATCAGAAAATAGCGTAATATGGGCCCTTTAACATGATTCCATTTAGCAGTGACCTGTTTTCGTCTCTCGCCAACAGCAACAAGAAATTTAGGCAAAAAGTACATTAGAAAAAGCACCTTCCTTTGACATGTGCTTTTAACTGTCTGAAGCTTTGCCAATTTATATATAGGCCAATAATTGATGGTATTAAAAGGTGCACTATGTAACTTTTCAGGGTGGCGGGGTCTGCCAACTGCTTGACTCCATGGGTTGGCTAAAACGTTCCACAGTATGACAACATATCCACTGCACTTATTAAATTACAAGCCTTGAAAAACATGGTTTCTTACTGTGTGATCTGACCTGTAAGCTGCCCGTCTCCATGGATATAGACAAGTTTAATGCCATACTGTGAAACATTCTAGTAGAGCTAGCATTTGATTAATTCTATTTTTTAATAATCGAGATTTAGAAAAATTGCTAAATTGTGAAATTGAGTATTATTATGAAACAAGTTTACTCCTTAGTTTCTTACATGCAAAGCAGGGTTAGTTTGTGATTACAATAACATACATGTCTGGAAAAAAAAATAAGAGACCACTGCAAAATTATCACTTTTTCTGATTTTACTACTTATAGGCATTTTTGTTTGAGTCTATAAACTACTGACAACATTTCCCCCAAATTCCAAATAAAAAATATTATCATTTAGAGCATTTAAAATGACAAATGGTCAAAATAATAAAAAAGATACATGTTTTCAGACCACAAACAATGCAAAGAAACAAGATCAAATTCATTTTAAAACAACATAATACTAATGTTTACACTTAAGAAGAGTTCAGAAATCAATATTTGGTGCAATAACCCTTATTTTTAATCACAGCTTTCATGCGTCTTGGCATGCTCTCCACAAGTCTTTCACATTGTTCTTGGGTGACTTTATTCCACTCCTGGTGCAAGAACTGAAGTAGCTCAGCTTTGTGTTTGTGTTGGAATTCAACAGACGCTGGAATGGAACGACTGGAATACATGTAGAGATGCTGATTTCAGAAAAAAATGCAGTGGTCTCTTATTTTTTTCCAGAGCTGTATCCAGTAGTCGAGTTGTAAAATGAAACCAGGGGGATGGTGAAATTTTTCACCAATGGGCGGGAGGCATTAAGCTAAGCCCTCCCCCATCACTGACATCACTGTGGTGTTTCAGGGCAGGGCAGAATTAGAAGGTACTTTGTTAAAATGGAAATGCTTTTATAACAAAAAGTCCATATAATCATTCAATAATACACAGGATATATGTTATCACACACGCACACACACACACACACCTTAGTCCTGGCTTAGTCCTGGTTTAGTCTTGGTTTAGTCCTGGTTTAGTCCTGGTTTAGTCCTGGTTTAGTCCTGGTTTAGACCTGGTTTAGACCTGGTTTAGACCTGTTTTAGTCCTGGCTTAGTCTTGGTTTGGACCTGGTTTAGTTTTGCTTTAGTCCTGGTTTAGTCCTGGTTTAGTCCTGGTTTAGACCCGGTTTAGATCTGGTTTAGTCTTGGCTTAGTCCTGGTTTGGACCTGGTTTAGTCCTGGTTTAGACCTGGTTTAGTCTTGGTTTAGTCCTGGTTTAGATCTGGTTTAGTCTTGGTTTAGTCCTGGTTTAGACCTGGTTTAGTCTTGGTTTAGTCCTGGTTTAGTGCCGAAATAGATGCAGAAATAATCTGATAATATGACTCACCCATAAGAATGCGGTCAGATCCATTCTAACAGTTTGCCGTGTTGTCTTTAATAATCCGGAGCTCCGGAGAAAAGGACATAATCCCGAACGTATCCCGTGTCCCGAGGCGAGAGTTCCTTCTTACGTAGCATTAACTTAGCAAGTTAAGGATTCTTCTTCTCTTAGAAATGCCGCGTAAATATCAGGCTCACAGCTGATCGGCGAACAGGCGCAAACACAACAGCGGCAATCGTCATGATTGGCGGGAGCGCGTATCGGTGCGTAATTATGCTGCAACATGATTGGAAGCTGGAGCGCACTGGCCATTTTGACTTAAAAACGGCGAAATTCGCAAAAAGTTTAGGGATTTTCATGCCTGATTGATAAAATGCCATAAGGGATGGAAGAAGGGATGCCTGTTTTAGAAGAGGGATGATTTTGTTTGTTTTTTATTTTTTCCCACAGGGGGGATTTTTTTTTTTTTGGCCATGTTGCCCAACCCTACATTTTAGGCACCAGAAAAGTTGCATAGTGTACTTTTAACTGAAAAGTCACTGTACTTATTAAAACCGCATAATGCACCACTCATACTATCTGCTCTTGTGTTGCAGTGTTACAGTAGATTGTCACTTTTCGATACGTTTTTCCACAAACACTAGACGCTAAACGGGTCAAAACTACTGTATTAGGGCTTTCATTCTCACACAATACTATAAACTGCTCAGTGACATTCAGACTCCCATAGAAAATATGATCAAGTATGTTTGGGAGATGTACAGATGATTAAAAAATGTATATATTTTGTCACTTTAAAATTCATTTTTTGAGGTTTCTGACACTGCTGCACCATTGACTATGATTGTATTTATTTTCTGCAAATGAATCAAAAGTAATGTACAATGCTATAAACATGGACAATAGAAGAACAGAGTGCCAAGGCTTACAAGTATGTGGAATTTTAAGCTAATGATCCTCCAAGAATTTGTTTTGAATACAGGTTTTGGAATAAATAAGTCATGAATTTCTTTTATTATTTATAAAAGGAAATGTACCTGATTTTTTTTTACTCCATATATTTGAGCAACATTTTGCAAAAAAATATGTATAAACAGCTCTTGAAGTACTGTGTAAGTGGACATATTTGGACCCGTCAGCCTCTAATTATGAAAACATTTTACTGTCCGAGAATCAGAAGTGTGCGCTTAGCATGCTAGTTGTCGTGTGACAGCAAACACCCTCTTTGAAAGTTGCTTATAAAACTTAACATGGTTTATAATGAAACTAGGAATGCATAAGGAGGAATAACTTTAGACCACTGTAAAGCATTTTTCACATTTTTAAGACAGAAAAAAACAGGTACGGCACCTTTAAAGAAAAAAAAGCCGATAAAAATTTGATAATACAGCAAGCAAAAGTACAATTTTAATACAAATTTATAGCTTTTTTTGATCACCGTAGTCTTATCTGGCAAACTCTGCTGTACTAATATATCCTAATGGTTTGGTTGGGTTCTTCTATTGTCTTTTGTTCAAAAAAATCATTGGTCAATCCTTTTTGGTATTACTGTAAATCAAATGTAAAAATTTGTAAAGTATAAATGTACAAATCTGACCTGTTTCTTGGAGTGAGTTTCCTCCTGTGATCGTTACTGTTGATTTGTTTGTAAAAATGTTTTGTGTTGTTTTATTTATTTTTATAAATAAAGACGTTCTTCTAAGTCATTGCTTTTTATTACAACATAAAGACAATAAGATCTAGAGACGTTGTGACCAAGACGAGTAGAGCGGCTAGATTGCAGTGAGTTCCACAAACAGATACTGGAGGCAGGGTTGACGTGGTCCACAGTTTTTAATGTTTTTCCCAGTTTGCACAAAAAATATATATATATAAAGTGCTCACGTGCAAAGTGCAGTGCAAAATAAATTAAAGTGCAAGGAGGATCAGAGCGTGGTTCTTCTCCAGCAGCAGAGCAATGAATGATAGAATACAGGTGGCTTAAATATTGCTAGGTAAAACTATAAAAACTCCAAGGGGTGTATAATTAACATTAGCTGTTTAAAACTAAGTTAAAATCCTCCAATAATATACCCATCATCAAATAAACCATATAAAACCCACATACAAAAATAAACTCTTAAAAACCAAACACCTAATAAAGTATAAAGTGAATAAACCCAATTAAAATTGGTGGCATTTCCTCCCCCCGATGTCCGCTGTCTTGAGCTGGCCCGGAACTGTTAAACGGTGTCTGGTCCCCCGGGGAATCTTTTGGCCAGACACCTGGACATGAGACGCGGGTAAGTAAAAGCACAACTCAACCCACGCATACCACTTTCACACTTTAAAATATCCACATCCCACACACGCAAACACACACAAGACACAACCAATTTAAAAAGCGGCACATATTGCACATTGATTGTTCTTGTTTGTCTCCGCAGACCGGCGGCCACCATCACCGGAAGCACCCGCCCGACCGGACTCCGTGACAAACGCCAAAAAAAGTTCTCAATAAATACTCCAAAACAATACAAATATGTGCAATCTTATATGTGCAAATTAGCGTATCTTGTAAGTGCTCCGTGCTCTAAAGGTGCAAATGTGTTAAAATGTGTTGAGAGAAATTCACTTTTATACACTGCAGTTGTGTTTCTTATGTACTGTATATATGGGGTAAAGAAATGTATGAATTTTGACATTTTGAGCATCTGTGAATGACTGTTCAGAGTTATTTTTCTGTTTAAAATAACTGACTCTTTGACTCTTGGGAGCTTTTAGTCATATTAGAATGTTTATTACCCCAAAAACAGACCTCGAGTTGTGTTTTGTTTCATTCACACGTTTGAGAAATCCTTTATTATTAGCCTTTCTACATCTCCAAAGCTCAAAATGCTCTGTTCCAATTTGTGATGTCATGAAGCGATAGTTTTCAAGTTAACAGCTCCTTTTATCTTTTGTTTATCTTTTGTTTTTTTATTATAACACAAAGACAATAGGTTCTAGGGATGGTTTGATATTGATTTTCCGAGCTAAATCCAGCATCGGATATTTGACTTGGAGTTGTAGACAAAAACTGACGATACCATAGACGGTTTATATAAATGGACATGCGTAGCTAACCCTCTGGTTCCAATTGACTTTACATTGAAAAATTATCACCCCTCAGTCTGCTGCTGTGAGATTTGTCATTTTGGTCTTAAAATGTTTGTATTATTTATTTAACCTTTATTAATAATAATAATAATAGATTTTATTTATAAAGCACTTTACATTGAAAAACCATCTCAAAGTGCTACAGAGCATTTAAAAACAGGGTAAAAACACAGACAGAATACAAACATAGCAAGATAAAAACACAACATATTATGGGGCCAATTAGCCATAGGCTCTTGTGAACAAGTGAGTCTTTAGTGCACTTTTAAAAGCATCCACCGACTGTGGGGCTAGGGAAGTGTATTCCACAGACGGGGAGCTGCGGCTTGAAAGGCCCTGTCACCCATGGTCTTTAGCCGTGTTCTGGGTGGAATCAGACAGTGCTGCTGGCCTGACCGGGTCCTGGTAGAGGTCTGAGGTGTGAGTAGTTCGGTGAGGTAGGTGGGGGCCGCACCGTGCAGGCAGTGATGGGTGTGCAGGAGGATCTTGTATTCAATACGGAGGTGACCGGGAAGCCAGTGCAGGGTGTGAAGGATGGGGGTGATGTGCTCATGTTTCCGCACCCTCATCAGGACCCTGGCAGCGCTGTTTTGGATGTATTGGAGCTTTTGAAGGCTCCTGCCAGAGATCCCGATGAGTGCATTACAGTAGTCCAACCTGGACTTAACCAGGAAAAGTCCCATTGAGATTCAAAGATCTCTTTGTCAAGGGAGTCCTGGCCAAGAGGCCCCCACAAGACAACAATTAAATAGAAAAAATAACAGATAAAATGTTAGTGACACAGTTAGGAACATTGGCATGTCATCGATTGCATTTCCAGGTCCTTCAAAAGAGTATTAAAAAACGTCATAGCAGAGGTGGGACAAAGTCATTGCTGGGCAAGTCCCAAGTAAGTCTAAGTCTTTTGCACTCAAGTCCGAGTGAAGTCCCGAGTCAAGAGTATCCAAGTGCCGAGTCAAGTCCGAAGTCAAAGCTCACAAGTCTCAAGTCGAGTCCAAAGTCCTAGCATTTTAGTTTCGAGTCATTTCGAGTCCCCTTTACAAAGAAATAACATTTCTACAAATCATATAATGTCTGCAAGATCTGTATTCATTTTACCTTTTTACACCATATCAAATAACATTAGAAAAGCTTCAGGTGCCGAACAAAATTGGACGTTGTGGAAGCTCCGTCTGTAATCTTTGACCCGCACGTTCTGCATATTGCCGTTGGTTTTTTGTTGACAACTTCGTAGTTTTTATAACCAAACGAAATCACCTTCAGCATCATTTTGCAAACTGGCGCGTGGATGCTTGTTTCCGCATCATTTGTTGTGCAATTTGCCTTGGATGCAGTCGAATGAAAGCAACGTAGATCTACTGTGATTGGATGTTGTGCAAGCCGCGCGCACATACTCTTTGCATACATTTTCGCAGATTCACAAGTACAACGAGTGCGGTCCTTATCAACATACTTTTAGAGTTTTTTTTTTCATTTGACGTAGCAAGTCATCACAAGTCAAAAGGCCTAAGTCCAAGTGAAGTCACGAGTTATTGATATTGAAGTCCAAGTCGAGTTGCAAGTGTTTGTACATTTTGTCGAGTCGAGTCTAAAGTTATCAAATTCGTGACTCGAGTCTGACTCGAGTCGAAGTCACATAACTCGAGTCCACACCTCTGCGTCATAGGCACGAGTGTTTGAAGCTTTAAAACTCTGCAAAGAATTCCAGTCTGCTGGAGCACGATACTGAAAACAGAGTTTTCCTTTCTCTGTTCTCACAGTAGGAACCAACAACGTGTAAACATCCTGAGAACGTAAATTCTGGGGTCCATCAGGCCTCCGCTGACGATACACACTGAGGCATGGAGGAAGCAGCCGAACAAGTCCCTTATAAATAAGTTTGTACCAGCGTGTGAGCCGCCGGGTCGCTAAAGCAGGCCATCCAACACAATCTACATTGTTTGTTTTATTAGGATCCCCAATAGCTGCTTGTATGACGGCTGCTAACCTCTCAAAAATAATTATACAATCAAATTAATTACATTTAAATTAAGAATAAAAATGTACAGTAATAAGGGAATGGCTGCACTAATAATCAAAGAAAATTAAAATGAGAGTGAGCTTTAACACATTTTCATGGTCATCTGGAATAATTGCATTTAACTTCAATTGTGCGCGCAGAGCAGGGGAGCTGTTTCTGATTAAATATGGCTCTATAGAACACTGTAGATATATGAAAATGGGCGAGGAAGTTTAAGATCACTGCCTAGAGCTCTTCTGGTCAGATATCTATGACTATTTTACACAGAAACTAACATTTCAGCAAACAAATACAGCCAAATACAAAATATAGTATTCCAAATGAATAAGATGAGCCGTTGCACTCTGTTGCCAATGTTCTTATACAAGCGCTGAAGGACTGCCCTGGCAGCCCTGTTCTGAGCCACCTACATGATCCCAGTGTTTTTATATCGCTCTGTTGTCCGTAAATAAATTCCTATTCCTCATATGGAACTTGGCTCCAAATTTGCTCCTATAACTGCTGAAACCAAACACTGTGGGTGACGTCACACTCCCTTAGTCTTCTTTTTAGAGTCTATGGCCAATATCGATACTGTACGTTTAAAAAAACATTGACCCACAAATGTAAGCAAAGTAAATTCATAAACAGTTTCATGACTGTGTAAAAATACAGCAATGTTTTTAGCCTAATTGCACTTTTGGTTCTATTCCATTTTTACTCATTGGTCTGTTCAAAAGTCTGAGAACGGGCACATAGACACTGGGGCAAATCAGGAAAATCTACCGCTCTGGAAAAAAATAAGAGACCACTGTGTTTTTTTCTGAAATCAGCATCTCTACATGTATTCCATTCCATTCCAGCGTCTGTTGAATTCCAACACAAAAACAAAGCTGAGCTACTTCAGTTCTTGTGAAAGACTTGTGGAGAGCATGCCAAGACGCATGAAAGCTGTGATTAAAAATAAGGGTTATTGCACCAAATATTGATTTCTGAACTCTTCTTAAGTGTAAACATTAGTATTATGTTGTTTTAAAATGAATTTGATCTTGTTTCTTTGCATTGTTTGAGCTCTGAAAATCTTTTTTGTTATTTTGACCATTTGTCATTTTCTGCAAATAAATGCTCTAAACCAGTGTTTCCCAACCAGTGGTACAAGTACCCCTAGGGGCACACCAGCACACTGCAGGGGGTACTCGGCAGTGTCGCTGCCAGGCGCAAGGGGAGATTTTTTTTTTATTTTTTAAAATTCTAATTTGAGCAGTCTTGTATAGTAACGAAGTAATAATACTTCACTACTGTACTTAAGTACATTTTGGGAGACATTGTACTTTACTTGAGTTTTTTAAAAATTTATAACTTTTACTTTTACTTCACTACATTTCCGAATTTAATTGCATACTTTTACTCCGTTACATTTTCAATGTGCCGTTTAGTTACTCGTTACAAAAAAACCTCTACTGACTGAAGGAAGTCAGGACGTGCCTGGGCTTGTTCGCTACTTGCGCATGACAATCAGCCTACACCTGTTGGTTTCATGCAGCTAGTTTAATCAATCAACATCCCTGATGGAAGAGGAGACAGCATCCACGTCGGCTACAAATGAAGGGGGACCTGACGATGAGCATCCCTGGCCGTACTTAAACACAATGTTCTCTTACGCTGATATGAAGGATTCGTCCTATCGAATGAAGTGCCTCTTGTGCCTTCCAAGAAACGTGGAAACCCTATCTTACAGAAACTCCCCGTCCAACCTCAAGAAACACATCGAGGTAAGTTCTAGATGAATGAAATTGTTAGCGTCTATATTCCAATTCTAGACATTCTGTCTGTTGTGAAACCTTGAGCATAACATGTAGAAATTAACTTTGTGTGACATTGTTTCGGTTGCACAAAGTGTATTTGATGATGTTGGAGCTAACAGGCTACCTAGCTTTTTCGGCTCAATGGAAGGCATAGCTGTAGGCTATTCAGATATAAATTCAGACTGCCTTTGCTTGATACTTTTACTTGTACTTTTAATTACATTACTTGAGTACATTTATTTTTACATTACTTGTCATACTTAAGTACAAGAAGTTCCAGATACTTTAAGACTTTTACTCAAGTAACATTTCAGTCAGTGACTTCGACTTTTACCAAAGTCATTTTTGGGAGGGGTACCTATACTTTTACTTGAGTTTGATTTTCCACTACTTTATACAACACTGAATTTGAGTAAATGCCTGAGAATTAAATTTTCAAATTAAAGAGATGAAATGAAATGATTTACCGGATGTCTGCCCTGAATTGAATACGTTAATGTATGCAGATGATGCTGTCCTTTTTATCCAGGGTAGGGATGTCAGCACTGTTGCTGCCAAGCTTACAACTGGACTTAGCAAGGTGCACAACTGGCTTCAACAAAGCTGCCTCTTACTCAATTTAAAAAAGACAGTTTGTATGACTTTCAGCAAAAAAACAGTGAATCAGTCAAACTCTTCTGTGTTTTTGGATGGAGAGGAATTGGAGTTGGTGACTCAATATAAATATCTCGGAGTTATATTAGATTGTAATCTCACATTTAAAAAACACATTAAAAAAGTTACAAATACCATCAAATTTAATATGCAAAATTTCAAACAGATTCGGCCATTCATTACAGCAGAGGCAGCAAAGTCTTACCTCCATTCTATGCTCTTCTCTCATATTGACTATTGTTTTACAGTGTGGTCATTTGCTGGTGTCACTGCTCTCAAGCCAATTGAACAACTGTACAAAAGATCAATAAAGATATTAGATCGGAAGCCCCAATCCTATCACATATGTCCACTTTTAGACAAATATAAGTTTTTAAATTTCGAAAATCTAAAATCTTTTAAATATTGTTGTTTTGTATATAAAGTCCTAAATGGCATTGCCCCACCACCTATGGTAGAATTCATCAAAAAAAGGAACCGTGAGACCAGCACGAGATCCACAATGAGGGGAGACTGTGAAGTCCAGTTTAGAAAGTGCACCTTTGCCCAAAACGTTCTTTCTATAAAGGGCTGTTTGAGCTGGAACACTCTGCCTGCTGCAGTCAGGGACAGCGCCACCTTTGGGTCTTTTAAAAAACAACTAAAGGGTTGGCTATTTAATAATCAAAGATGTGATCACTAAAAATCATTTTAATCTTTTAATCTTTTTAGACTAGTGTGAGAGTGAATGTGAGTGCATGAAGCTGAGTGTGTGTATGTAAGTTGTAGTGAGTGAGTGAATGAGCACTATCATAGGCACTTTAACTAAAAGCACCTTAGTATTAGAACTACCTCATGGCATTTTAAGTGATTGTACAGATTTGTTTTATGTCTTGTCCAACCATGTGTATAATGTTTGTTGTATTGTCTTAATCTAGACTGTGTTTTTATTATTGTCTGTCACTGCATGTTCTGCTCTTTTATTGTATCCTGTTTTACCCCTTCCAATGGGACTACGGATGGAAATTAGCTCCTAGCTAAATCCGGTGTATTTACGGCACTAGTCGTTCATTAATACATGCTGTCCCATTCAAATAAATAAATAAATAAAAAAAATAAATAAATAAATGATTTTCATTTAATAACCCATTGTGTCACGTTCTACTTTTGGAGAATTATCAACATGTATGAGTGAGGGGGTACTCGAGGTATGACAAAAAGGCTCAGGGGGTACACAAGACAAAAAAGGTTGGGAAAAACTGCTCTAAATGATAATATTTTATTTGAAATTTGGGGGAAACATTGTCAGTAGTTTATAGACTTAAACAAAAATGTTCCTTTTGCCCAAAGACATACCTATAAGTTAGGGGTGTCCAAACTTTTTTCATCAAGGGCCACATATCTAAACACAGACGAAGCAGAGGGTAGATCGAGGGCCATAGACCGGTGCTCAGTACAGTCAGTAATTGAAATATCTGCATGTTTAACACGTTAGGATGAGCTATCAGTCCTTTATTCATGCTAAACATTAAATATTAAAGGCAAATTAACGTTTTTTTTTACAATCTGAGCCTTCTTTCGGCAATAAAACAAGTAGTTTTACTCGACCATAGCAGTTTGCTGTCAATTGGAGCAGTATCGCAGAACTTATGTTGAGCCGTTCTGTTCTACTAATGATCCCGTATCCGTTAACATGGTGCTCATATCATATGCTCGGGGCATTACTTTGCGGTGTCCAAATAACACAAACTTTAGCACTTTTCAAATCATAGAAGCCCGATGTCTTAATGTAAGATTTCGTTTGAAGCAAAAGTGGCCTGTACTCCGAGATTTAGCCATAGTTTCGAGTAGATGAGGACGCCAGTGCGCATGTGCGGATTGTGCTATCAGCTCCCGGGACCCAAACATGAAACGCAAAGCTGAAAACTATGGATAAATCTCGGATTACAGGCCACTTTTGCTTCAAACGAAATCTTACATTAAGACATCGGGCTTCTATGATTTGAAAAGTGCTAAAGTTTGTGTTATTTGGAGACCGCAAAGTAATGCCCCGAGTACTCAGGCTAACGGATACGCTACAACATAACTTTCACCAAACAGCTCCAAATGACAAGAAAGTGCTATGGGTGAGTCAAACGACTTGTTTTATTACCGAAAGAAGGCTCAGATTGTAAAATAATGTTACTTTTCCTTTAAATATTGTCTTATCAAGGTAGATTTTCAAAAAACTTGCCGTCAAAAGTTCTGCTCAAGGTAATTTGGGCCAATTCATCTGGAAGCCTGAGGGCCAAGAAAAATTTATCTGAGAGCTGCATTTGGCCCACGGACTATAGTTTGGACATGCCTGTTATAAGTAGTAAAATAAGAAAACTGATAATTTTGCAGTGGTCTCTAATTTTTTTCCCCAGAGCTGTATATATAAAAATATTAGCTTAATTTTCAATATCGGACCAATACCAAAATCCTCCACAATTGCTGAAAAATGGAAGCAATATACAGCTCATCCTTAGTAAGTTGTTTTCACTTCACATTATTAGACGGCGAGTTATATCCTGCCAAAGACACATCAACTGTAGTAAATGCATTTGGTCTGTTGATGGCAGTAAAGAGCTACTGTCCCGTCCTATTTTGGGGAGGCTGTCTTTTTAGATTCTCCCTAACCATGCCCTCTTTGTCTTCTACTGTACAGAGTATAGGGCTTCCAGATCAAATCAAAATCGCAATGTGAATGGACGCAACTGGCAAAGTACCATAATCTCCTCCACAAACAAAAAAAACATCCAGTCTTATTTAGTTACAAAAGTTACCCCTTTAACCAGGAAAGTGCCACTAACAATCAAACAATTCAATGAAATGCTTAAAAAACTCCTTATATAAACCCTTTACATAGACTGCGTTCATTTGTTATGCTTTATTGGCTTTGGACTTGAGGCTATCCCAGCTGCTATGGCCACAGTCCTACGAGGTCTGGAAAACTGAAATCATCTCTATCCATAATTCTATCAGACAATGGCGGTCTCACTAAGTACTTACATGCTTAATCCCACAATGCTCGGCTGTACGTTTTATCTGTACCAAACCCTGTATGAACTCATTAATCCCTGTTTAAATGCAGATAGGGAATTGCAATGGTAAAGGTCAGTTCTAGCCCTCAGAGCACCAAACAGCTTGGAAGTCCAGCTGTCACGGAGCACTGTGCGGACACAACCCCCGAGCCATGTTCTGTAGTATGGGGCTGTATACACATGTAGTGGATTATAGGGCGCCTGTAGTGTCCACTAGAGGAGCAAATTGGTACTACAGCCTTCTGTTAGAGTGACGTCATTACAATCTGCGCTCTTGACCACTGGTTCATCACAGCATCTATTTATTTTGAGTGAGTGGGAGTAAATAAAGACCCTGTAAGAGCCATTTCGTACATTCTGTAAGTGTGGGAGCCATTTTGTTTTCGTTTCTGTATTCTGTTCTCAAGATGGCCGTCTGCCCGCTTTGATGTGGAAAACGCGTTCTGATTGGCTCGCTTTGATCCTTTATTCTTTGATCGTTTATCCTTGATCCTGCTTGGTACATATTCAGACGTAGGGAACACACGGCTCACAACACAGAAGACACAAGACACAGAAGGACAGAAGACATACCAGAAGACAGAAGACACACCACACCAAGACACACACATATACACACACAAGAAGAAACGACTACGCTACGTAAGGATAGAAGCCGCAGTCTGGTGGCCAGGAGGTTACCCCGAGTCGAGAGATGACGGGGTATTAGGACGTCCTGGACCACAGAAGCTACACAGTCTTTTGACGGTCACGTAATCGTCACGTAATAGTCACGTAAGACGGATTCCCGTCGGGAGCATACGAAGCACGGTCTCCCGAGTGACAGACGGGAATACGCACCGCTACAAGGCACATACGGACAGCAAAGAAGAACGTCAAGTAGCACCGTCGACATCGAAACATAGGGTGAGTCCTGTCGGGAGCCAAGAAGTACAAGAGAGCCCGGTCTCCCAGTGACAGGCAGGAACTCACCACTATACGACACGTAAGGACGTCAAGAAGGACGTCACAACACATACAGAGCCTTACACCACACGCATAGGAAAACCACAAGTCTCAGAAATTCCTTCTTCTGTTTCCTTCTTTATTCCCTTTTATCAACTCTGTATGACCTTCACTTTAGTAAAGATAGAAAAGACAAACTTTTGATTCAAGACTCTTTATTTTACGTTACGTGACGCGTCGGAAAGAAACTTCAAGAAACACCGAGGCCGAGGCTAGTGAGTCGGTTCGCTGCACTCACAGACCCACTTCTTTTTTCCTCTGGCTTTGGACGCAGCATGAGTTGTGTGGTCCTCTATAGCACCTAGCCTAGATTTTTCATAGTGTATATTCAGTAAAGATTGTTTCTATTTGATTATGCTTTTTTTTAATTTTTTACATGCTTCTCTTTGTGTTATTTATCAATTTTTATTTTTTTTGCAAGGGCAGCAAAGTAACCATTTCATTGTGCAGGGAAACGTGTTTCTTAACTGTGCATGTGACCAAAAAAAACTGCTTTGAAACTTTTATTTCATTTTTTAATTTGATTTTATTCCTCTTTTTTTAATTTATGATTTTCTATTTTTATTGTATTAATTTGTCTGTGCAGCACTTCGAAAACTGTCATGTTTATAAAATGTGTTATATAAATAAAGTGGATTGGACTGGATAAAAAAAAATATAAAAAAAACCCAAACAAAACCAATGTTATTTTCTTAGCCAAAACCATTATCTGATATATGAGTTAGAGCTGTGGTCGATATCAGTATCTGCTGCTAACAATATTAATATTTTAATATCCAAAAGGCCCACAAATTATTTTAAGTTCACAAACAACTTTCTGTTGTTAAATTGGATAGATATTTGGACGTTTTAGAGTATAGTGTATCTGCTATCGGCCTTAAATCTCCGGCATAGGCCAATATTTTGTTTTGTCTTCTGCCTAAAGAATATACACAAAGCTTAATATACACTTTAATATAAAGAGATAGCTGCACAAAATGTGGCTACAACGCTCTCGTAAAGATTTGTGGTAAAACGGGCTTGGGGTGAGTTTGTAGTAAATTACATAATTTGGGGGAAATAATCCAAATCTGCCTTACACGTCTGTCACGTGTCCTCCTTTTTTACATTTTGTCCTCCTTTCGGACCCTCGTCGGCCACCGCTGCATAAATCGTCATAAATCCCCACCCATTATTTACACTTGCTACTCTGCGATGTTCGCCGTTTCCCAATTCAGCGAGTGCACGGTTCGGAGCGTGGTTTCAGCCTGCAGTCGAGGCGGTGCATACTCGCTCAGCCCTGAGTGCAGTCCGGGGATCACATGGGCGTCTGCGAAATAGAAGAGGTCCCGCCTCAGCTCAGTGAGCCGGGTGGTCTGTTCCTTGTTCCCTAAAGACAAAAATATTATTCTATTGCGACTAGTAATACTTGGAATTGGGCCATGGCCAATGTTCCCCCTAATTTTTAATGTGTCTGAGCAAACACACTAACTCCCTGAGCGCTCCTTGGATCCCTGTGCGCGACATCCGAAATGCGCCCCCCCCCCCACCGCGCGGCTCGCACTTTGCAGATATTAAAAAAATGACCCCGCGGCTGAATAAAAAGCGGAGATCCGCTAAAAGCTCCACACAGACCGATTTTCTGGGCACAAAAAAAAAAAATCAGCATGAGAAATGCCATGTGTGAGCGTGTGAACACGTCGAATTGCGTGTGTCACACTCTCAATGCGTGAGACTTGAGAGCGCTGTAATCAGGCACTAACAATCGTGGTGGTTTGATGTCAGAAATGCTTTAACATCATTTATGGCCTGCAGAATGTCTCTACCTCTGACGTAACAATACTGGAAAAAATCAAACTGTGTAGGACTACTGAAACCAGCGTGAATGAAGCTAAATGCAACTTCAGGTATGTTTTTGATAAGGGAACAATGTTATAACAATGGATGAAACTTAAAAGTTTTCAAATAAAGTAGGGGTGTAAAGATTAACCGATTTGGATCGGTTATCGGTCTGTGACCTCTGCGATCTGAGTGAACCGATCAACGGAGCCAGCATCGGTCCAAATGCACTACGAAAGGTCCGATGCACCAGATTTACGGCCATGAATCGGTTTGCTAGCTCCTGAGCGGTCTCTCTCATGGCGCAGAAGTCGCCCTGTGCGTTTGCGTTCGCTAAATCACGGGTTAGTATGTGGGTGGTTCACTTACCTGGGGTTGAAGCTTATTGGCTGGTTAGATTCAAGATTCAAGATTGTTTATTTGTCATATGTAGAATCAACACAGGGTCAACAATGCAATGAAATGCTTAGGATCAGAAGAACTGTTGACTCGCTAAGAAGTACTAATAACATGCAATAATAGTACATGGTAAAAAAAGTGTTGCAAAAGTGCAGGGGAAGAAGTAAACAAGATAATAACTGGTTAACTGCCAATCATGCGAGCGGCGCAGGCTATTATGCGGAAGCGAGCAATGTTTGTATGTGTCGTCTCGTCATGACAGATCTACGCTGCCGGTAAGATATGCTGTTTCCATTTATTGAGCTGTTGTTTACGATGCGTGAAAAGTCCCTCAGTCGTCCAGGTAGAATCCATGATAAAAGGAGAAGTTCAATTTGTCAACTGGACAAAGTATGTTTGATTGAAAACGTTTCGCCGCTCATCCGACGAAGCCTCTCGGATGAGTGGCGAAACGTTTTCAACCAAACAAACTTTGTCCAGTTGACAAATTGAACTTCTCCTTTTATCACAGCTGTTGTTTACGTTAATTTGGTGCGCTACTGCTATTTATGGACATGGTTCGTATGCGCGGTTAACTTTTGTGCCAGTGTTATGCCGCGTTGATAAAACATTGTTTCACTGTCGGTCTGAAGTTTCACTGTAGTCTGCATGGCAACTATACACCATAACAATTGTATGATACTAGCGTTTTTATTGTCACGGTTAGTGGATTGGGTGATTTATTTAGACAACATTCATGTATTGGCAATGTATATTTGATTTGGGCTAAAATTCACTTGGCTAATTTACTTTTGTGAGAAAATACAATGTATAATCAGAATTGGTGCATTTCTGTATGTAGATACTTATGATTTGTGTGTATAGAAATGTACTTCACATGATTTTTGTCTCAAAGGAGACTGAGATAATGTTATGAGATGGAGAGAAAGTATTAGTTATTCAGTGTTAAGAGCTTTCTCTGATTTTCTCTTTTGTTAAGAAAAGTTAATTACAACATAAAGACATGTTGGATTTAACATGCTAGTGTTTTCTATAACTGCCTAGTAATATCTATCTTCTTGTCAGTGATATGTTGCACTTTTACAGTTACTGAAACTCATGAGTGACTGAAGCACTAATCAATCTGATTCATTCTGATTTTTGACTTTAATAGGCAACTTGCTTGTTTTATAACGTCTTTTTTATTTTTGATATCTAACCTTATTGTTTTGTGTTGCTTGAGGGAAGGACAGTATTGTATTTTAAGTATGAGCAGAGTTTTGCAAACCGGATTGCCAGTTTTTCAGTAGGCCTGGTGTATTGTCTGTTGGACACAAAATAAACAAAAGGATACTAATCGAATCGAATCAAATCGTACCGGATCATTTACTAATTTTATGAATCGTTCCTGAATCGAACCGTAGCCTGTGAATTGAGATTCGAATCGAACCATTTTGTGAGTGAAAGATTCACACTCCTAAAATAAAACATATACATCTATTCTGTATGCAGTGTGCCGGCTAAAACGAAATATCGCCCTCTGCTTGAGATTTAAGGCCGACAGCAGATACATTAAAAAGTGCAAGTGTCGGCCAGGCATATCGACCAACTGATATTTCTATTAGCCACTAAGCCACTGCGCTGCCCAAAGAAACCCTATATGAACACCTAAACTGATACTTTCCAACTGATGTCATCTACATTCCCTGGGGCTGTGATGCTAACTGTAGGCTCTGCTCTGTCTGCGACTTTAAAGATCCCATGACATGGTACTTCTTGATGCTTTTATATGGCTCCTTAATGGTTCCCTAATACTGTAAATGAATCCTTCTTCAAAATCAACACTCAGTGCATGAGAAACAGAGATAAGATGAGAAAGAGTATTTTTTTCTCTCTCTGAACAGGCCATTATGGGCGTTGTTGCTTGAATGCAAATGAGGAGAAAAGAGCTGGCCTATAGTACAGGGTGGGGGCGTGGCCAAACTCTCCGCTCTCAGCTCTCAGCTGATCCATTTACGTGTTTTTGCACGGGGGGAGAGATTTGAAGCGTTCCATTGAAAAATAAACACATTTCCACAGAAAATAAAATTAAACCACTGCTGTTCAAAGGTCCAGAGGCTCAGATAAAGGACTTCCGAGCCTAGAAACACTCGGACGTGCCTCCAGGCAAATAAAAAAACGCATTTCGCATTGCCTAGCGCATTCGCAGTCCAAACTCTCTGGGCGTGATTTACAGAGGCGCTGAGTACAGACAGACGGGGGTGGAACTGCATTTGCATTTCTTTTTTCGATCTGACGTCAATAAGGTGCCTTGTTCAAAATCGCCCGTTTGAGCTCCGATTTTTTGTAACGCAGAAAAGGATTGCAAATGCTCAGTTTAGACATTTCACAACTTTTAACCATGGGGGGGGGTGGGGCCTAAACAGGGTAGGGGAGCTCACAATAACGTTCAAGAACCTCAGAAAGTGAAAATTTCATGCCATGGGACCTTTAATTTGAGCTTTATTTTAACACAATCTGACCAGAAAGAACTGACTTAGCTGGAACTACAACCAGTGAGATGATTTGTACTGTTTAACAAGCTTCTCGCACATCAACCAACAGTTTTTCAGTTAGACACTCTCACCTTTCTTCTTGAAAATCAAACGCCTAAACAGGATGATGAGCGCGTACTGATCACAGGCTTCTGAAAATGTGCTGCTTAAATCCGTTTTGAGCTTTGACGCTTTGCTAATGTGGGTCACAATGGCAACGTCTGAACGTTCCATCACAGCCATACATGTACACCAAACCTAGCGCGATGTCTAAGTAGCAATACATAAAATATGACAAGTGACCTCTTCAAGCACTTCCTCTCCATCTAAGTCCAGTGGCAGATACAGGACAAATTTAGACAAAGCTGCTGATGACTCTTGAGCCTCTCGTCTCTCTGCGTTGTGCTCGAGTGGGAGATAAGCGAGAAGTGTGGTTCTGGTCTCTACAATTATCAGACCCCCGACACCATCCACATGGAGTTCACTGGGTGCCCTTGGGTACACAGAGGCGACCACTTCAAGTAAATATGGATCAATAAAAGTATACTTAAAATATCAGTTCTCAAGAAGTGATTTTGAGTATTGCTTGATTTCAGATCACATCACAGCTTTCTACTGATACTTTGCGGTGACATTATGCTGAGGGTGTTCTACATGAACGTCTATGGTGGAATGTTCGGCAGTTACCACGGTGACACAATGGACACTAGAGATGGGAATCGAGAACCGGTTCCTGTTGAGAACCAGTTCCGTGTGTTTCAATCCCATGGAATCGATTATCAGTTTATCTAACGATTCTCTTATCGATTCCAGCCAGCACGAATTACGCACAAAAGTGGTGGCATTGATACGTGCTTCGCCGCTTCACTGATACAGAGTTACTATTTTCGCATGACGAGAAGAACGTTTGTGAAAATGGACTTTCAACTTCCACTTGGACACATGACACGTTCGGGACAGGTTCGTTACTCCGGAGCTCGTGTACAAAGTGCAGTCGGATACTTAGCAGCAGAAAGTCCGGGATATAAGCGAATACGCGAATACACCTGGAAACACGCAAATTTTCCAACAACAGAGCGGCATGGGGTGAGTCACATTATTATCATATCATTTCTGCATGAAATGGAGATATTAGGTGAAAGCAGCGGCTTGTGTCAACATTAGCCTGTGCGCTAAACCGGGACTAAACCAGGATTAAAACAGAACTAAAGCAGGACTAGACCTGGACTAGCCCACGACTAAACCAGGACTAGACCAGGACTAGACCAGGACCTAGCCCACGACTAAACCAGGACTAGACCAGGACTAAAACCAGGACTAAACCAGGACTAGATCAGGACTAAAACCAGGACTAGACCAGGACTAGACCAGGACTAGTGCTAATCTTGGTGCTAATCAAACAGTTTGTTCTCCTTTTTTCCCCAAATTAGAATCAATAAGAGAATCGATAAAGAATCAAATCGTTAAGCAGTATCAATAATGGAATCGGAATCATAAAAATCTTATCAATTCCCATCCCTGAGACACATTAGCAAACACAGCCTGATTTATTTTAAGATAGTCTGAAAACTCAAGAAAAAATACAAAATAGATTTAAACAGCACGTTTTCACGTTTTTTCAGCGTTCATGGTTCTGTTTAGAGGTTTGGTTTTCAACAAAAAGGTGAGAGTGACTAACTGGAAAAACTATTGGCTAATGCTAACTAGCTTGTGACTGTTATTTCATGCATGACAAATCATTTCACCTGTCACAGTTCCAGCTAAGTTCTTCTTAGCACTCAAGTCTCCATTGCAGGAGTATACGGGATTACTCAAACATGCATGACTCAATCGAAATACAACTCTGAGCATGACAGTGATGAAAGAATACTGTAGTAACATGGTTTAAAACTCTGTGTAGCACCTCTCAGTCGTCCAGGTAGAATCTTTTGTCCAGTTGACAAATTGAATTTCTCCTTTTGCCACGGTTTAAAACTCATAACAGTCGATTTTACAACATATTTGGCCTCTTTAAAGGGCCTATATTATACAAAATTGACTCTTGTGATCTTTAAGCCCTGCTATAATGTTGTTACCTCTTAAAAACATACCTGGAGTTGGCAAAAGGAGGGATTTTACACATACCTGGAGTTGTGTTTTATGTCGTTCACACATAAGTAACCTTGCATCAAGCTCAAAATGCTATATTCCACCTTGTCATGTAATGTAGTGGTAGTTTGCGAGTTAAGAGCTACCTTTTATTCAGTAGAGATTGTCAATTCCAGGGCTGAAATTATCTAGTGAAATTTTGTGGAGCTGAAAAACACATGACGTCACGTGTTAAACATGTGTGAATGAAACAAACACAACTCCGGGTCTGTTTGTGATGAGGAAACAAGATTGAAAACACTGTAATATGGGCTCTTAAACCATGCATTGCACACATTGTACAGTGAGAGGCCATACTTGAGGGCAGATCTTGTTTACTGTAGTTATTTGGGGTCAAATGCTCTTTACAGTCAGTCAAAGTTTTATTACTGACCCCAAGTGGTGGGGGAAGTATGCGGGATAGCAAACGTGCAGTCCCAAGAGGAGCGCATGCAGCTTTCACTCAGTCTGTTATTAGCCTCTTACATAATGAAAGGGTCTAGATGTCTGCATACCACTACAACAGTTTTAGAAAGGGACCGTTAAAACCAGGGATCATTTTGTGTTCAATTAACTCAACTACAGGCTTAAATTTCAACGTTTAAGTGATTATTATCAGGAATCAGGAATCCACGTGTTAATGAAAAGATTATATTTTTTCACTTCCTGGTTTGGTTTTAGTTTGAATCCAGTTTTAGACTCTGTTTGGTCCTGTTCTATTCTAGTTCTGGGACAGTCCTGGCTTATTCCCAGGTTTGTCACAATTTCTGAACTAAGTTAGAAATAAACTCAACTTAGAAGTAACTTTAATTAAAAAAACAAACAAATAAACACACAAATAAGCAAAACTGGACAATGGATTTAGTTTGCATTGGAGTAAAAACTATATCCTCCTGAGACCCGGCCCATTCATTTGTGTCCTTTATAGTGGACATAGAGTTAACCAGTCTGTCTTTTAATTGTTTTGAGACTCTAGTTTGTGGCTGCGCTATGATTTAAAAAAAAAAAAAAAAATCTAAAAAAAATAATGTTAAAAATAATAATAATACAGTAAATAAATTATACATAAAAAATACAAATAAATAGATATGTAAGTAAATACTCAAATAAATAAATAAAATAAATAATACATAATATATATAAAAAAAATAAATACATAAATAAGAAATTAAAAGGGAGTCTAAGAAGTTTTTGAGGCAACTGTAGAAGCTTGTCAGAGATGTTCATCAAAAAAAAAAAGTTTTTGTCAGGTTGTTAACTTCACTTGGATTTAACACCAAAATGTCCCCAACGTCTGTTACAGAGGACATGTTACAACATTATGAATAAAAATAAAATTAACAAAATGTAAATGCTAAGGTGTTCATTTACCTCCAAATAGAAAATTAAAATAATAATTTAGATACGCTTTTTTTCTTCAGGTATGCTAATGTAAGCAAGAGTCAAAAAGACATTTTCACATTTTTCTATGTGAATCTTTTTTTTTTTTTTTTTTTTTTTTTTTCAAATTTCTACTTTACATTTTATTGTGAGAGTAGATTTGACTAAAAGAAATCCTAACTTTTAACCTTTTAAGATAGCATCAGGACTCTCCGCAGTCCTAAACCGGGCTCAAGCATGCAGTATGTAACTCCCAGTGGTGTCACCTTCGTCTCCATGGAGATAAGTTTAATGCCATAGTGTGGAACATTCCTGGCAGAGCAATACGATCTCCATGGAGACAAGCAGGTAGCATGAGGTTATCTAGAGCACTTTTAATCCAGGCCTTAAATCACATCTAAACAAATCCTGGTGTTAAGCCTGGACGATCCCCTCTGTAGTGACATAATGGAGTCTCCGTGACAACATTATGAAGTGAGGGAACAGCACAATGAAGTGAGAGAGAGAAAGAGAGAGGGAGAGAAAAGAGAGACAGAGAGAGGGAGAGAAAAGAGAGAAAGAGGGGGAGAGAGAGAGAAAAGACAGAAAGAGAGGAGGGGGGCAGAGAGAAAGAGAGGGAGAGGGAAGAGAGAAAGATGGAAGAGAGAGAAAGGGTGAGGGAGAGGGAGTGGGGGGTGCAAATAGAGAGGGGGAGAGAGGAAAAGAGGAAAAGAGAAGGGGGCGCAAAGAGAGAGGAGAAAGATAGAAGAGAGACAGAGAAAGGGTGAGGGAGAAAAATAAAAACAGAGCGTGAAAAAGAGAGCGAGAGAGAAAGAGGGGGGGAATGAGGGAGGGAAAAGAGAGAAAGGGGGGCAAAGAGAGAGGGGGAAGAGAGGAGCAAAGAGAGAGGGAGAGAAGAGAAAGAGACACAGAGAGAAGAGAAAGGTGGAGGAGAGACAGTGAAAGGGTGAGGGAGGAAAATAAAAACATCATCATCAAATGAAGAGATCGTGAAAAAGAGAGAGAAAGGGAAAAAGAGAGAAAGAGAGAGAGGGGTGGAAGGAGGGAGGGAAAGAGAGACAGAGGGGGGGCACCAAGAGAGGGGGGGAACAGAGAGAAAGAAAGATAGAGGGGGGAGGAAGAGGGACACAGAGAGAAGAGAAAGATGGAAGAGAGAGAAAGATAAATAAAATAAATAAAAACAGAGCATGAAAAAGAGAGAAAGGGAAAAAGAGAGAGAGTGAGAGACAGAGAGGAGGGAGTGCAAAGAGAGAGGGGGGAGAGAGGAACAGAGAAAAATAGAGAGGGGGAGAGAAGAGAAAGAGAGACACAGAGAAGAGAAAGATGGAAGAGAGAGAAAGGGTGAGGGAGGAAGAGAGAAAGATAAAAACCGAGAGAGCATGAAAAAGAGAGAGGGGGAGAGGGGGGGAAGGAGGGAGAGAAAAGAGAGACAGAGAGGGGGGTTGCAAAGACACTCGCCCCCATGGCAGAAGTACATCAAGGCCTGTTGTGCCGTGGACCGTCCTCCTATGGACCCACCACCCGCGGGAGGATTCATGGGGGCTGGTGCGTTGTGTTCTGAGCAGCAGATCTGCTCGGAGTGCTGCCGCCGCGACCCAGAAATGGAAAAGCGGAAGAAGATGGATGGATGGAAGCAATTACAAATGATAGATTTCATTTCCAAACATAGATTTAAACTGAACTATTGAGGTCAGTTCTTGTAATTTCAAGGCTTTTTGTAAATTATTCCATGTTGAAGGCGCAGAATATTGAAATGCCACTTTACCCGACTCTGTGCGGACACGTGGGACAGAAAGAGAAATTTAATGAAGGATCTGAGTGCTCACAACAAAGAAAGTCACGGCTGAAATGAGGCTCTGTACAGACCTTAGAGACGTGAATAAAGCTGTGATTAGGGAAAGACATCCAGTACCAACTGTCGATAGCATTCTGCAAGCAGTCCAAGGATCTAAGGTTTATGTAAAACTGGATGCTAGGAAAGGCTTTTGGCAAATTGACTTAGACCCAGAGTCAAGACATCTGACCACATTCATTACACACAGAGGCTGCTACAGGGACAAAAAGGTACCGTTCGGATTATCTTCTGCACCAAAGGCTTTTATTTTTATTTATGTATTTGAATTAGGACAATGCACATTAATCAACATGACAACAAAAAGCATCAATGTAAATATGCCGTAATTAAAACAACAGCTACTTTACATCCGTTGTCCTAAGGCAGGTCAGAACAGAAGAACATTTAGAGGAACACGTAAAAGAGACAGAAGTGCACATAGACATGACGGCAAGCTCACCACAATAGACCATTCTCTGAGTTTAAGAGGCTCCAGGAAGAAAAAAAATCTACCTGTGTGAGCAAGGTTGAGGAGGTTGAGGAGGACCCACAGTTCCTGTTGGAGGGAGTCGAGCTAAAGAGGACTGGAGCACTACACATACTTCATGAATATGTGTGATGTTCAGTTTATTGAAGAGGTCACAGATCTGCTTCAGGGTATCTCTGTCTCTCTTGGCACATTTAAGGCTTCCAAACTCTGGAGTGTCGATGAAGGTGAGTGAGAAGTCGACCTGGAATCCCTTCTGGTGGTTTATTTGGTACACCACTGTCTCAGAAGTCTCATCCTTGTTTATTTTAAACCGAAAAGGGTCGGCCCATCTGACTCCCAGGATGTAGTTGATCATGGCATTGAGTAGTGTGGTCTTTCCAGATCCCACAGGTCCGAAAAGGATCATGATACGATCATCTTCATGTCTTCCTTTTCCAAACACATATTTTCTGACACCAGCAGTGCTCAGTTCTTCTACTTTTAGACCAAGTTTATAGATTTCTGGTGTTCCAGACTTGATTTTGACAGTCTTTTACAATAAGTTCTGCTGCAGTGAATGTTTTGGTGGTGATGGTCACAGTGGAGCTTTCTGAACTGGTTCCGTCCTCTCCACAGTCACAGAAGATCCTGAGGATGTACTCTGTCTGAGGCTGAAGTCCAGATATGACCTTCTCCTCAGAACAGGACTCCTCTCTCCTCCACTGGGGCCTGTCTCCAGTCTCAGCGTACTCCACGATGTATCTGAGGATACGGGCGCCTGGTCCCACCTGTGCAAGTCTTCTCCACCAGGCGTAGATCTTTGAGAAGGTGGAGGTGGTGCTGGGGTCTTCTGGAGGGCTGCAGGGTAAGGTTTTCATGGAGGTGTGAGAAGCAGCAGGACCTACTCCCACCTCAGTAATGGCTCTCACTGTGAAGCTGTGCTCTGTGTTTGGGATCAGGCCTGTCACTGTGACCTCTCCAGCTTCAGCCTGGAGCTGCTGCTTCCACTGCTCTTGTCCTTTCTCACAGAACTCCATTCTGTATCTACAGACGTTCTCCACTCCCACTGAGAGAGCTCTGACCTGCAGACTCATGCTGTGCACTGTGGCTCTGCTCATAGTCATTGAGTCTGGTTTAGAAGGGAGCTCAAAGCTCTCACTGGTGAGGAACCCCTCCTGATAAAGATAGATGGTTGCTTCTTTGTGGTTTTCATCAGTCAAACCCACTGCCAGGAACCGAAGAGTCCTGGTCTTTGTTGGCGTCTGCAAAGTCACTAAACATGTTTGCTTTGTGTCTCATTTGGTTGATCACATCTTTAGTCCTGTACCAGGGTGTGGGCTGTGCTCCAGACTCATGGGTTTGAATCCCCTTTAGATGGTTTTTCAGTTCTTCAAGGTATGGCTCTTCCCTCTCCAGAGACGTGAACACAAACACCAGGGCTTTCTCTGGGTCAGACACCTTCCCTATGAGGTCATTTTCAGAAGAGAGGAGTTCTGTGTTTCTCATCAGATTTGTGAGGGCGTTTATGGTGTTGGCCTCCTCAGTGATCTCGTTCATCCATTGGTTCAAACGCTGAGAGCTAAATGGACTCTCTGCTGCCCTCTTCTGGACTTCTGCCAGAGCAGCCTCCTCCTCTCCGCCTCATCTGATCGATGGAAGCTTCGTGGCCAGAGTTCCCTGGAGTCCCAGAAGGAAGTCGGAGCACAAAGAGTTAAAGGTTTTGAATTTTTCAGAAAGATGTGAGAAGTTCTGCCCTGTAGGACTCTTCAGGACATCATTACAGCTCTCTGCCTCACAGACTAACATCAGACTGATGCACCACTTTAGACGCTGTAGAGTCTAAGGCGCAGAGGGGCAGCAGGTTCACCTTCACAGGGACTGCATTCTCACTTTTACCGCTTCTTCAAATGTTGTTGGACTTTTGTCTAAAAGGAGATCTCCGTGAAAAGTGCAGGAGAACTTGTTCACCTTTTCTGTCTCTGGCCTCCATTTTCAGATTCCCTTCTAAATCAAATGAGATCGTTGGGATTTTTTCAATCATAAACTTCAGGTTTCCCTGAGTGTCTCGGACACTTTCATTTTCAGATGATTCCTGGTCGAACACAAAGAAGGCCTGGGCTCCGTAGAGGATGGCTGTTACTACATGCATGGCTCGACCTTTATCAATGATAAGATAAGATAAGATATGCCTTTATTAGTCCCTCAGTGGGGAAATTCCAGTGTTGCACAGCACAAAAAAGTAACGGATCTTGTGGTGCTTCAAGTTGTCTTTGCTGAGCTGGTTCATGGTCAAGGTTTTAAACTCTGTTGTAGTTTTGTACTGCAGACCGACGCGGGCCTGTCTGGAACATTTCTTATCGTTGAGATATTTCGCTGACCCTTGAACTTTCACAAGTCCACACATAAAACTGGCTTTGAGTTCACCGTCCATTCCAAATGAAGAGGCCTTCTCAGAGAGGCAGTCAGATGCCACGATCTTACACTGAGTGCTGGGTTTAGAGGTCACTCTCATGTCTTTGTCCTGGTCCCAGAAAGTCAGGCGTGAAAAACAAGAGGTTTATTTGGATTAATAAATATAAAGTGATTATAATAAAGACAAGACACATGTGTGACCTCTGTCTGTAGTGTCTGTAAGTGTCCAGAGTGTAACTGAAATGTGCACTGAAGAATATTGCTCTCTTTCAGGCGTACCTGGGACCAGTGTGTCCGATCTGCAGTCGTAAAACATGCCCAGGAGAAAGGACCGACCCAGAGCCGCCATCTCCACAGGGGAGTTACAGTGTGAAGCCATCTGAGCACAAGGAGAACATGCAGGTTAGTATTTTCACTTTTTATAGGAGTGACAACCTTAACTGTTTTTTCTATACTCAACAAAAATATAAACGCAACACTTTTGGTTTTGCTCCCATTTTTCATGAGATGGACCCAAAGATCCAAAATTCACTCCAGATACACAACACTACCATTTCTCTCAAACATTGTTCACAAATCTGTCCACATGTGTGACAGCGAGCACCTCTGCCCCGCCGAGATAATCCACCCCACCTCACAGGTGCGCCACATCAAGATGCCGAACCGACATCATGACCAGTGCACAGGTGCGCCCCAGACTGCCCACAATAAAAGGCCACCCCGAAATGTGCAGTTTTTTTGCTTTATTGGGGGTCTGGGGACTCAGAACCAGTCAGTATCTGGTGTGACCACCATTTGCCTCATGCAGTGCAACACATCTTCTTCGCATAGAGTTTATCAGATTGTCAATTGTGGCCTGTGGCATGTTGGTCCACTCCTCTTCAATGGCTGTGCGAAGTTGCTGGATATTAGTGGGAGCTGGTACACGCTGTCGTATACGCCGGTCAAGCACATCCCAAACATGCTCAATGGGTGACATGTCCGGTGAGTATGCTGGCCATGCAAGAACTGGGACATTTTCAGCTTCCAAGAATTGTGTACAGATCCTTGCAACATGGGGCTGTGCATTATCTTGCTGAAACATGAGGTGATGTTCATGGATGTATGGCACAACAATGGGCCTCAGGATCTCATCACGGTATCTCTGTGCATTCAAAATGCCATCAATAAAATGCACCTGTGTTCTTCGTCCATAACAGCCTTTGAAGAGGAATGGACCAACATTCCACAGGCCACAACTGACAATCTGATAAACTCTATGCGAAGAAGATGTGTTGCACTGCATGAGGCAAATGGTGGTCACACCAGGTGGGGTGTGAGGTGGGGTGGATTGTCTCGGCGGGGCAGAGGTGCTCGCTGTCACACATTTGGACAGATTTGTGAACAATGTTTGAGAGAAATGGTAGTGTTGTGTATCTGGAGTGAATTTTGGATCTTTGGGTCCATCTCAGGAAAAATGGGAGTAAAAACAAAAGTGTTGCATTTATATTTTTGTTGAGTATATATTTAAGGCTACATTAACCATTATTGCAGAAAAGTATGTCAAGATGCAACTTGGAGCTCAGCGTGTCCACTCATAAGTCCAGGAGTGGCATCCACTCAACATGTGTGACCAACCCTGATCTGGTCAGATCTCAGAAGCTCAGCAAGACTGGGCCTGGTTGGGATTTGGATAGGAGACCGCTGGGGAAAAACTGTTGCTGTGTCTTTAGGCAAGCCACTTCACGCACATTGCCTGGTATGGTGTCTCTTTCCCCTCCCTGCAGGATATCTACTGTAAGTAAGTAAGTAAGTAAATTTTATTTATATAGCACATTTAAAAACAGTGAGAACTGGCCAAAGTGCTGTACCCGCCTCACCCTCTGGGTGATCCCACCTGTGAGTGCAGCGCGCTGACTCACTAGCCTTGAGCCTTGAAGTTCCTTCGGACGCGGCACGTAACAAAAAATAAAGAGTTTTGAATCCAAGGTTTGTCTTTTCCATCTTGTCCGGGTTTAGTCCTCCTTTAGTCCTCCTTTAGTCCTCCTTTAGTCCTGGTCTAGCCCCGGGGTCTACCCCCTTAAGTCCTGGTTCAGTTCTGCTCATCTGGTTTGAGTTTTTCGACAAGTTTATATCAGATATAGTTGTCGCCGTACCGCTAATGAACAGGCTAATAATAGTAATAGGCGCGTAGTGATACAACTCGAGAGAAAATAACCCCAACGCGAATTACGCTGCTGAATTTGTAGCGGACAACTTTTTGTGACGCAAATATATCACTTTTCGGACAAATATTGTTTTGAAAAGGAAAAACAAGCTTTATTAACTGTCCCGCTAACTTACCGGAACTATGTTCACGAGCTATGGAATCGGGGCAGAACTCGGCTCAGAGGACACTAGCAGGGGTAAGTCAGTGTTAATATCACGACACTGCTGAAGGGGATGCCATACAGATTCACAAAAAAAAAAAAAGCACTATCCCTTTAAAACAAAACTCAATATTAGGACAGAGGTTCAAATGCGTATTTATTTAACGTTTTTTTGTCCAGTGGTGGTTTAGTCCTGGTTCAGTCCTGGTTCAGTCCTGGTTCAGTCCTGGTTCAGTCCTAGTTTAGTCCTAGTTTAGTCATGTCTTAGACCTGGTTTAGTCCCTGGTTTAGTCCTAGTTTAGTCCTGGTTCAGTCTCTGGTTTAGTCCCTGGTTTAGTCCCTGTTTTAGTCCCTGGTTTAGTGCCTGGTTTAGTGCCTGGTTTAGTCTCTGGTTTAGTCTCTGGTTTAGACCTGGTTTAGTCCTAGTTTAGATCTGTTTTAGACCTGGTTTAGACCTGGTTTAGTCCTGGTTTAGTCCTAGTTTAGATCTGTTTTAGACCTGGTTTAGACCTGGTTTAGTCCTGGTTTAGATCTGTTTTAGACCTGGTTTAGTCCTGGTTTAGTCCTGGTTCAGTCCTGGTTCAGTCCTGGTTTAGTCCTGGTGTCTCTGTGCAGCACTTTGGAAACAGTCGTGTTTATAAAATGTGTTATAAAAATAAAACGGACTGATACTATTGTTCAGTTCTTAAGATTTCCCCACCAAACGGGGTGTCAAGGAGAGCACACGGTGCTATAACTCGTGGCATTTATTGAGTGATTGATATAGATACCACATAGATAATAAACCTGTAGAACAGAAAAGGCTATGATGTAAACTACAATCATGATAGCAATATTCATAACATATCAATATGATTATATAAAACATAGCATATTATAAACATATGTATACATGTACATATATACATACTCATACATATATGCACACATTCATATACGTGAAAAGTCCCTCAGTCGTCCAGGTAGAATCCATGATAAAAGGAGAAGTTCAATTTGTCAACTGGACAAAGTTTGTTTGGTTGAAAACGTTTTGCCGCTCATCCGAGAGGCTTCGTCAGCTCTAATAAGAATACTGGTAAGACACTTGCTTATATCTTGCTGTAGGGAGGAGCTACCTAGCTAACTACTTTCCGGAACTATCTCATTGGTTTCCGTCTTTTGTTTCTCTGGCGTCTAGATAACGATCCCTATTCATCCCTACATCTTCACCTAGAAGCCACGGGTCATTCATTTGAGGACAGTGAGGTTCAGATCTTAGTCAGGGAAAAGAATTGGTTTGAGAGGGGAGTTAAAGAGGCTATTTTTGTCAAAAAAGAGAATCCTTCTCTGAACAGAAATGGTGGAGTCAGACATAATTTGCATCCCATCTACAATTCCATTCTTAAGCCTAGATCAAGCAAACAGGGAAACAATAGGGCTAGCCAGGTCAGGGCCAGAGGTGGGAAAAACAGTCGTGTAGGGATGAATAGGGATCGTTATCTAGACGCCAGAGAAACAAAAGACGGAAACCAATGAGATAGTTCCGGAAAGTAGTTAGCTAGATAGCTCCTCCCTACAGCAAGATATAAGCAAGTGTCTTACCAGTATTCTTATTAGAGCTGACGAAGCCTCTCGGATGAGCGGCGAAACGTTTTCAACCAAACAAACTTTGTCCAGTTGACAAATTGAACTTCTCCTTTTATCACACATTCATATACATTAGTGTTTAAACCAAAAGACTAACCAAGTACATTTCTATAAAGAGTTTTCACGAACCCGGAAAAACAGGACGATTACCCGTGTGTGCAGCCATCTTTGAGGGATTACCCGCTCAAAATTACATGCATTTAGATAGCGACCATGCAGAAGGAAAAAAAAAAAAAAAAACAATTTCGTGAGAAACCTTCCACATCAGAATGCAAAAGTTCTGACACAGTTGACCAGCTGTATAGGGATAAGTTGGATGCCAAAGAAAAGGAGCATTATATGAAAAAATTAATTGGGCAAGAAGATCCGTATGAGATGGATTCAAGTTTGTTCAGTGACAGTGGGCGATTTGTCGATTCTGCTGCTGTAAGCTCTCCTGACCTGGTCTTCTCCCCAAGCCCTTGTACAGCACAATACCTTAAGAGTTATAAAGATCTGGAGGCAACAACCAGTTTGTTTGTGGCTGGTACGAGAGCGCAAAGTGTGGAAAATTGTGATGGCAAAGTATTTACAACTAACATTATGCCTTGGATCTAGTTTAGTCGGTGTTTGTTTATGTAAACATGGTCACTACAAATTGGTTCAAAATTAGCAATCACAATGCACAGTATGAAATACATACCGGCTGCGAAATGAGCTGAGCATATGCGAATGTTGTCAAGATTTTTCCCATCCAAGTTCTGTTGAAGACTGGCGATCCACAATCGCCTCCTTTCCTTTGATAATTGCTCTGTCTGTTCACCCTGGCTGGTCACTACTTTAGGTAAACAATAGACCTGCAGGTGTTTTTCTCTGTCCGGTCTATTGTGACAGCCTAGGACCGCACAATGCTTGACGATTTTGCATTTTTTAAAACTTTGCGGCATAAATGCACTGTTCGCAGTGCTTCGACTCCCCCAAAAATGGCCGTTATTTCGTCACATGAAATAAGCAGCTAAATAAATGCACCAATTCTGATTAAACATTGTATTTCCACACAAAAGTAAATTAGCTAAGTCAATTTTTTAGCCCAAATCAAATATACATTCCCAATACATGAATGTTGTCTAAATAAAATCACCCAATCCACTAACCGTTTAATAAAAACACTACTATCATACAATTGTTATGGTGTATAGCTGCCATGGAAACTACTGTGCCGACAGTGAAACAATGTTTTACCAATGCGACACAACACCGGCACGAACGTTAACCACGCATACGAACCATACCCATAAATAGCGGTAGCACACCAAATTAGCTTAAAGATCCCATGACATGGTACTTCTTGATGCTTTTATATGGCTCCTTAATGGTTCCCTAATACTGTAAATGAATCCTTCTTCAAAATCAACACTCAGTGCATGAGAAACAGAGATAAGATGAGAAAGAGTCATTTTTCTCTCTCTGAACACTCCATAATGGGCGTTGTTGCTTGAATGCAAATGAGGAGAAAAGAGCTGGCCTATAGTAGAGGGTGGGGGCGTGGCCAAACTCTCCGCTCTCGGCTCAGAGCTCTCAGCTGATCCATTTCCGTGTTTTTGCACGGGGGAAGAGATTTGAAGCGTTCCATTGAAAAATAAACACATTTCCACAGAAAATAAAATTAAACCACTGCTGTTCAAAGGTCCAGAGGCTCAGATAAAGGACTTCCGAGCCTAGAAACACTCGGACGTGCCTCCAGGCAAATAAAAAAACGCATTTCGCATTGCCTAGCGCATTCGCAGTCCAAACTCTCTGGGCGTGATTTACAGAGACGCTGAGTACAGACAGACGGGGGTGGAACTGCATTTGCATTTCTTTTTTCGATCTGACGTCAATAAGGTGCCTTGTTCAAAATCGCCCGTTTGAGCTCCGATTTTTTGTAACGCAAAAAAGGATCGCAAATGCTCAGTTTAGACATTTCGCAACTTTTAACCATGGGGGGGGGGGGCTAAACAGGGTAGGGGAGCTCACATTAACGTTCAAAAACCTCAGAAAGTGAAAATTTCATGCCATGGGACCTTTAAACATAGTGATGTGCTGACCGTTTCGACGCTTCACAGCGTGTGCCGAGTAAGGAGCATTTTGAGCTGATCTCACCTAATAAGGTAAGGAATAGCAATAATTATGTAATAACACAAATATGACACCACAGCAACTTTATTGTTCACATTTCCCTTTTCTGATTACTTGTTTTTTTAAGGTGAAGTGTGTGGTGTGTGGTGTGTTCTAAAGAACTGGGGTACAACAATAACACCTCATCTATGCTAAGGCACTATCGAGCCTTGCATAGCAATGAAGAGGCCAACCAGGTTGAACCTGTCTCTGGTAGGCCATTTTATGATTATAATTGACAGCTCTATAATTACACTGTGTATTTGTATCACACAAATTTAATTTATGTATATTTGAATTTTAAAAAAGCATGTATATATGTAATTTCATTCAGCTGAGAAGGTTGATTTGACTGAGGTGTTGGTGGATATGGTGATAGAGGATTCTCAGCCCTTTTCCATTGTTGAGGGCAGTGGCTTCAGAAAGCTTATAAAAGCTTTGGCTCCTCCTTATGTTCTCCCCACACGGCAGGTATGCACTTATATGTGAACCTATGAAGACATAATTTGCACCATTTCCTCATATTAGCCCTTTCAAGATTGTACTTTTTTTTTTACTTTGAAAGCCATGGTGGAGAAGAGATACAAGGACAAAGCCAAGGAAAAAGCCAAAGCCATTGTGGTTAAAACATCTGCTGTTAGTTTGACAGCAGATATGTGGACCTCTATAAACACTGACGCTTATCTATGAATGTATTTTTGTCTTTATGGCACAGATTCACATAAGCACAAACAAAGTAATACAAGCACATTTTACATCACAACTCCAAATCCTCAAACTTCTCTTTCAACCTCCAACATTTAACTCTAAGCACTCAGCATATTGTACATTTTTTTGTCCACATGATGGCGTAGTGGAGCAAACAAAGTTGAAGCTTTGAAACATGTGTGAAGAAGTTGGCTGTGATGCTACAGTGCTTCATGGGGCTTCATTTTGCCATCACTACTTAAACAACAGCTCAATAAATGGAAATAGCTTAGCTTACAGGTAGCACGTAGCTCTCCTGACGAGACAACACAAACGTTTTGTGCTTGCTTCTGCATACAGCCCGCTCCGTGGCGCCCGCGCACATAATTGGCAGTTAACCAGCCAATAAGCTTCAACCCCAGGTAAGTGAACCACCCACTTACTAACCCGTGACTTAGTAAGTCACGGGTTAGTAAGTGAACCCGTGACTTAAACTTGATTGATCCACAAGGGAAATTGTTTTGGGTACGGTAGCTCACTCATCAAATATAAAAAATAAATGGAATAGCAACCAAAGAGCAATAGACCAGTCCTCAAATGAGACATAATTAAGAGAGAAGTGACTTTATTGATCTCACACTGGAGAAATTCTTCTCTGCATTTTAACCCATCCTATATATATATATATATACATATATTAGGAGCAGTGGGCAGCACACACATTAGGGCGCCCGGGGACCATCTCCATGATCTTCTTGCTTCGGTTTGGTCAGGACCTAAGCTGGAGGTACCTATGGTGCATGTTTTGGGTTGATGGGGGAAACCGGAGTGCCCGGAGGAAACCCACCCAGACACGGGGAGAAACATGCAAACTCCACACAGAAAGGCCCAGGTGACCCGGGGATCGAACCCAGACCATGCATGCAAACTCCACACAGAACACACACAGAAAGGCCTGGGCGACCCGGGGATCAAACCCGGAACCTTCTTGCTGTGAAGCAAGAGCGCTAACCACTAAGCTACCGTGCCGATTATAGATAGAATAGGATAATTATAATTATTTTATAGACATAATAATAGTTTTAATTAAAAAAAGAGCAATTGAGAAAAAGAAAGAAAAACAAAGGAGAAAAATGGGTAAGAAAAAGAGCTAAAAAGAGAAAGAAAGCGAGAAAAAGAGAGAGAGGAAGGACTGAGGGGGAATGTGTCACTGTCAGAGGGGTCTATATCGGCAAAGTGAATCCGTCCCTCAAGCATTTCAGAGCTTCAAGTTACAAACCTTATAAGGACCAAGCCCTATGTGTCTATGCACCCACTGCTATTCTTAGGCCCTGTCTGCAGCTAACCTTCAGCAACCCTGCAAGCAACACTCTCCAACCCAAACGCTAAATTACGTAAATATATTTTTTTTGCAACTGAATTTTAACTTCTGATGCAATTTCTAATCATTTTTTGTGGTTTATTTTTAAATTTATTTGTTGTTCCCGTGTCTCGTATCTCGCATGTTTTTCCAGTGGCGTAGTCGGGTCCACCCCCACCCACATTGAAGGAACCCAACCAGCACCTTCACCTCCACCCTTCACTCCAGGCTGGTTTGACCTGAGTAGACCGGGCGAAGAGAGGGTGCCGCGGCAGAAAGGTGGTAAATAAGGGGGTAAATTCCAGCGTCCGAAGCAGGGTATTCCCAATCCCGAAAACAGGAGGAAGAAAGAGTGGACTTCGTAGTTTGAACCAAAATGAGCTCTACGTATACAGTCAGTTTGAACGGCCCTGCTCCTTGGGGCTTCAGGCTACAAGGAGGCAAGGATTTCAACATGCCATTGACCATTTCCAGGGTAAGAAACAAAATAAAACGTATTAAAATGCTCAAAATTTAAGAAAATGTGCATGAATTTGTGGTGGTCAAAATCTGTCTTAAAGCTGCACTGTGTAACTTTTCTAGTGGAGGCTCCTCCATGGGTTTCTCCATGGATTTCTCATTGCTCTGCCTGGAATGTTCCACAGTATGACATTAAACAGCTCTACTTTACATTTATTCATTTACAGGTGGTTTTATAGCTCCAAAAATACCTAGAAAAACATGGATTCTGGCTATGAGCGGGGTTGGCGCTCCACAGATCTGATCTGTAACTTGGTCTGGTTTGGTCTGCATGAAGATTCCAGGCAAAGTCACGGAGAAAAGCATTTGACAGGCCCTCCACCAAAAAAGCTACACAATGCAACTTTAAGATATTTAGAGTAAACACATGAGAAAACCTATACTGGGCAGCAAAAACACCAGGATACGAAGCAAATTTTTGCATGGCATTCTTTATGAATTTTAAACACAGCTACTACAAATAAGTATAAAATGCCATATTTCATACTGCAGTCTATAAAAAGAAGCAAAGTTTCTCTAGTCACTGCTAAAACTGTGCATTTCGAAGGAGCTATTGTACATTGTGTAGCTTGCATGTCGTGTTTTTTCCAATTAAAATCCCTGTAATCTTGCATATTGTTTTGAAAATTTTGAAGTTAAGGAAACAAACTTTTGACGGACTTTTGCAGTGTATAAATAAAAGCTACCAATTTGGCATGCATAAAAAAAACAATATGGAATTTTCTTAGCCTATAGCACAAGCTTAACCTGCCTACAGCTATTTCTTTTCACGATCTTTGACAGTTATGTAACGCGAATATAAGTACGACAGGATATCCATACATGTCCAGAGTGACACTGGTCCCGTAGTTATGCGTTTGTGAGTACAGACTGGGGAAGGCAGGTGCCACTTAAAAGCTTACAGGAGCCAGCAGTGGTTATGTAATATTAAGTGATGATGACATGGAGCTCACATGTAATATCCAGAATAGACCTGTACCGCTGGACTCAAATAGTTTGGACGGGGGCAAAGGAGAAGTTAAAGCGTTCAACTTCAGCTACGCTTTAATCCATGTATATATTTATAAGCAAGATACTATCCATGGGTCCAGAATGACAATTAGAAAACAATTAGAAATAAAATGTTATGTCTTTTGAGTGGTTAACCGTCAAATTGCACATAAAAAGTTATGACAAGTTACAGTGTTATGGTATGGTTTTGAAAAATATAAATATAAAAAAATTACATTAAAATGCAAGATACATTTTTGGACTTTTTTTTTTTTTAGAATTTTAAATGGGTTTTTGACACGTTTTAACTGATTTGACAAAAGTGTGTGAAAGCTATGCATATTTACCAGGCTTGGAACGGACACAAAGAGCACATTTGCGAGTGACCCCTGGTGGCAATTTAAACTTTAAAAAAAAAATCAATAATTGTACAAACATCTGCTAATTTTGCTACTACACAAATGCCTATGTCCTCTGTGGTTTTAAATAGCATACCATACGACTTATGAGTTTCAAAATGTGGGAAAATGAGATGACTGGATGATTTAAACTACAGAAAATCCTCAAAATGTCTCATATAAACAGGAAGCTGTCATATGTTTTTTTCCCGCAGTTTCATCTTCTTTAACAAACGACACCATAACTATATTTGTATTTCAATCCCTGTTTTCAACTTTGCAAATCTTAGGTGACTTAACATCGCAAGTTCTATATACTCATGCTAGTTTAAAGTTACAAAGTTTGTTGTATTTTTGTCTCTGGATTCGTGTTTAATATGGAAAATATCTTACGTTTTTCTAGAATTTGCAGTGAAGGCTTGGTTTGGTCTGGCATAGCAGTCAGAGTATTTACAGCAGTCGCTTTAAATAGCTTCAGAGGAGATGGGGAACACTGTGTGGGGTAGAACTTGTGTTACCTCCTGTATTAAAGCTTCAACAAGTAATTTTTTCTGCTTATCTGAATGATATGTTTTATGCTTTGCCTGAAATGTTCCACAGTATGACATTAAAAATACCTTTCTCGCATCTGTTCATTGACAAAAATCCCTTAAGTGCTGGAAAAAACACATTCTCATGGGCTCACATTTCCACAGATCTGACCTGTAACTTGGCCTGGTTGCGTCATCTGCTCGTATCCATGGAGATGTTTAATGCCACACTGTGAAACATTCATTCAAAGTAATAACTAGCAGCTACACAACTAAAACTCCACCAAAAAGACCTAATTATTATGCATTAAACGTAAATTTAAAAGGTGCATTGTGTAACATTTTGATTGAGGATCCATCACCTGCTTGTTTCTATGGATATGTCAGCATCTGGAATGTTCCACAGTATGACATTAAACAGCTATACATTACATTTATTGAATTACAAGTGGTTTTATAGCTCAAAAACACCTATAAAAACTTGGTCTGGTTTGGTCTCCATGAACATAGAAAAGTTTAAAGCCATACTGTGAAACATTCCAGACAAAGCAGTAACATCTCCATGGAGAAAAGCACTTGACAAACCTTCCACAAGAAAAGTTACCTTTAAACTCATCCACATTGTTGACATTTTTATTTGTAGCTAGACATTTTTTATCGTCGCTTGATACTTCACTTTCCAATCCAAGGTCGATGTGGATCTCTCCGTGATCGTGCATTTTCTGTTTCGTATTCATGGTTAAATCCTACAAGCTCTACGACATAAAACATAAGGGTTAGACATCACCAGTGGGGCTGCAGTTACACTTTGACGTAACTGACGTGGTTTGGATTTCAGTCTACTTTTGCCAAGAACTAAGAAAAGACAGAGGAATGAAGACCGGAAATTCCATACATTTTGTGAGTCAGAAGATCTTTCACTCGATTCTGAACGTGTTAAAAGGTGAACTACGCCATTTTTCTACTTGTCTCCATGAAGATGTTATTGCTTTGCCTGGAATCTTCCATGGTATGACTTGGAACTAAACATATCCATCTAGCATTTATTCAATACAGGTGTTTCTATTGCTCAAAAATACAATAATTCCTTCAGTGAACAGGGGTGACTCTCCACAGCGATACTGTGGAACATTCTAGACCAGGGGTCGGCAACCTTTACCACTCAAAGAGCCATTTGGACCCGTTTCACACAGTAAAGAGAACCCTTTTGAAATTTAAAATGAAATAACACTGCATATAACTAGCTTTCTTTTAACCTTTGTGACATAGAATCACATTTTGAATATGAACGAACAAAAATAAAATACATTTTAATTAAATACAGAGGTCCCTCGCTGTTTCGCTGATTTTTTTAATAGTGTATCAACACGTATTGTGTTCTGCATCCTGATTGGCTAAAGGACTGTAGACCTTTGTCTTTGTCAGTCATTCTCCTCCGTGTCTGCTGTACAGAATGCGGTCAGTTTGCCAAATTTATTTAAATGTTCAATCACGAGCAGTGTGACTCTGAAGACTGAGCGGTCTGGCATTTGAGCACGTGCCAGAAGGGCCGAGGCCGTGCTCTATTACGGATCCGGGTGGTCAATGCGCATCGGGAAGTAGCGGCAATGTTTGCGCATAACGAACTGGTGGAACCTGGAGTCCAGGCGGCGGAACCAGTCCTGAGAGCGCACGGATGCGTTCTCACTACAGTTCTGTGTTTGGTGCAGAGCTGTAGAACCCCTCCCCCCCCGTTCCACAGACTACGGGGCCGCTTGTAGGTGTAAATTGCCAGGGACGATGATCCCAGTCCGTCACTGCTCTGAAGTGCTGTAAGTTTACAAGTTTTCTCCCCAACAAAACCCGCAACAGCGCAGCGGCGCCAGGCGTCTCGGTCAGAGGAACTGTGAAATACACACATATTTATACACGCAATATAAAACTGACTACTTCACGGATTTAGTCTATCGTGGGTTATTTCTACAACGTAACCCCCATGATAAACGAGGGACCGCTGTACTGAGCCGCATCAGAGGGATCAATGTGCCGCATGCGGCTACGGAGCCGCGGGTTGCCGACCCCTGTTCTAGACAAAGCAATAACATTTTCATAACGACAAGCAAATGACGGACCTTCCACTAGAAACGTTATGCAGTGCACTTTTAAATTAAAAGTTTTGCGTAGTTATTGAGTGATTTTTATACACACGGGGGAGTTTATCTTTTTCAATCTGTCTGATTGACAACAAGAAATCCCAATTAGTGATATGTTTACAGGAAGAAAAAACTCCATCTCTTGAATCCAGGAGTAGCATTACTGTCAACAATGTGGTATTTTAACAAGGCCCCTGTTTAAGTCATATATAAACTGACATTTTGAGATTTAAATTAAGGGCCTTCACGACCATAAAACCAACTATGAACCTAGAAGTTATTGTTTTAGCCTTATTTTAACTGCTTTATTTGTCAGTGTGCGAGAAGGTGTGCTTGAATTACTACATCTTCCATACAAATCGTAAAGGAGATAGTGATATAGCATTGATAGTTTTCAGTTGGAGGTCCGTCGCCTTCTTGTTTCTATGGAGATGTTCGTCACCTTCTTGTTTCTATGGAGATGTCAGTGCTCTTCTTGGAATGTTCCACAGTATAACATTAAACAGATCTAACATTTATTCAATTACAGGTGGTTTTAGTGCTCAAAAATACCTAGAAAAACAGGCATTCTGACTGGGAGCGAGATCCGACCTGTAACTTGGCCTGGTCTGGTCTCTATGATGAGTATATAGTAGCTTTAATGCCATACTGTGAAACATTCCAGACAAAGCAATCACAGCTCCATGGACACCAGAAAAGTTACACATTGCACCTTCAAACTTAGCCTGCTGTAGTGACTTTTTTAAGCATTATTCTTTAAAAACATGCATGCCACTGAGCTGTACTTGTTGCATTTAAAACATACCGAGTTGGTTTGAGCATTAAATTGTAGCTAGAGCCAAAATCGGACTCCCGACTCTGTGATTACTTGATGATGTGCCCGGTGAGAGGAAGCAGAACTGTTTTCAAGTGACGATTATGTCTGTGGACAAGAGAACAACTGAGGAGAAAATTGGTCTTGTTTTTGCAGAGTAGCTCACTGGGCTACAATCGCTAATTTTTCCTGCATTTAGCAAAGTTTCGATCTTGAACGCACAATTTTAGCAACAGCAGCCACTTTGCTTTGTTGGCAAATTACATAGCAAGCTAATTTTTGAAAATATATAATTTCATAGTCAGGTTATGGTTTAGGAACAGGTATTTTGGTTAAGAGTAGTAAGCATTTGAGAGCTTTAGCAACATTGGAAGAACTGTTATCCAACTGTAATTATCAGGGACTCCAAATAACACTGCGTTTTCTCATATGTAAAAATGACTTTAAAGATCCCATGACATGGTACTTCTTGATGCTTTTATATGGCTCCTTAATGGTTCCCTAATACTGTAAATGAATCCTTCTTCAAAATCAACACTCAGTGCATGAGAAACAGAGATAAGTCTGAGAAAGAGTAATTTTTCTCACTCTGAACACTCTATAATGGGCGTTGTTGCTTGAATGCAAATGAGGAGAAAAGAGTTGGCCAATAGTAGAGGGTGGGGGCGTGGCCAAACGCTCCGCTCTCGCTCTGAGCCTCAGCTGATCCATTTCCTTGTTTTTGCACAGGGGAGAGATTTGAAGCGTTCCATTGAAAAATAAACACATTTTCACAGAAAATAAAATTAAACCACTGCTGTTCAAAGGCCCAGAGGCTCAGATAAAGGACTTCCGAGCCTAGAAACACTCGGACGTGCCTCCAGGCAAATAAAAAAACGCATTTCGCATTGCCTAGCGCATTCGCAGTCCAAACTCTCTGGGCGTGATTTACAGAGACGCTGAGTACAGACAGACGGGGGTGGAACTGCATTTGCATTTCTTTTTTCGATCTGACGTCAATAAGGTGCCTTGTTCAAACTCGCCCGTTTGAGCTCAGATTTTTTGTAACGCAGAAAAGGATCGCAAATGCTCAGTTTAGACATTTCACAACTTTTAACCATGGGGGGGGGGCTAAACAGGGTAGGGGAGCTCACATTAACGTTCAAAAACCTCAGAAAGTGAAAATTTCATGCCATGGGACCTTTAATGGTTTTCCCTTCGTCATTAGCTTACTCAAAGTTGTATTTCGATCGATCATGTTGCAGTATTCTCCTGTATTCTCCTGCATACAAGAAATGAGTGCTTAGAAAATTGTTGTTTTCGCCTACCCCCTATCTTCACCCACTCCTATGTAATTACTTCATTAATTCAAAACATTCACGTCATCCGCGTCATCCATTTAGTGTTTAAAAATGTCACATAACCACTAAACACGCTGATAAAAATCTACTGCTTTCTAGGACAAAATGCGATAAAGAGGCGAGGCTATTCAGTTTTGCGGTTTTGAACAGGAAGCCAATGGAAAAATGTTTATTTACAAAGTCGTTTTAGATCTATATTGTGATTTAGAGTGATCAAAATGTCAAATAAACATCTCTCTGTAATACAAAATACCCAGAAATTACAATATGTTTTCTTTAAGCTTGCCGTGAATACTTTGGAGGTACCTGATTTTGATTTGAACAGACAGTGGGTCAGTGATTGTCAGCAGCAGGTGTGGGTCTCCTTCACATGTATAAGTGTGTGTGTGTGTGCGTGCGCGTGTGTGTGTGTGTTTGGGGGGAGGGGTCGGGGAGGCGGGCACACGGGGGTCAATCTGAGTGAAGCCCCCGGCATCAACAGAGCGGTGTATTTATATCCGTTTTAACGAGTCCACTGTAAGGTTAGACCAGCGCTCAGGGCACACCTTAAAGTGCCTATCACAGGTTAGAATACTAATTAACTGAAAACATAATAATTATAATCATGTTTTCCTCTAAAATCTCTCCTTGTTTACGTTAACATGGGCCAAATTACATCTAAATTACACAACAGTTATTATTAGACTAATACAAATAACTGACGACACCTTTATTTTGTTAAATCTGGCCTTGTTTTTACTTTTTTATTTTGGTGAAGTGTACCATTTCACTTCCTGGTTGGACACTGGCAGCAGATATGAAGCTTTCCTGTTGACCTTGTTACCTAGCAACCATAATATTAAAAAGGCCAAAAACAAGGGCCAAAACTTTCTAAATTACACAATATTTAGAATTAGACTAATAAAAATAACTGACAACACCTTTATTTTGTTAAATCTCGTCTTGTTTTTACTTTTTTATTTTTATTTTGGTGATTTTTATTCATTTTATTTCCTAGTTAAACACACAGCAAATATGGCAATTCCATAACTGTTACCTAGCAACCATTAACAAGGGTCAAAACTAATCTAAAACTAATTTACAAAACAGTTATGGTTAGACTAATCAAAATAACTGACAACACCCTTATTTTGTTAGATCTCGCCTTGTTTTTACTTTTTTGTATATTTATTTATTTATTATTATTATTATTTAATTATTTTTTTTAAGTTTATAATTTTACTACTTCTTTGCACTTTATTGTTTTTACTTTTTAAAATTTATTTATTTATTATTATTATTATTATTATTATTATTATTATTATTATTATTATTATTATTATTATTTATTTTATTTTTTGTGAAGTTTATAATTTTACTTCCTGGTTGGACACTGTCACCTAGCAACTATGACGTTAACATGGGCCAAAACTTGAATAAATTACACAATAGTTATGATTAGACTCATAAAAATAACATTTTAATTTTGTTAAAGGGATATGCCACCCCCAGGTCAAACTTGGGCATTTCCCCACAGTCCAGAGACTAAAATAAGTGGTGGAAAGCGTTTTCCTGGTCACCCAGCCATTGTCCAGGTCTGTCAGCACTGACCGCCGCGGTATCTGCAGCTACTCCGCGTTAGACTGGAGTCTAACGGAGAGCTAGTTCCCACCCAAAATGACCAAGTCAAGCTCTCCGTGTTGATTTGCACATTTATTTGCACTCGATATGAATGCGCACTACACAGAAAGTAATTGGGAAAAGCATCGAGCAAATTAATTTCTTTTGGCCGAAATCTTTCTCTGGCGACGTTAGACTCCAGTCTAACGCGGAGTAGCTGCAGATACCGCGGCGGTCAGTGCTGACAGACCTGGACAATGGCTGGGTGACCAGAAAAACGCTTTCCACCACTTATTTTAGTCTCTGGACTGTGGGGAGATGCCCAAGTTTGACCTGGGGGTGGCCTATCCCTTTAAATAAATGTTTAAACTGTCTTTGCAGGTAAATTCTCCCCTTATTTTTTACATATAGGTAGAGAGATATTCAGTTTTAAAACTTACTGCTACTTTGTGTATTTTTGCACTTTTCTTTTCTAATTTTTTTCCCCACAAACTGTCCCTTAACTGACTTAAAACTATGATAAATACTGACCACAAGAAATACCCCACTAAACTAAGTAATAATAAGAAAAAAATCTGAAAATCTGTCAAATTAGCTCAAACAAAACCCAAAGCTATTCCACAATCTTCACTCCTAAACATCGATATCCAAAGAGTTCTCCATCTGTTATTCCGTATGAGCTGCCATGAGACCGGGAACAATTCTCTTAATAAAAATGCTTCTTTACTCCAGTTACTTTAACAGATCGATCATATTTCTTAAGTTCGCAACATCAGCTTTTTTGTACATAAGGAAATGACTGCGTTTCCCATATTGGTTGAGCAAGCAAGTACTCCATCAATGGGAGTAACACAAGAGAATGATGCATACTTGAATAATAATCAGATCTGGAGAACTTTACAGACATGGACTGACTGGACATTTTCTATTTAGGTATTAGCTAGTGCCATTTCAACTTATTTCACTCACAGTAATGCATTTGGGGGGAAAACGATAAAAAATTAGCCAAGAAACGGTTGAAAATACGGTTGATACTAAGACACTAATCAATACTTGAAATGAAATTGAAACTAGATTACCCAATTAAACAAGCACTGGAAAAAAAAATGCAAAAATAAGCCAAGATTGTACCTTTTCTGACTATTTAAATAACATTCATTTATCTTGCATCTTTAAGAGCTAAAAGACCACATGGTAATATAAAAGAAACTACTATTATTTTGTTGAAAATTGCATTCTGTCTAAAAGAGTAGAAATTGTATTTGAAAAGGCTGCTTTAAACAATTTTTCACAAACATTGATGAATCTGAAAATGGACCACATCGTAATATTAAAGAAAGTACTATTAATTTAATAAAAATTACATCCTACTGTCTAAAAAAAAAGAACGCTGAATTGCCTTAGCACAAGTTTAAAATTTTAGCATAGTGACAACACAACTACACTGTCTAAAAAGTGTTGAAAAGGTGCTGAAATTAGTATTTGCCTTAGTTTCAAAGTCAAGTTTGAAGTTTTTATTTTGACATCACTATTCAAAAAAATAGTGATGCCTTAAAAATCGACGAAAACCACTTTAGTTTGAAAATAGCTCGACATTAGCAGGGCAAAAATCTGCTGTAAAAATCCATCACAACCTTTGAAAAATTTAAAATAGTTTGATGTTAAAGAAAAACTCTGACCTACTTTCCTTAGCCGTAAAGAAGTGGTTGTTTTCGAGTGTCCAGTGTTGGAAACTCTACCGCTTTCTGAATGTGTGTCCGTGGCCTGGGGCTGACCTGTGCTTCTGACCTGTCCATAGATAACTCCCGGGAGCAAAGCAGCAGGGGGCAGTCTAACTCAGGGCGACGTCATCACTGCCATCGACGGCGTCAACACCGATGGAATGACCCACCTGGACGCACAGAACAAGATTAAAGCCGCTACGAATAAACTCACACTCACAATGGTCAAGTAAGTACAAAACAGTGGTGAAAGTAGTTTTCATTTCTTACAGGTGCTATAATGTCCAGTGCAACACTTTACCATTAAAAAAACAAAAAAAACCCACTAATTTTACCCGTTTTTGGGGGTTTTTTTAAACGTTTTACACCTTTTTCATAGATAAATAACTTTTTTAATATACTTAATTATTTCACATTTTTTTAGACAGCATAAACCCTCTCTTACAGGTGCAGGCAGCGCACCGGCCTTAAATCTTCTACCAGTGCGCAGCATGGCCTCGCAATGGTTTAGGCTACTTTCACGGCTACAGTCAGATAAGTTTTGACAATCCTTGCTTAACAGACTGCAGATATCTCTGCACGAGAGTTTCAGGTAGCTTTCAGTTATTCTCGAATGGCATAGTGTGGTTGTTTGTGTTTTCTACTTAAATAGCGCACCTTACTTTTTTTTTCAAATGTGGGTTTTGGCCACCATTAAAGGAAAAGTAACGTTATTTTACAATCTGAGCCTTCTTTCGGTAATAAAACAAGTCGTTTGACTCACCCATATCACGTTCGTGTCATTTGGAGCTGTTTGAAGAAAGTTATGTTGTAGCGTATCCGTTAGCATGAGTATTCGGGGCATTACTTTGCGGTCTCCAAATAACACAAACTTTAGCACTTTTCAAATCATAGAAGCCCGATGTCTTAATGTAAGATTTCGTTTGAAGCAAAAGTGGCCTGTAATCCGAGATTTATCCATAGTTTTCAGCTTTGCGTTTCATGTTTGGGTCCCGGGAGCTGATGGCACAGTCCGCGCATGCGCACTGGCGTCCTCATCTACTCGAAACTATGGCTAAATCTCGGATTACAGGCCACTTTTGCTTCAAACGAAATCTTACATTAAGACATCGGGCTTCTATGATTTGAAAAGTGCTAAAGTTTGTGTTATTTGGACACCGCAAAGTAATGCCCCGAGCAAATGATACAGCACCATGTTAACGGATACGGGATCATTACTAGAACAGAACGGCTCAACATAAGTTCTGCGATACTGCTCCAATTGACAGAAAAATGCTATGGGTGAGTAAAACTACTCGTTTTATTGCCGAAAGAAGGCTCAGATTGTAAAAAAAACGTTAATTTGCTTTTAACCATATTCTCTCAGCGGTGCTGCGTACCGGCTGTGAATTTTATACCGGTGCTGCGTTCCGGTGCGCACCGCTTTACTTTCACCACTGGTACAAAATCATATGTGTAAATACAACACTACAACAACTACTACAACAAAACAGCAGCTAATACTTTGAAATAAATGGTTTTACAGATATTTGTCATCTTGCTGCTGCTGATAAGCTAAATTTTCCAAAAATACACACTGATATTTGGGAAAACGATATTACTGATCCCAATACTGGAACCGATACATGGTCCATATCTTATACTATACCTTAATTAGCCTAAAAATATGAACTATACATAAATTGGCCTTGATAAAGAATGAGTAAAGTAAGTAGTTACTAACCCTGAATCATTCTTAATAAACTATTTGTTCATTAGACTTAGACTAAGACAAACTTTATTGATCCATAATGGAAATTATTTGGATACAGTAGCTCAGTCATCATAATATAATATAAAAGAGGGTAACAAAAATAGATGGAATAGCAAAAAAAGAGCAAGAGACCAGTGTCAAATGAGACATAATTATTAGAAAATATAATAATAATAATAATAATAATAATAATAATAATAATAATAATAATAATAATAATAATAATAATAATAATAATAATTGTATATGTACAAATCAGAATAAAATAGAAAAATAAGCAATAAAATATCAAATAGAATATTATGAATTAAGTTTTAAGTGTTCATGCTTTATTAAGGCGTTTATTAAAGTGTTTTTATTACAAAGTGGTACCAAATTACCAAACACTGTTCAAAAAGTTTCCAATTCTCACTTCTAATAAAAAAAAATGCTTATATATCTGCACATTTATCAGTGAAGTCCCAAATAACATGTGAAAGAACCACAACAAACAAAATCTATAAATAACATTTAAAGTTTATATAGAATGTGATGCCTTTCCCCGTTATGTAATTTCCTGGATAATTTGATTTTTCTATAATCACAAAAAGTAACTTTACTGTTCAATAAGGAAATCTGTAGGTTTTACTCCAAAAAGTAAAAGCTAAAGTGAATAAAAATGTCATATTCTTTGATGGATGCAACAAGTGCAAATGCTTGGCTCCATCTTGTGGTTCTCTTATGAATTACAATTTGCATTTCAATTTATTTTCTATATTTTGCCAAGGTATGTATTTACAATTTTATATATACTTTAAATTTTGTTTTCAGATCACGACGCCCTGGACCAGTACCCACAGCAACACCCAGAATGGACTCCCCCATGCCAGTCATCCCCCACCAGAAGGTAAACACAGCAAATTACATGTTTTAGCGCCCCCTAATTTAAGAAATTGTCATCACAACTATACACAAACACGTTTTTTTTTTTCTTTTTTACCTGGGTTAATGTATTATTCACCACCTTAAGGAGTGTTCAACAGGGAATTTAAACACCTCTCCATCTAAAAGAGAGTCAGAACCAACATCTGCAGTGTCCTCTCCTGGCCAGCGGGGGGTGTACAATTCCCCGATTGGTCTTTACTCTCCAGAGACTCTGATGGAGATACAGCAGATGCAGGGCAGGGTGGGCGGAGTTTCAGCTGCTCTAGGGTATGTCCTTTAAATTGCAAAACAAAACCTAAAGGAGAAGTAAGTGAAGTTTTAAAAGCGTCAGTAAAATTTGCATTATATTTGCGGATTACTACACAGGCGTTCATATATCATGCTCAGTCAGCTTCCCCCGGCATTGAGCCATCTTTCAGTACTCTTGTAAAATTTCATTACAATATTAGATCTGGCAAAAATTGTAATATTTTTCCTCTTCTTGAAACATTTTTTTAACACTGCATACTGTAACTTTTTGGATGTGGCATGTCGCCTCCATGATTCCATAGAAATAGAAAAGGAAAACGATACTTCGGAACATTCTTTATGAAGATGTTTTATGCCGTACAGTGAGATATTATAGCCAAAACATGGAGACACGTGGAGGTCCTTCTCCAGGTCAAGTAAGAGTAAGGTTTGTGGAGATGCAAGCACACTCCCAGTAAGATTGCATGTTTCTCTAAGATTTTAAGTGCAATAAAAACATCCCAAAAGTACTGTTTATTTTAGTTAATTTTTGGCTAAAAAGTAATGTGGTGGTGGGGCTTTTAAAGGGATAATGCGGGGTTTTTTTTTGCTTTTTTTAAATGTTAGTCTGTATGGGTTTCCTTCTAACAGTGTCGTGCGGTAACACTGTCTTACCGCTGACAGTCTCGTCTCAGCCCCGTTCTGCTCGGGTTCTGGAGCTCACGTAAGTAGGTCCGGTAAGTTTGCGGGGACAGTTAATAAAGCTTGTTTTTCTTCTCAAAACAATATTTGTCCAAAAAGTGATATATACTGTATTTCCGTCACAAACAGTTGTCCGAAAAAATCCAGCATTCGCATATTTTCTCTAAATTCGTATCACTGCGCCCTCGTTAGCTCTATTAGCCTGTTCACTTGTAAGCGGATGTTTACGGCAGATATGGTACGGCAACATCCACCATAAGCGGATGTTTACAAGTGAACAGGCTATAGGCTAGGCTAGGCTAGGCTACGCGCGTAGTGATACAACTCCAAGAGAAAAGAGCACCATGCGAATTAGGCTGCTGAATTTTTTGGGACAACTGTTTGTGATGGAAATATACATCACTTTTCGGACAAATGTTGTTTTGCGAAGAAAAAAAGCTTTATTAAAGGAAAAGTAACGTTTTTTACAATTTGAGCCTTATTTCGGTAATAAAACAAGTTGTTTTACTCACCCATTGCACTTTGGTGTCATATGGAGCATTTCCGGAGATGTTTTAGATTAGCGTTAGGCTAACGCCGTTAGCCTAGCACGACTTATAGCCACAGCTCGGGGCATTCCCCGAGCATGTAATATGCCCCGTGCGGGCTCCAAATAACACAAACTTTAGCACTTTTCAAATAATAGAAGCTCGATGTCTTACTCTACGATTTCGTTTGAATCAAAAGTGGCCTGTAATCCGAGATTTATCCATAGTTTACAGCTTTGCATTCCATGTTTGGGTCCCGGCGTTAGCCTAACGCTAATCTATGGCTACGTTCACACTGCAGGGCTTAATGCTCAATTCCGATTTTTTTGTGAAATCCGATCAGTCGCATGTCAAAAGATCGGATATGTATCGGATTTAGGACCACATATCCAAGTGGCCTGGATCGCATTTGAAAAAATCGGATCTGTGTCGTTCAGACTGTCATTAGAAGATCAGATACAGGTCGCATAGAGGCAAAAAAATCGGATTTGGGTCGTTTCAGGCTGCAGTGTGAACGTAGCCTAAAACATCTCCGGAAATCCTCCATATGACACCAAAGTGCAATGGGTGAGTTAAACAACTTGTTTTATTACCGAAATAAGGCTCAAATTGTAAAAAACGTTACTTTTCCTTTAACTGTCCCCGCGAACTTACCGGACCTACTTACGTCAGCTCCAGAACCCGAGCAGAACCAGTCAGCAGTAAGCCAGTGTTAATGCACGACACTGTTAGAAGGAAAACCATACAGATTCACATTAAAAAAAACGCACTATCCCTTTAAGGTCACATAGTGCAAAGAAAAGTACGAAAAGAAAAGTCTAGAGTAATTATGATGACTGGTTTAAACCTTGTTACTTCTCCTTTAAATACATCATACACTCAGTTTGGATTGCCTCACTTTTCCTTGATCCTTGATATTAACGACCCTGTGATAAACTTGGAACGTTCCGATGCCGTCCCAGGCGCGTGCGGGGCCCCGTGGGGGTATTTGTGGGTACACTCCCTCCCTCACACCCCCCCTGAATGCTGATCTGTGCAGGTAACGCAAGTAGATCAGCACTTTGTAACTGGAGTTTGATCACGTTTAAAGGGTCGCTAAAGGTCGCTAATGTAATACATCAACGTCTGAATGTAGCTTCCATCATCGGAGGGCGCATTCACACTCAGGCCGGTTGGGTCCTGGTTTAGTCCTGGTCTTGTCCTTGTCTAGTCCTTGTTTAGATATAGGAGACCTGGTTTAGTTTTGGGCTAGTCCTGGTTTAGTCCTGGTTTAGTTGTCATTTAGTCCTGGTATAGTCCTGGTATAGTCCTGGTTTAGTCCATGCTCAGGGACAGGTTTAGTCCTGCTTCAGTCCTGGTTCAGTCCTGGTTTAGTTTTGGTATAGTCCTGGTATAGTCCATGCTCAGGGACAGGTTTAGTCCTGGTATAGTCCTGGTTTAGTTGTTATTTAGTCCTGGTATAGTCCTGGTATAGTCCTGGTTTAGTCCTGCTTTAGTCCTGGTTTAGTCCTGGTATAGTCCATGCTCAGGGGCAGGTTTAGTCCTGGTTCAATCCTGGTTAGGTCCTGGTTTAGTTGTTATTTAGTCCTGATTTAGTCCTGGTCTAGTCCTGGTTTAGCCCTGGTTTAGTCCTGGTTTAGTCCTGGTTTAGTCCTGGTATAGTCTTGGTATAGTCCATGCTCAGGGACAGGTTTAATCCTGGTTCTATCCTGGTTTAGTTGTTATTTAGTCCTGATTTAGTCCTGGTCTAGTCCTGGTCTAGTCCTGGTCTAGTCCTGGTCTAGTCCTGCTATAGTCCTGGTTTAGTCCTGGTTTAGTCCTGGTTTAGTCCTGGTATAGTCCTGGTATAGTCTATGCTCAGGGACAGGTTTAATCCTGGTCTAGTCCTGGTCTAGTCCTGGTCTAGTCCTGGTCTAGTCCTAGTCTAGTCCTAGTCTAGTCCTGGTTTGGTCCTGCTATAGTCCTGGTTTAGTCCTGGTATAGTCCTGGTATAGTCCATGCTCAGGGACAGGTTTAGTCCTGGTTCAGTCCTGGTTTAGTCCCAGTTTTGAAATTATGAGTGCAAAATCAGAGGAATTTATTAAGTAAATATCGCAAGTTGATGGTTTCATTTTTTTTTAAACTATATTTTCTTTTTTCACATTTCTGTAACATGTTATAACATTAAGTTAAATTTGTTGTATTTGTTAGTCAGTGTAGAATAATTAGAAATAAAAATTAACAGAATTTGTAATTAGCTGCAACAAAAATTGAAGAAATGACCGCAGGGTATTAAAACAATGTCCAATACAGAGGACATATTTTTCTCAATGCAGATTTGCAGCTAAGTGAGAACAGAACCACAAACTCTCTGGTGATTGGCCAAACTTGTTCAGTATTTAAGAATAATAATAAAAAAAAAACATGTACTCTAACTATACAAATGCAGTGAGTCCCATATATAAGAAAACAATGAACAATAGATAGACAAAGGACGTATTATCTCTATGCAGATGAGCGAGAATAGAACCACAAACTCTCTGGTGACTGGTCAGACTTGTCCAGTATTTGAGCGTAAGCCTCCAGTATGTGTATTACATGTGTGCGGTGTGGGGGGGCTGGTCTGAAATAGTTGCTGAGGTTAATTGGGGCTGGTATCTGAAGCCTGTTTAACACTCGGATCTAGTATCAGTCTAATCCCATTTCCTCCCTCTTGCTCCATCATACAGTTACGCACATGGTAAAGTCAGGTGTCCCCAAAACGTGAGACCCCCCTACCCCCTATCACCCCCCCCTTTACCCCTCTCGTCCCACTATTACCCCTCCAATGTCCTCCCACACCCTCCAGAGTAGAGGTATTTTGCATAGGCTCTGTATAGCATTTGTCACTTCAATTAATACTGTACATTTTCTGCATTTTGTATTTATATTCTGCCAAAGTCTACGTTTTATTCTAACACTTTATTTCATGCTTTTTATTTTATCACAGTCTACATTTCTAACATTCTCCACGATATCGCCAAATCGCGTTTCTAGTTGGTGATTTACCAGTTTGTTCACTGGTAAATAATGGCGACACAGCTTTTCTCATTTAGATTTTAACACCAAATTGAAAATGAAAACGTCAAATGCATCACCTATAATAAGAAAAATATTAGAAGTCACTTTTTTTAGTCACTTTTGTGCAATATTTTAACCTCAGCCAAGACGTTTAGAGCCATGTTTTTGTCATAACGCTAAAAAAAAATAAAGAAATAGAGAGATGTGTAATATTAACGTTGGAAAAAAAGTGAAAAATTGTGAATTGTGAGTACTTTTCTCCACTAATGCAAGTAGCAGTAGTAAGTAAGACCCTACCTGGACTTCATAGACATTAAGGTGTGCTATTAATACAGATTTTTGTCAAGGTTTAAAAGCAAAAACTGCAAATCCAAGCAAATCCAAAAGTGATTCATTGCACAGACAGAGCTCCGTGAGCCCACCTTAGCCCACCTCATTCTGGGGACACAGCTGCTGCTCTCTGCTCTAGTTACACTCCCCCTCCTCCTCCTCCTCCTCTCCCACTCTTCCTCCTCCTCATCCTCCTCTTCCCGTCTCATCCCGATCCGAATCGGGACCTCTTGTCTCTTGGCCGGCCCATGTGGCTCACGCTCGGCACGTTTCCCTCTCCTCACCTTTTACCTTTACGACTGCCAGCTGGGAAATATAAATACACTTTTCATCAAGATCAATACAATATGGACACTGTGAAATTACATAACTAAAGACAGCATTATGCCAAAAAAGGAGGTTGCCGTTTTGAACCCTCTGTTAATGGGCAAGACACTTTACCCACCTGGCCTATGTATACCTATGGATTACAGTGAAAACATCTAATATTCCAGTCAGATTGTGTGGATTTAAGTCTTTTTATTGACTTTTTTGTACATTTCCATCCTCATGCTGTTCTTGAACTTATCCTGCAACACTTGAATTTCCAAATTATGGGACAAATAAAGGTTTTCTTATCTAATTAATTGGAATTCACTGGAAAACTTGTGTGGATTTCTGCAACTTTCGCTGTGTGGAGTGACTGAATAATGAACACAGACTAATGCTTTGATTTCTACAATCTCTTAATTTCCAAATTTTTATGTTTTATGTGTAAATTAGTCTATTAAATATCAAAAAATATTCTTATAACCTTTAATGGAAATTTGGAACTTGCTCAAAATCCAAAACCTCTCTTCTCAAATGTAGTTTTATCTTTTATTACCGTTGTCACTACAATAATATAACAACTTTTACAGTACTTTTTTGAACTTTTCTATTGCTTTTTGTATTTTAAATTGCTGTACGGTGACCTTGAGTGTCTTAAGACGTCTCAAACACACTACACTATTATCATCATATGTAAACAACGCACATTTTAAACCTATGATGCCGGTTTACTGTACAACATTCATGCCGTCATTTTAAAGGCGTCTCTGTAAATGTCTGGAAGGGCATCAGGTGATCCTTGAGGCTAAAATTGTCCCGGGTCACATGATCACCTCTGCTCCTGTCACTCACTCCCTCTACACTAAACTAATGAGGCTGCAGAGTTATAAAATACATAGATGACGACTGCGGCTGTGAGATTTTGAATTTCAATGGACCCAATTAGGAAATTGCAAAAGCTGCAGTTTTTCAAGTATAATTTCCTCCACAAACACCAAAATATTCAGGCTTATTCTGCGTAAAAACTGCTAACACGGTAGTTTACATCTGTACAAACATGCTCTGAAATGTGATTCTTGTATTAGCTTGTCCATTCAACGAAAATTATTAAAAAAAATATCTGATCAACTTTTCAGACAAGCATTGCAACTGATTCATTTATAACTTGATACTGTATGAAGATTCTGTTCAAAATTTATATTGTAAAACACGTCTGGAAGAATTGACGCTAACAAATGCAAGAATCACATTTCAGAACATGTTTTTACAGATCTTAAAACTACAGGGTTAGCGGTTTTTATACAGAGTAAGACTTGCTTTTAAAATGTGAACTTTGCTGGATTTCAGATGGCATCACAGCATTCTGGAGCCCAATATCATTTAATAGAGATAGGGTGAGGAGCTCAGTCACACGGGAGGGGCTCGGAGTAGAGCCGCTGCTTCTCCACATTGAGAGGAGCAGCTGAGGTGGCTCGGGCATCTGTTCCGGATGCCTCCTAGTCGCCTCCCTCAGGAGGTGTTCCGGGCATGTTCCACCGGGAGGAGGCCCCGGGGAAGACCCAGGACACACTGGAGGGACTATGTGTCCCGGCTGGCCTGGGAACGCCTTGGGCTCCTCCCGGAGGAGCTGGAGGAAGTGTCCGGGGTGAAGGAAGTCTGGGAGATCTCAGGTCTAGTCAGTAACAGAAGTCCAACATATTTGCACTTACTTTTTGAAAACTGAAAACTGGCTCTTGTCCCTTCCCGATTTGGGAGTATGACATGATCTCATTCTACAATCTGAAAACCACCAATTAAAACAGAAATTGCCAATCTTATTTCAATGCTTATAATACTGTAGAAATTATGGTCTTCAAAAATGACTACAGTACCTTACGAATGACCCAACAAACGAAAAGTTACGAAACGCCTTCACGGTAAATTTTTGTCTGTAGATACGAAAGAAAATTCAAGTTACGAAATGCGAAATCTCAAAAATTCAAATAATGCGCGCTCAGCCACACACATTATACGCTTTTCTCAGACTGGATTTAAACTTTTCTCACATTTGTCTCTTGTTTAAACACTCAAACTTTCATAGATTTTCAACAAAATTATTAATAGTGAAGTGTGGGCGGAAGGGGGAGGGGGGAGAAGACTGCGTGGACATGTGTGATAGCGCAGCATGACCAGTCCAGGTTTAGTCCTGGTCCAGTCCAGGTTTAGTCCTGGTCCAGTCCAGGTTTAGACCTTGGTCTAGACCTGCTGTCAGCTCCGCGCCGGGTCATGCTGCGCTATCACACGTGTCAGAGCGCAGTCTTCTCCCCCCCCCCCCCCCACTTCATTATTAATACAGTTTGTTGAAAATCTATGAAAGTTTGAGTGTTTAAATGAGAGACAAATGTGAGAAAAGTTTAAATCCAGTCTGAGAAACCAATCAGGATGCAGAACACAATGTTACACTATAAAAAAAAGTTACACTATAAAAAAAAAAAAAACTTGGATCGGGGCCTTGGAACGAATCAGGCTTTTTCCATTGAAATAGCTACTCAACTTATGAATTTTTCACGTTACGAAACCACTTCTGGAACGAATTAATTTCGTAAGGTGAGGTACCACTGTATTTCGATTAACCATTCGTTTTTCAAAGGTGCAATGTGCATCCTTTTTGGTGGAGAGTCCGCTACCTGCTTGTCTCCATGGAGATGTTATTATTGCTTTTTCTGGAATCTTCTACATTATAAATTAAACTTATCTATAACAAGGGAGACAAGCAGGTTACAGCTCTACGGTACATTACAGGTCAGATCTGTGGCGAGTCGCCTTTATACACAGAAGGAATTATTGTATTTTTGGGCCAAAGAAAACACCTGTAATGACTAAATGCTAGATGGAAATGTTTAATGTCATACCATGGAACATTCAAGAGAAAGCAATAACATCTCCATGGAAAAAAAGCAGGAGGAAACAACCCTCCACCAGAAAAGTTACGCAGCCCAGCTTTAAAATGTGAACTTTGAACAGAATCCTATAATTAATACAAAAATCTTATTGCAATACTCGTCCAAAAACTGTAAATCAGCCCTCCTGTAGAGCTAAAAAATACCAGGATGACGACAAACGGAAGCCCTCTTTGTACGAAGGATTAGCGCTGCATTGTAGTTGGATAGTTTCCTACAAACACTGCTGCTGTTGTGGTCAAAGTATCAGGGATATTCAGAGCTTGTGTCTGTCTTCTGGTGTGTTACAGGTCATCGCAAACACAGCCGCAAAGTCAGTACCCATAATGCATCTGTGCTTGATCTGCATGAGCCTGTGGTGGATTCTATATGGTGCTATTCCTGGGTGGTGTGTCAGTGGGGCTATTTATAAAGTTTGTGAATGAGATGTTTCCATATTGTTTCAACGGAACAATGCATATGCTATTTTAATTCATCTTCTGTAACCTTAACTGTCACAAACAAGTATTTAAAATATGTTTTTGTAAGTTTATGGCGCCTATATTCTAGCCTATTCTGATCTATGTTTTAATATTGTTTCCTTATCAAAAAGTTGTGTTTTGTTTCATTCACACATGTTTAACACACCAACCTACATATTTAAGCTGAGTAGTTCTTATCTCAAACTGAAAACACTCCACCTTGTGATGTCATGTGGTGATACGGAAAATGCTCCACTTTGTTTTTAAACTCCATACACCTTCACTAGAATTATTTGGATAGTGTCAGCCCCGGAATTTCCAATCTCTGCTAAACAAAATTTAAAAGTAGCTGTTAACTTGAAAACTAAAGGTGGAACAGAGCATTTTGAGCTTTGGAGACGTAGACAGGCTAATAATAAAGAGTTACTCAAACATGTGTGAATGAAACAAAACACAACTCCAGGTCTGTTTTTGAGGAGGTAACAACATTATAACATGGTCTAAAGCTCACAAGCGTAAATTCTGTGTAATACAGGACCTTTAAAATTGGTAAATAATTCTACTAATGCCATTAAAGGTGCCTGGTACCCGTCTTAAAATGTGAAAAAACAGAACTAGTCCATTTTAAACAGTTTGCTAAAATTATTCCTCACTTACCTTAAGCACTCAAAGAAGCCTATTTATTTACCGTGATAAGTTAAACTCTCAGAGACAAGTGAGGAGTTTTTAAAAGTAGTAAAGCTAACAACAACTAGCATGTCAACAGGCACTTCCTGATTATCATACATTTAAAGAGATATGCCACCCCCAGGTCAAATTTGGGCATCTCCCCACAGTCCAGAGACTAAAATAAGTGGTGGAAAGCGTTTTCCTGGTCACCCAGCCATTGTCCGAGTCTGTCAGCACTGACCGCCGCGCGCAGCTGCAGCTACTCCGCGTTAGACTGGAGGCTAACGTCGCCAGAGAAAGATTTCGGCCAAAAGGAATTAATTTGCTCGATGCTTTTCCCAATTACTTTCTGTGTAGTGCGCATTCATATCGAGTGCAAATAAATGTGCAAATCAACACGGAGAGCTTGCCTTGGTCATTTTGGGTGGGAACTATTTTTCGAGCAAATTAATTCCTTTTGGCCGAAATCTTTCTCTGGCGACGTTAGACTCCAGTCTAACGCGGAGTAGCTGCAGATACCGCGGCGGTCAGTGGCGACAGACTCGGACAATGGCTGGGTGACCAGGAAAACGCTTTCCATCACTTATTTTAGTCTCTGGACTGTGGGGAGATGCCCAAGTTTGACCTGGGGGTGGCATATCCCTTTAAACACTTTATAATTAGACACAGACAGGACTTATTTTGACCTCAAGAACTGCGTATACAATGCTCAAATACATGGGAAAGAATGTGATAAAGGCCCATTAACTGAACAATAGATTTATATTTCAATTAAAAGTTGTGGAGTTTGAATCACTAACATGGAAAAGTTATTGATGGTGCAAAAAAGTGTGGTTTGTGTTTAGTTTTCATTCATGCTTCTGTTCAAAAACATGAATGAACACTGCATGAGAGACTGCCATTGTTTTACTTGTGTTTTATTTTAGACGTGGGATGCTGCGGTTGAATTGGAATCAGCCATAACATGACGCTCAGTGAAGTGTGGTTTTGGGTTTATTTTTATTACGTGTTCAATAGCAGAGCATGATGTTATGTTTTGTTTTGTTTTCTGGTCTGTCGTGGTATGCCTGAACATTTAAATGATATCCATGTGTGTTAAATTTACAGCTATTTTTACTTTTCAATACAAAATGTAGACATTTTGGATTCATAGCTGCAAAAAGTTGATGTTGTAAATACATTTTCAGTGTTTCCAATTCCAAGACACTATGGTAGCTCCTTAGTCACATTTTTTAGTGTAATAACGTGGCAAAACCAGTGATAGTAATGATCCTTTATGCTTGTGGTATTGTCATAAACATTGAACAGTAACTACATGAAATTTTGTATTCAGTATTCTTTTGATCAGTACAGAAAATAAGTGACATTCATACACAAAATGATCAAAAATGGATAGCTTGTGCTGTCATTGTCTCAGTATAAATCAGTGGCAAATACTACATGCTATTTTATATCCATGGGTTTCAGAATGATGAAAAATTAGTACATTAACTAAGTAATATATCTTTTCAATAGAGAAAAGTCCTCAATACAGTGTTTTCCATTGATACAGGAGACTATAGTGCCCCCTAGAGTCTAAAAAACAAACTTTGTTGCTCATTATATTATCATAAACTTATAAAAAGAGACTACAGTGGTCAAAATGACAAGTTAAAGGTTGAATTTAGGCAGTAAGTGACGTTTCTACTCCAGAAATTGAGATTAAATCATTCAAATTTTGAATAAAAAGTAATTTGTGCCACTATAATCTTAAAAGGAGCACTGTGTAACTTTCCGTGTGGAGGGTCCGTTACCATGGAGATGTTGCTGCTTTGTCTGGAATTTTTCATATCATGATATTAAAATTTAATTTTTTTAAAGACAAGCACTTACAATAGAATACATATTTTCCAACTTTACTCAAATAATAAGCTAATTTAATGTAATACTGTGGTACATTCCAGCAAAGGCAATCATCCTAGTATATCTCCATGGATACAACCAGGTGCTGGACTGCTACCAGAAAGTTACATAGTGCATCTTTAACAAAACATATGGGAAACACTGGAATATGTCACTTATAACAGGAAGTTGTTATTATCTCCTTAATCTTAACTTAACTTTTACCTTCACAACCTAGAGGAAAAATTGTTATAATCTCATCAGGTCCGTCAAAGGGAATTCAAATATAAATTACTAGGAAGAGGGTCCAATTCTGGCCCCCTAAAACCCTGGGGAGCGGGGCAGCAGACCCATTTGACCCCCCCCTGTCTACTGCCCTGATTTCGCTAATGTTTCACTTTTTTTACCCTCACAACCTCTTTCCTTCTGCTCAAAATCTTCACTCCTTTCTGCCACACCTGCACTGGTCCCACACCGCCCCCTGCCTGTCACAGTGTGGAGTACACCCCCAGCTTCAACCCCATCGCCCTGAAAGACTCCGCCCTGTCCACCCACAAGCCCATCGAGGTGAGGGGTCCCGGGGGTAAAGCCACCATCGTCCACGCCCAGTACAACACCCCCATCAGCATGTACTCACAAGACGCCATCATGGACGCCATCGCCGGACAGTCACAGGCCAAAGGTCACGAGAAGTGAGTAACGTGGGGACTGGTCGGTCTGTAGACAAAAAGTGAACAATATTTGAGGCAATTCATAGGCGTATATCAGTGGGTTTTACAGGATTTTAGGCGTAACAGTCAATGATAATCTATAATATTCCATTTCTTGAGAACTGAGTAGGACTGAAAGGAATGCCCTGTCTGCAGTAACAAAAAGTGAATAGTGTTTGAGGCAATTCATAGGTGTACATCAATGGGTTTTAGAGTGAGGAAAGATTAAGGCTGTTGCCATAACGATTGGCATTTTAAAAAAAAACATCAAAAGTTCTCAAAATGGCATCCATCACAGAACAAAATCATTTGACTAAAACAAAACAGCAAAGCAGCAAAGCAGTTAGCAATCAAAGTGCAGTTAGAAAGTCTACCAGTTTTCTACTCCCCAAAATAAACATGATTTTAAAGAAAACTGTAGTTGGACAAGCATGGAGCATAACGTAGGAAACTGTCTACTTTCACAAAAAGTAAATAATTGTTAATCAACAGTCATTTTAGACAAAACTACTCCCCCTACTGGTCTGGAAAAACTTACAGGAGTCATACTGTAAGTGAATTGCACTTAAATTTTGTCAATACAATTTTCTTGATTTGATGAATGTCAAAGTTGGTCAAATTGTCTCCAACAGTAACACCGTTTAAAAAATTAAAAAAGAATAAGCCCAAAGCATGCACTCATGTTGCTTACTATAAAGAATGTAGAGAAGGTTTCATCAGTGGTTATATGATGATGTTTCGGCCCCCATATAGAAGCCATTTTCATTTGATGGAACTGGCTTGAAGTCCTGAGACTTTATCCTATTCTGGGATACCTAATCAATCAGTATTTATAGAGCTCTTCACAACACTCAAGGTGACCAAAGTGCTTTACATTAAAATCAATCAATATAAAGATAAAAACCACAAAAGGGAGGAGTTTTAAAGTGAAACTGCCCTGCCCTAAGGTTGAATAGAATAAATTCCCAATGGTTCAAGCCAATTCCATCACTTGAAACTGGCTTCTTGTTGGAACTGAAACATCTTGATCGCAAAAACAGAGCCCAGAAGACCACCAATGATCATCTCCACATAGAACCACTCCTGGGCAAAGGATTACACCATCTCCCTAAAAAGAACAAAGTATGTCCTAAAGAAAGCAAGGGGGAAACAGTAATGAGCTTATTACGTAGTACTATCATCAGTTATGAGTCTTCCCAACCACATCCCAAAAACCAGGAGACTTCAGACTATACGCTCCGGGCTTTTCCTTGTCGTCTTTGTCTGTGCGTTCTGTTTGTCCCTTTCACCCACTCTCCCTTTGCTCATCTCATCCACAACCAACCTCCACAACCACCCCACCTCTGCCGCCCCACCTACCCCACCCAACCTCTCCCCTCCTGGGCATGACCGCAGCGAGGAACCAGCTGGCTCTCCCTTGGCGTAAGTACCAGCTCCATCTCCGTACCCTCCGACATCGGCCCATCCTGTCTTCATTTTCCTAACAGCTTGTGCATCGCTACATGTCTCTCTTACTAACCTACAAATGGAAAAATAAACGTCTAATATCTGTATTTTTTTTGTGTGTTAATGTTGTTTTTGCGGGGATTTTTGTACAAATGCAATAACCGGGAAGTACGTTGTGCGTTTAAAAAGTTCTTTTGAGTGTGAAAATGTTGTGTACTGTGATATTGGGGTTTGGTTGTCGTCGTCGGGACAAGCATGGGAATGTTCTTGGTAACTACAGTAATTATTCCTGAGATACAAATTGCTAACTTTCACTGAAAAATATTAAAAACACAACACAAAAGTACTATAACGTAAGATCCAAAGACAGTAGAAAGGATGGACGAAGAGACAAAAGCTTATTTCATACCACAATGAACCAGTTTCTAATGTATATGCTTCAAACCATTTATTATAATCAAATATTGTTGACGAAATTCTGTTATTTTTATTAACCCTACACCATTTTTTACTATAGGTAACATTTATGTAGTACTTTAAAGTGCATTATGTAACTTTTCTGGTTGCGATCTGCTTGACTCGAGGGAGATGTTATTGCTTTACCTGGGATGTTCCACAGTATGGCGTTAAAAATGATATATCTTGCATTTGACTAGTTTTTAAAATAGTTTAAAAGGTACCTTCGAAAACTAAACATGCATTCTTACTGCGGGTGTGGTCTCCTCTCCATAGACCTGACCAGTGACTTGGCCTGATGAGTTTAATGCCATACTGTGAAACATTCTAGGGAAAGAAATACCAGAAAAGTTACATGCATTTTTAACACACGGAAATACCTTATCAGCCCAATTAGTGATATTACAAACCTGCCACAAACCTATATCGTAGTCCATCATTTTCTACTGTCTACGGTAAAATCTGTGATAAATTGTAATTCTAATCAAAAGACCAGAACTAGATTGGAATTAAAAACTTAACATTTTAGAGAACGCACAACTGACCATAGTGCAATGACTGTCCATCTTTGGTACAAGTATAGAGCAGTATCCTACAGTATAATAGCCTTACTTAGTTATTTATACATGTATATTTAGATGTAGTCTATGTTTAGCTAAAGGTGCACTGTGTAACATTTCTGTCAGGTGTCCGTCATCTGCTTGTTTCTATGGAGACGTCATTGCTTTACCTGGAATGTTCCACAACTCCATCTCCTCTCTAATCAATTACAGGTCATTTGATTGCTTAAAAATACCTTTAAAAACATTCGCTTTTCCACAGATCTGACCTGTAACTTGGCCTGCTGGCATCACCTGCTCGCCTCCATGGAGATAGTGGAGAAGACTTTAATGCCATACTGTAGAGCACTGACATCTCCATGGAGACAAACACCCAGCAGACCTTCCATCAGAAAAGTTGCTCAGCGCACCCCTAAGAATCATTTGTCTCCATGAACAAAGCTGTGTAACTTTTCTGCTGGAAGGTCCACTGTCTGTTTGTCGCCATGGAGATAGATACATTTAATGCCATACTGTAGAGCATTGACATCTCCATGGAGACAAGGAGACACCAGAAAAGTTACAGAGCGCACCCCTAAGAATCATTTGTCTCCATGAGCAAAGCTGTCTAACTTTTCTGCTGGAAGGTCTCCATGGAGATGTCAGTGCTCTACAGTTTGGCATTAAATGTATCTATCTCCATGGTGACAAACAAACGTCAGACCTTCCACCAAAAAAGTTACACAGCTTTATACATGGAGACAAATGATTCGTAGGTGTAACTTTTCTGCTGGAAGGTCTGCTGTCTGTTTGACGCCATGGAGATAGATACATTTAATGCCATACTGTGTAGAGCATTGACATCTCCATGGAGACAAACACCCAGCAGACCTTCCATCAGAAAAGTTACACCTACGAATCATTTGTCTCCATGTATAAAGCTGTGTAACTTTTTTGGTGGAAGGTCCGATGTTTGTTTGTCACCATGGAGATAGATACATTTAATGCCAAACTGTAGAGCACTGACATCTCCATGGAGACGAGCAGACACCAGAAAAGTTACACAGTGCATCTTTATGAATCATGCGTCTCCGTGTACAAAGCTGTGCAACTTTTCTGCTGGAAGGTCTGAGATAGATACAGTGGGTACGGAAAATATTCACACCCCTTACATTTTTTCACTCTTTGTTATATTGCAGCCAAATAAAATCATAATAATAAGGGGTCTGAATACTTTCTGTTCCCACTGTACATTTAATGCCAAGCTGTAGAGCACTGACATCTCCATGGAGACAAGCAGACACCAGAAAAGTTACACAGTGTATCTTTATAAAACATGTGTCTCCGTGTACAAAGATGGTCAAATACTTGCGCTATGATCAGTAATATTGTGTTTAAGTCCACATTTATAACCCCGTCTCTTATCTCCGTCCTCTCAGTGCGTTGCCCATTAAAGACCCAGTGGTCGACTGTGCCTCGCCCGTGTACCAGGCTGTGATCAGACCAGCCGAAAACCCCCAGGACATGAGCGAATGGGCCCGTCGAGCAGCCAACCTCCAGAGCAAGAGCTTCAGGATGCTGGCACATATCACCGGCACCGAATACAGTAAGAAAATGCACTTAAATTCACAGTTAAAGGGTTCATGTTATGCTATTCTCTGATCTATTTTTTTATGTTGTTGCCTCATCACAAACTTACCTGGAGTTGTGTTTTGTTTCATTCACATGTAACACACACAAACCCTGCATATTTAAGCTGAGTTCTTCTCTCAAACTGAAAAACACTGTTCTCCACTATGTTTTTAACTCCATACACCTTCACTAGAATCATTTCGATGATTTCACTCGAGGAGTGGCCGATTTCCACTGAACTGAAAGGTAAAAGGAGCTGTTAACTTGAAAACTACCACTTCATGACATCACAAGGTGGAACAAAGCATCTTGAGGTTTTGAGACGAATTATAAAGCATTACTCAAACATGTGTGAATGAAACAAAACACAAATCCGGGTATGTTTTTGAAGAGGTAACAACATTTTAACATGGCTTAAAGGAAAAGTAACGTTTTTTACAATTTGAGCCTTATTTCGGTAATAAAACAAGTTGTTTTACTCACCCATATCACTTTGGTGTCATATGGAGCATTTCCGGAGATGTTTTAGATTAGCGCTAGGCTAACACTGTTAGCCTAGCGCGACTTATAGCCATAGCTCGGGGCATTCCCCGAGCATGTAATATGCCCCTGTGGGCTCCAAATAACACAAACTTTAGCACTTTTCAAATCATAGAAGCTCGATGTCTTTAGTCTACAATTTCGTTTGGTCAAAAGTGGCCTGTAATCCGAGATTTAGCCATAGTTTCGAGTAGATGAGGACGCCAGTGCGCATGCGCGGAGTGTGCTCTCAGCTCCCGGGACCCAAACATGGAACGCATAGCTGTAAACTATGGATAAATCTCGGATTACAGGCCACTTTTGATTCAAACGAAATCGTAGACTAAAGACATCGAGCTTCTATGATTTGAAAAGTGCTAAAGTTTGTGTTATTTGGAGCCCGCACGGGGCATATTACATGCTAGGGGAATGCCCTGAGCTATGGCTATAAGTCGCGCTAGGCTAACGGCGTTAGCCTAACGCTAATCTAAAACATCTCCGGAAATGCTCCATATGACACCAAAGTGCTATGGGTGAGTAAAACAACTTGTTTTATTACCGAAATAAGGCTCAAATTGTAAAAAAAAATGTTACTTTTCCTTTAAAGCTCACAAGAATCCATTTTACGTAATATAAGACCTTTAAAGGGGATCTGGAGGTATAAGGAGCCGTGTGATTGGTCAAACAGGTGTCCACAGTTCAAACTCCGCCCCTGCCGCCACGTGTTTGTATCAGAAGCCCCTGGCTGTGATACGGGCAGTCTTGCGTGATGTCACATAGTACTGCAGCTGGAACAAGGACACACCCACTTTTATGCTTTTTTTTTTTTTTAAACCACAATTATGCCAATTTTACCTAGTTTGCATTAAAGTTGCAAAAAGAAAAAAGACGACGTACAATAAATAATGGTATTAAAACACCATATACGCAGTTCAGTAGTGAAAAAGGTGGATTTAGTGCTTAGTTCCACTTTAAATTATTTCAAGATTTAATTATTAAACACCATCTTGCTATGTTTATGTAAAAATCAAACACTTATAACTAAAACAAATTGGAGTTTTGAGTTACTTAAATGTATGGTACTGTATTATTTTCTATTATATACAGCATGATTAGTAAACATTCATATTATCTTAATCGAATGAAGCAGTTAAAGATCCCATGACATGGTACTTCTTGATGCTTTTATATGGCTCCTTAATGGTTCCCTAATACTGTAAATGAATCCTTCTTCAAAATCAACACTCAGTGCATGAGAAACAGAGATAAGATGAGAAAGAGTCATAAATATCTCTCTCAAACTCTTTATTCTGGGCGTTGTTGCTTGAATGCAAATGAGGAGAAAACAGATGGCCAATAGTAGAGGGTGGGGGTGTGGCCAAACTCTCCGCTCAGAGCTCAGAGCCGACAGCTGATCCATTTCCTTGTTTTTGCACGGGGGGAGAGATTTGAAGCGTTCCATTGAAAAATAAACACATTTCCACATAAAATAAAATCAAACCACTGCTGTTCAAAGGTCCAGAGGCTCAGATAAAGGACTTCCGAGCCTAGAAACACTCGGACGTGCCTCCAGGCAAATAAAAAAACGCATTTCGCATTGCCTAGCGCATTCGCGGTCCAAACACTCTGGGCGTGATTTACAGAGACGCTGAGTTCAGACAGACGTGGGTGGAACTGCATTTGCATTTCTTTTTTCGATCTGACGTCAATAAGGTGCCTTGTCCAAAATCGCCCGTTTGAGCTCCGATTTTTTGTAACGCAGAAAAGGATCGCAAATGCTCAGTTTAGACATTTCACAACTTTTAACCATGGGGGGGGGCCTAAACAGGGTAGGGGAGCTCACATTAACGTTCAAAAACCTCAGAAAGTGAAAATTTCATGCCATGGGACCTTTAACGAGAACAAGGATGACACTGGGCGTAATGAACTATGAACTGCTATAAAGTTTTGGTTGTTTTTTTCTGTGATAGTAGATTTATTTATTTATTCTTTCATTTGTACAGTGCAAGATCCAGATGAGGAGGCTCTGCAGAGGTCGAGGTAAGACTTCTGCTTTCAGGCCTAATTATCTGCACCATTTATTTATCTGAAAAGAGCAGAATGTTCAATTTTATTTAGCTCCAGCGACCAGGAACAAAACATCAGAACACTGTTGTTGTTGCTTCCAGCGAGAATAAAAAAGAGACGACTGTTTTTTTTTTTAATCGAGTTTGTTTGTTTTTAACCAATACATTAAACATGAACCAAGTAACTTTTCCTGTTGAGGTTCTGCTACCTTTTTGCATCCATGGAGCTGACATTGCTTTGCTGAGAATGTTCCACAGTAGGGCATTAGGCTTATTCATCTCTATGGATACAAGTAGGTGAGGACACCAGGTCATGTTGCAATAACGGCCTGTAAAATACATTTTAAAAAAGCAACATAGTTAAGTTAAAGCTTTACCGTGGAACATTTCAACCATAGCGACTGCATCTCCATGGAGACGAGCAGGTGGCGGATCCCCCACCAGCAAAGTTACACAGTGAAACTTAAAATCAGCTGTATGCAATTTGTCACTCAAATAAACTCAAACAAATGCAGTTTTTAATAGTAGTGGTAGTAGTACTAGTAGTTGTAGTAGAAGCAGTAGTAGTACGAGAATTAGTAGTAGCAGTAGCAGCAGTAACAGTATCAGTAGCAAATGTAGTGGTAGTAGCAACAGCAGTATGAGCAGTAGTAGTAGTAGTAGTAGTAGTAGTAGTAGTAGTAGTAGTAGTAGTAATAATAGCAACAATAGGAGCAGTAGTAGTAGTAGTAGTAGTAGCTGCAGTAGAAGTTGAAATACCAACAGCAGCAGTAGTAGTAGTAGAAGCAGCAGCAATAGAAGTAGTAATAGCAACAGTAGCAGTAGTAGTAGCAGTAGAATTAGTAGTAGTAGTAGTAGCAGTAGTAGTAGTAGTAGTAGCAGTAGTTGCAGTACTTGCAGTAGTTGTAGTAGTAGCAGTAGTAGCACTAGTTGTAGTAGCAGCAGTAGTAGTAGCAGTAGTAGCAGTAGTTGTAGTAGTTGTAGTAGTCGTAGCAGCAATAGTAGCAGTAGTTGTAGTAGTAGCAGTAGTAACAGTAGTAGCAGTAGAAGTAGCAGTGGTAGCAGCAGCAGCAGCAGCAGTAGTAGTAGCAGTAGTATTAGTAGTAGCAGCAGTAGTAGCAGTAGTTGTAGTAGTAGCAGTAGTAGCAGCAGCAGTAGTAGTAGTAGCAGTAGAAGTAGCAGTAGTAGTAGCAGTAGTAGTAGCAGTGGTAGCAGCAGCAGCAGCAGCAGTAGTAGCAGTAGTATTAGTAGTAGCAGTAGTAGTAGGAGTAGTAGTAATAGTAGCAGTAATAGTAGCAGTAGCAGTAGTTGTTGTAGCAGCAGTAGTCTTATTATTATTAGTAGTAGTAGTAGTCGCAGTAGCAGTAGTAGTAATAGTAGTAGCAGTAGTATCTCAACTTTACAATACTAACACAGTTCCAACCTGTATTTTCAGAGAGAAGTTCGAGTCTGAGGTGAAAGGGCCGCGCTTTGCCAAACTGAAGAACTGGCACCACGGTCTGTCAGCACAGATCCTCAACGTCCAGGAGTAGAACCAGCAACCACCAACGATACTACAAAACACCAACATAAGTACACAAAATACACCGAAAAAGAAGGCAAGTCGGCCGCCATGGACATAACAGTGGAGAATTATTTAAAAACGTTTAAATTATGGAGAAAAACGAGGAGGAAGGAGACTTGTGAATGTGAGGTAGTTTACCGTAGTGGGATGTGAGACTTTAGCCGTTAGCGTGAGAATGCTAAGTGTAAGCCCCATATTTACTGTATTGTCTGCTGCTAAGATCTGATTTTGCATTTGGGTTTTACTTTCTTTGTTTTTGTTTGTTTGTTAGTGTCTGTCTTTCTCGAATTGAAGAGAAATTGTACAAAAATAAGTGAAGTGGCAATAAGCAGTTCTTTTATGCCCCCATTAACAGTGTTATTTTAGCCTACTCATGATGTAGACTGCTGGCATGCTTTAACAAGGCACAAAAGGACGAATATGTAAAAATGCACTCAGAATGTACTAATATCAATGTGAATAAATGTAAATTATTAAAAACTAAAAAACTGCAAAGTGTGACTGTCGTTTATATAAAGTTTTTCACTATTATAGGAATGTTTAAACCCAAGGAAGTCAATCAAAAGTAGATGTACAATGTTTACATTTTGAATAACATGGGCTGATAGTAGTAGTATTAGTAGTAGCAGCAGTAGGTAGTAGTAGTTATAGTAGTAGCAGTAGCAATAGGTAGTAGTAGTAGTAGTATCAGTAGTAGTAGTACTAGTAGTAGCAGTAGGTAGTAGTAGAAGTAACAGTAGTAAGTAGTAGTAGCAGCAGTAGTAGTAGCAGCAGTAGGAGTAGTAGTAGTAGTAAGTAGTAGTAGCAGCAGTAGTAATAGCAGTAAGTAGTAGTATCAGTAGTAGTAGTACTAGTAGTAGCAGTAGGTAGTAGGGGTGGCACGGTATACAAAACTTACGGTACAGTACGTACCTCGGTTCAGACCCCACGGTTCGGTACATTTTCGGTACAGTGCAGGAAAAAAAACATAACCAGAAAGGTTGTCCTCAAAGGCAGCTTTTTATTGTTTAAATCTCCAGCTGAGATAGCTTCTACTTAAAACCTGTAAAGATCCCATGACATGGTACTTCTTGATGTTTTTATATGGCGCCTTAATGGTTCCCTAATACTGTAAATGAATCCTTCTTCAAAATCAAGACTCAGTGCATGAGAAAGACCCATGAACACAGTTAGAGTCAAAAATATGTCTCTGAAACACTATATTATGGGCGTTGTTGCTTTAATGCAAATGAGAAGGATAGAGAGAGGCCAGTGCAGCGGGTGGGGCAAATGCGCCGCTCTTACCTCTTCAGCGGTGCGCTGGCTCCACTTCCATGTTTGAGCGCAGAAGGAAGATATGAGACGATTTCCATTGAAAAATAAACACATTTCCACAGAAAATAAAATTAAACCACTGCTGTTTCAGAGGTTAGGAGGGTCGGATAAAGGACATCCGAGCCTGGAAACACACTCACGTGTCTCCAGGCAAATAAAAAAACGCATCTCGCATTGTGTAACTCGTTCGCGGTCCAAACTCTCTGGGCTAAGTGCTAAGTACCGTATATTAACATTATATTTACAACCATAAAAGTCGTGTTGCAAATAGTGCATGCTTGCTAGCTTAGTATCCAGGGATAATATTTTGTTTTATTTGAAAACTATAAGAAAGATAAACCACAAATATTGTTACAAACCTTAAAAGAAAGTCCAGTTTTGAGGATAACACAATTCTGAGAGATAATCAATAAAACGTCGTTATTTTTGGTGAAAACGTGTCTAAATTGGATTCGCACGTGAGTTTACCGTTGATAACAGAAGGCGCACTCCTGGTCCACTGGCGCTAGACTGCCCCCTGCAGGATTATGTAAACTACTGCCACATAACATTCTGACTATTTAGCATTTCTAGCTCCATTCTACACGGAAATTTATTATCTGTCAACTTATATAACTATAGGAAATAGGAATGAATGTAGAAATTATTACATGATTTACATCATAAAATTTAAAATAAACTGACTTGTATGAGAGGGGCGTTGCATTAGGCCTATGGAACCAGCAGATGGCCCTATCTAATTTTTTTTTATAAATATAGATTTTATTAATGGTACTTCAAGCATTACTACTACTTCTGTCACTACTACTACTACTACTACTACTACAGTAAGTATAGGTCTACTACTAGGTATAGCCCTTTATTACCATAAACAGATCAATGAGACAACACAGAAAAAATATATATAAATATTAAATAAGAAACAGGACTATCAAGGTTAGTCTGGGTTTAATTATTAATGTATTAATATTTTATTTTCCATCCATCTATCCATTTTCTTCCGCTTATCCGGGGCTGGGTCGCGGGGGCAACAGTCTAAGCAGGGACTCCCAGACAGATATTTGATTTGATTTGATTTATATTTATTTATTATTTTTCCTCTTTTTTTTTCTTCTTTCCCATTTTTTTTAAATTTTACTTTTTATATTTACTTTATTATTTTATATATTTTTTATTATAATTTTTTAATCAGTTCTTTATGGTCAGATTATATTAAAACAAACATCAGATTAAAGTCAAACAGAGCTTCAGGCAGAGCAGTGCCTACAGATAGCATCACACGCCCAGGAAATGTTGATGGCATTCTACTACTACTACCACCTGCTACTACTACTACTACTACTACTACTAGGCCTACTACTACTACAACTACTACTGCTACTACTACCACCACCTGCTGCTACTACTGCTACTACTACTACTACTACTACTACCACTTGCTGCTACTACTACCACCACCTGCTGCTAATACTACTACTACTACTACAGTTACTACTATTACTGCTGCTATTACTACTACTATTACAGCTACTACTACTGCTGCTGCTGCTACTACTACTACTACAGCTACTACTACTACAGCTGCTACTACTACTACTACTACTACTACTACTACAGCTGCTACTACTACTACTAATACTACTGCTACTATTACGACTACTACAACTACTATTAGATCTTATTTTATTGAACAGCAATAACAAAAGAAAAACAAGTGTCTTTCTTTCATATTTAATTTATTTTACTAATGCAACTTTATTGTTCAAAAATCCTGACAGACATTTAAAGAATTTAACAAAAACTCACATCAAACAATCATCCTAAAAACATTCAACCGAAATGTGTTCACCTGTAACACAACCTTCAAAACTTCACTCACAAAATTCATTCAGGACACAGGATTAATGAGAGAATCAATAAGTGAGTCAATGCTGTCTGGTCTAGTATCTATTATCAAATTTTTAAAAAGACAAAGTATAATGCGTGATTTTAATGGAGCACTGTGGAACTTTTCTGCTGGAGAATCCGTCGTCTGCTCGTCTCCGTGGAGATGTTATTTATGGAAACACTTTGGTGACGTCGCCAGGTCCAGTTACATGTGAGATCTTCGGAGAGGCAAGCTCACTCCTATGTTTTTCAACGTATTATTTTAGCGTCAGTAATTGAATACAATCGTGTGTTTCCGCAGTTACAAAAAACATATTGAAAAGTTGACAAAAGTTGAAAATCTTATGAATAAAAAGGAAATGGATTCAATACTTGCAAAACTTGAAATGCTGTACAGTAATCCCTCGTTTATCGTGGGGGTTAGGTTCCAGAAATAACCCGCAATAAGTGAAATCCGCAAAGTAGGACAACTTTATATTTTACAATTATTCTACATGTTTTAAGGCTGTAAATGCCTCACCACACACATTATACGCTTTTCTCAGACTGGAATGAACATTTTCTCACATTTGTCTCTAGTTTAAACACTCAAACTTTCATAGATTTTCAACAAAATGCATTAATAGTGACGCGTGGGGGGAGACACGGCTCCGGGAGCCCCGCCAGACGCGCGATAAACCCCTCACCGTGGACAAATCCGTGACAGAGCAGCATGTGTCGTGCACTTCTCCAAGGGGTTGGTGCGCGTCTCGTCCAGGGACGGGGCAGTGCTGCTCGCACGTCTGGCGGGGGTCCCGGAGCCGTGTCTCCCCCCACGCCACTATTAATACATTTTGTTGAAAATCTATGAAATTTTGAGTGCTTAAACTAGAGACAAATATGAGAAAATCCAGCGCGAGGCCGCGTGTACACCGGGGAGATAGAACTGCGGCGACCGGACTGCGTGCTCTCAACCCGAGCCACAAACCGAACACGCACAAACGAACGCAAAAGCCGCACGGAGTGATTTAATCCTGGTCTAGACCTGGTTTAGTCCACATTTAGTCCTGGTCTAGTCTCTTAGCCAATCAGGACGCAGACCACATTGTTACATTATTTTAAAAAAAATGTTACACTATAAAAAAAAATTTAAAAAAAATCTGAAAAAAAATCTGAAAAAAAAATCCGCGAAACAGCGAGGCCGCGAAGAGTGAACCGCGATAGAGCGAGGGTTCACTGTAAATTATTCCAGTAATGTGAAGGTCCCTATATTACACAAAACTGACTCTTGTGAGCTTTAAGTCATGTTATAATGCTGTTACCTCCTCAAAAACAGACCTGGAGTTGTGTTTTGTTTCATTCACACATGTTTCAGTAACCCTTTATTATTAGTCTGTCTACATCTCCAAAGCTCAAAATTCTCTGTTCCACCTTGTGATGTCATGAAGTAGTTTTCAAGTTAACAGCTCCTTTTTACTTTTTATTTAGAAGAAATTGTGTATAGCTGGGATTGTGCATCTTATTTGATAGTATTTTATATTTTATTACTATTTATCTATTTAAATCTGATTTGTACATATACACTTATTATCACTATTTTTATTTGTATAATTATTAGGGCTGTCAGTTTAATGCATTAATTACATTAATTAATTACACTGCAAATTAAGGTGTTATAAAAATTAACGTAATTAATTATGAGCGGCAATTCAATGCACGCGCATTTTAAATTTGACGTGCGGCGAGCGAATCGCTGCCAGGGCCTTTGAACGGCGAGTTTATTTATAAAAAGAACGAAGACGGGACGATCAACAAGAAGGCGATTTGGAGCTTTTGTCAAAAAGAATTTTCCGATCACTGAAGCTGCTCCAGCCTGACGGATCATTTGAACGATAAACACGTCCGGACAAGTTCCATTGTTACTGGTGATAGACCAAAAAAGATTGAAGCCTGAAGTGCGCACTTCACCAAACCAACGGAAACCACCAAACCACCAAACCAGAAAAAGGTATGCTATCGACTAGTCTAAAAGTCTGACTTCATGATGATGATGTTGTATTAGTTAAACTCCCCTGATGTGATTGTTGATGCATGTTTGCCCTTCCCCCAAGCACGAAAATATTGCTATCATCATTGCTTGGATTAACGAAGGCTAAAAGCTATATACATGGTCGTTCAAACATTTATCGTGTCCTATGGCGCTTAGCTACAGGGAAGAGTTGTTGGCGAATGTCGACGAAATGTTTTTTTTTTGTTGTCGTTGTTTTTTTGCTGGAGTGTACTTTTGCTTTCTTAAATAGCTGTAGGCCTACATGGCTATAATGTGAAATAATTGCGCCTTTGCTCTTTTTCATGTTTTTATGTGAATTGAGTTTGTAGGGACAACGGTCTTGTCTTGGGGTCTTGGGGGGGGGGCAAGAGTGGGTTTCGCCCAGGGCATAATCACTCTAGGAACGCCACTGAGAAAAGCAACCGCAGAAAAACTGACAAACTCAATCACAAAGTGGGTTCGCTCGATCACAATCTCTCTCTCTCACTCTTAAAATGCGATTAATTACAAATCCTGTAATTAATTAGATTAATATTTTTAATCGCCTGACAGCACTAATAATTATGTCTCATCTGACACTGGTTTATTGCTCTTTGGTTGCTATTTCCGTCTTTTTTTTGTTTTTTTAACCCTCTGTTATGTATATTATATTATATCTGATGAGTGAGCTACTGTACCCAAAACCGTTTCCCTTGTGGATCAATAAAATTTGTCCAAGTCTAAGTCTAAATTGGATATTCCAGGGCTGAAATCATCCAACTAATTCTAGTGAACATGTTTGGAGTTTAAAAACATGGTGGCGCACTTCTTGTATTACCACGTGACATCACAAGGTGGAACAGAGTGTTTTCTGTCTGAGAGAAGAATTCAGCCTAAATATGCAGGATTTTTGTGTTAAACTTGTGTGAATGAAACAAAACACAACTCCAGGTCTGTTTGTGACGAGGAAACAACATTGCAACAAATCAGAAAATAGCGTAATATGGGCCCTTTAAAACTGGAAAAGTCAATGAAAATTAATATCTGATATCTGTGAAATTTTAAAATCAAAATCAACCTTTTTGGTCATTTCAATTTGATCAAAACATAGCTGACCTTTTGAAACCAGTTTATTTCTTACCAGTGCCAAAAAAAGTGTAGTGTCAGGTTTGATAGAAAAATCTGTGACATCTATGAATTTGACATTTTTAATAAAAACACACAAAAAAACAAACTTTATCTGACGGTGATTCACATTTGAATTGCAGTCTACTCTGTACCATCCGCAATCACTCAAAGTCTGAATTATCACCTTTGCCTATGACATTATTCCCTAATTAAAACATACCTCGAGTTGTGTTTTGTTTCATTCATTTGTACGGCCTCCTTTAAACCGCTTCTCTCCAACAGCAGAAGGGCCAGACATAGCGCCCTCTGCTGGCAAAAGTGTCGTAAATGCTCAGGAATTAGGATACATTAGGTTAAACTGTAAAATATCAAATCTACAGCTCTGGAAAAAACAAGAGAGCACTGCATTTTTTTCTGAAATCAGCATCTCTACATGTATTACAGCCATTCCATTCCAGCGTCTGTTGAATTCCAACACAAACACAAAGCTGAGCTACTTCAGTTCTTGTACCAGGAGTGGAATAAAGTCACCCAAGAACAATGTGAAAGACTTGACGCAAGACGCATGAAAGCTGTGATTAAAAATAAGGGTTATTGCACTAAATATTGATTTCTGAACTCTTCTTAAGCGTAAACATTAGTATTATGTTGTTTTAAAATGAATTTGATCTTGTTTCTTTACATTGTTTGAGGTCTGAAAACATGGATCTTTTTTGTTATTTTGACCATTTGTCATTTTCTGCAAATAAATGCTCTAAAGAATATATTTTTTCCAGAGCTATATATTATTATTATTATTATTATGATTATTATGATTATTATTATTATTATTATGCTTGCCCAGTTTTCCAAATTGCTGAACCCTTACCTAAATTAGTGTTATGATACTAAATTATGATACTAATAAGGAATAGACTCGATACTCAATACCGACGCCACAATGATAATATAAACATTATTTTTTTAGACAATATAATGTGATTTTCAATATTAAATCTTAATATTTTCTTTTCTATTCCCATGTGGTCTTATATCTGGTCCATGGGCGTATACTAGTCTATGTGCTCTTCTACTTGTTCATTCTAAAGCTTCAGGAAAGCTTCATTTCTGTCCTGTGAATGTGACTTTTTAATATCGATACCTGCTCAAATGAGTATCTCGTTTTCGTATTGATTTGTATCTGATTTTCGATACTTTTGACAACCCTACCAGATACCCGTTTTCCTTTGCGTCCATACACCACGTCCGATGAAGTATCCCTCGCCTGCTTGCTTCCACGGAGATGTTTTTGGTTTGAAATGTTTCACAGTATGGCATTAAACCACCTCTAACATGGAAACAAACAGGTGACACCAGAGATTTACAGGTCAAGTCTGTGGAGAGGTGACCCTACTCATAATAAAAAAGCATGTTTTTCAAGGTATTAAAAAACATGTATTTGAAAATGATGCATGATTTACCAGTTTAAAGATCCCATGACATGGTACTTCTTGATGCTTTAATATGGCTCCTTAATGGTTCCCTAACACTGTAAATGAATCCTTCTTCAAAATCAACATTCAGTGCATGAGAAAGACCCATTTACACAGACATGGTCACAAATTCACTCTCTGAACAACTCATTCTGGGCCTTCTTGCTTGAATGCAAATGAGAAGGACACAGATAGGCCAATAGTAGAGGGTGGGGGCGTGGCCAAACTCTCCGCTCCTCTAAGCTGCTGGAGCGCTGCTCTGCGCTGTCTCCCAACTTCCGCGTTTGAAGCACGAAGACAGAAAGCAGAGCCATTTCAGTGAAAATAACACATTTCCACAGAAAATAAAATTAAACCACTGCTGTTCAAAGGTCCAGAGGCTCAGATAAAGGACTTCCGAGCCTAGAAACACTTGCACGTGCCTCCAGGCAAATAAAAAAACACATTTCGCATTGCGTAGCTCCTCCGCAGTCCAAACTCTCTGGGTGTGATTTCCAGAGACAGGGGGTGGAGATCCAGACGATGGTGGAACTGAATTTGCATTTCTTTTTTCGATCTAACGTCAATAAGGTGCCTTGTCCAGAATCGCCCGTTTGAGGTGTGTTTTTTTTCAAACGCAGAAAAGGATCGCAAATGCTCAGTTTAGACATTTCGCAACTTTTAGCCATTGGGGGGCCCTAAACACGGTAGGGGAGCTCACATTAACGTTCAAAAACCTCAGAAAGTGAAAATGTCATGCCATGGGACCTTTAAAAAACATGTATTTGAAAATGATGCATGATTTACCAGTTTAATGCCATACTTTGGAACATTTCTGGCAAAGTATCGATACCTGTTCAGATGAGTGTCGAGTTTCAATAGTGGTTTTCGTATCAATTAGTATCTGGAACATTTCTGGCAAAGTATCAATACCTGGTCAAATGAGTATCTAGTTTAGATATTGGTTTTCGGATCGATTACTAGCTGAAACATTATCAATACCTGCTCAAATGAGTCTAGTTTCGATACTGGTTTTCGTTAGTATCTGGAACATTTCTCGCAAAGTATTGATACCCACTCAAATGAGTCTAGTTTCGATACTTGTTTTCGTATTGATTAGTATCTTTGTATTAGTATTTTCGATACTTTTGACAGCCCTGACTTATTGATTATGATGATTATGATATGATTGTATGTTTACAATCTCTGACTCCTAAAACATTTGTGTAATAACTATTCTGGTTTTAAAAGCCTTCCTACTCTATTGTATGTCTGGATTATTTTTTCTAACACAAATATACCAAAACGATAACATGAAATTAACTATACATTGCACATCCAATTGAATTAAAGTACATCTTTTGTTACAGACGTCTACAGGGATGCCTTCATAAAAACATTTAAAACACAATTTCACAGATTTTCTTGTACAAATTCTCATAAAAGTAAAAAAAAAAAATGAAAAAAAATGAAACAATTCTAAAAAATTCAAATTAAAAACATGATCGTGATCACATTTGCTGCTACGTCGATCAAAGTGTCTGGCACAGTGCACTGCGTGGTAATAAATATTGGCGTTATAAATAAAGATACCTGAGCTCAGACTTTGTAGCACCGCTTAGAGACAAAATGAGCACCAAAAATGAACAGCGCCCCCTACAGTCTGAAAGAGGCCGAGAATTAAGGTTTTTCAGGAGTTTTTAGTGCAAAAAGAGTCTTCATAAACCACATGTCCCTTTAGTCCAGTCCAGGCCGGGGCTCAGCTGTATTTGATGTTGACCAGACAAGGCTTTGGTAAAGTGGGAGGGTGTTTTGGGCTTGACCTGCAAGAAAAAAAAGAAGAAAAAAAAGGATACATTTAGCTTTGTTTCAAGGTGCATTGTGTAACTTTTTGGTAGTGGGTCCGTCACCCTCTTGTTCTGCTAGGAATGTTCCACAGTATGACGTGTATAGAATCCTTCAGTCGTCCAGGTAGAATCCTAAACGGAAGAGGTGGAACAGAGTGTTTTCTGTCTGAATCCCAGGCTGCTTTTCACGATTGTTCCGATCTGAAAGACAGCCTGGCAACGAGGCTAAGCGAGGGCTCCTGAGCGGGGGAGCCAATCAGAGAGCGGGGAGGGGAGATGGTGACGCATGACGCGAGAAAAGCATTTGACGAACCCTCCACCAGAAAAGTCACACAATGCACCTTTAATGAATTAAAGGAAAACGTTTTTTTACAATCTGAGCCTTCTTTCTGCAATAAAACAAGTAGTTTTACTCACCCATAGCAGTTTGGTGTCAATTGGAGCAGTATCGCAGAAGTTATGTTGGAGCCGTTCTGTTCTACTAATGATCCCGTATCCGTTAACATGGTGCTCGTATCATATGCTCGGGGCATTACTTTGCGCTCTCCAAATAACACAAACTTTAGCACTTTTCAAATCACAGAAGATCGCTGTGTCAGGGTAGACTTTTAGTGGATTCCAAAACAGCCTGAAACCCAATATCCAGCTATAGTTTCATTTGATGACGTCATCAGAGAGGACAGTGCGCATGCGTGAACTCAGCCGTTTTGTAAACACCGCTAGTCCGAAAGAAGCTAACACCGCTCTGAACTTTACTTTTCTGTTGCGATATCGGGTTTCAGGCCGTTTTGAAATCTACTAAAAGTCTACCCTGACACAGCGATCTTCTGTGATTTGAAAAGTGCTAAAGTTTGTGTTATTTGGACACCGCAAATCAGTGCCCCGAGCACTCAAGCTAACGGATACGGGATCATTAGTAGAACAGAACGGCTCAACATAAGTTCTGCGATACTGCTCCAATTGACACCAAACTGCTATGGGTGAGTAAAACTACTTGTTTTATTGCCGAAAGAAGGCTCAGATTGTAAAAAAAACGTTAATTTTCCTTTAACCAAAATGTATGGGGAGCGTTGTCTCTATGGAGATGTTATCGTTTTCAATCAATCAAACAATATTTATAAAGCACTTTTCATACATAAAATGTAACACAAAGTGCCATGTTTTGCCCGGAATGTTCCACAGTATGGTATTAAACAGACTCCATGATGACAAAGCAAAGTTTTCAAGGTATCTTTAATACCTTTAATAATTATAATTATAATTTTAATTTTAATTTATTAATTTTTTTTGTCATAAAAACATCTGTAACTGAATAAATGAAAGGTCATTTTGAAGCCATAATGTGGGATCAGTCAATCAGATCCTCCACAAGAAAAATATACTATTAGGAGTATTAGGAGTAGTACTATTACCAAAATTGCAGTAGTGTTAGCAGTATTTATAGTAGAATATTTTGAATAGTAGTAATTGAGTAGCAGCATTAAAGTATAATTAAAGTATTAGAAAACTTTAATGACAATAACTTGCATTAAAGGGACAGTGTGTAAGATTTTTACCCGTTAATTACTGAAATTGAAGATACCCATTCAAAAATACATTGTTTTCCAAGCCTTTTCACTTCCATCATGAAATCAAAGTATTCTTTTGGACTTAGATATAGTCACATAAAAGGGGGATCTTCCCCATGCAGAGGCAGCCATTTTGAATACAAGAGCCGCAGAAGGACATTTGGGCTCCGCCTTCGGCAAGGCTCGTGGTAGCACCGGAGGCAAAGCAGGCGGGAGAACGGAAGACCGCGTTTTATTAATACCGTTGTTGTCGGCCGGGTGCGCGGCGGGTACGCGAGCTTTCCGCTACGGCGCGTCCGGGTGACCCTCGAGGTTTGCCGTAGCTAAAACAGGAAGTGCCATAGCCACTATCCACCTATGCGCCACGAATCCTACACACTGGACCTTTAATGCGATCTATTTGTTATGTTTTTTAATTTTTATTTTCCTTTATAAACCAATCACCTTGAGTATTGTAAAGGGCTCTATAAATAATAATTTGCTGATAGATTAACTGAAGACTTGCCTGTTTGAATGGGGAGTGGGTCGTAGAGGCCTGGGTGCTTCAGTTTTAACCCCAAACGCTGCAGTGCATCCTGGGACAGAGACAGAGGCCGGGGGGCCCTGCTTCACTGTGGGGGTCCGGACCAGGCGAGCTCCTCTGGGGTCTGCAGGGAGGGGCTTCTGAGGGGGGCTGGGCTTCTCCAACTCCTGTGAACAAATAAAAAAATCTGTTCATTAAAACCACTGTGATATTTTGATTAGAGACACCAGACAGGCAGATTTATTTTATTCATTTATTTATTTGAATTAGGACAATGCATATTAATCAACATGACAACAAACAGCATCAATGTAAATATGCCGGAATTAGCACAATAGCTACTTTACATCCATTGTCCTAAGGCAAGTCAGAACAGAAGAACATTTAGTGGAACACACAGAAGAGACAGAAGTGCACATAGACATGACGGCAAGTTCACCACAACAGACCATTCTCTGAGTTTAAGAGGCCCCAAGAAGAAGAAAATCCACCTGTGAGAGCATGTTTGATTATTTTTCAACCAATGTTTCAAAGTGTTCTTGAAGGTTGAGAAGGACCCACACATTGAAAAGGTTTGCCATAAAATAAAATATAATCTGTTTACTTTTAGATCCATACGAAATTCCCTGACAAAACAAGGAGCAAAGATTTATCTAAATGCAATGATACTACCTCATTTATTTTTTGGTGTTTCATGCTGGTCACAAGCCAACCAAACCACAATAAAACCTTTAGACTCTCTTTATAAGCACTTAAAGGAAAAGTAACGTTTTTTTTTTTACCATCTGAGCCTTCTTTCGGCAATAAAACAAGTTGTTTTACTCACCCATAGCACTTTGGTGTCATATGGAGCATTTCCGGAGATGTTTTAGATTAGCGTTCTGTTCTACTAATGATCCCGTTATCCGTTAGCGTGAGTGCTCGGGGCATTCCCCGAGCATGTAATATGCCCTGTGCGGGCTCCAAATAACACAAACTTTAGCACTTTTCAAATCATAGAAGCTCGATGTCTTTAGTCTACGACTTTTCGTTTGGTCAAAAGTGGCCTGAAACCCGAGATATCGCAACAGAAAAGTAAAGTTCAGAGCGGTGTTAGCTTCTTTCGGACTAGCGGTGTTTACAAAACAGCTGAGTTCACGCATGCGCACTGTCCTCTCTGATGACGTCATCAAATGAAACTATAGCTGGAAACTATCGGGTTTCAGGCCGTTTTGGAATCCACTAAAAGTCTAGACCCTGACACAGCGATCTTCTGTGATTTGAAAAGTGCTAAAGTTTGTGTTATTTGGAGCCCGCACGGGGCATATTACATGCTCAGGGAATGCCCCGAGCATATGATACGAGCACCATGTTAACGGATACGGGATAATTAGTAGAACAGAACGGCTCCAACATAACTTCTGCGATACCACTCCAATTGACACCAAAGTGATATGGGTGAGTAAAACAACTTGTTTTATCACCGAAATAAGGCTCAAATTGTAAAAAACGTTACTTTTCCTTTAAGATTCTAGATCGGAAACCACGGAAATACCATCACTGTCAGATATTAAATAAACGTAAAATGCTCAACTTTGATAATACAATTAAACTGGCCAATCTAAGGTTATTATTCAAGATGATCAATAATGTGGCACCACTACCACTGAAAAAGTTTATCACAGTTTATCTATAATCTGATCAGATGGTCAGAACATCCAGGTCAACAGTCAGTGGCCAATGTGCAATACCAAAACGGAAAATATTACTAGGACAATCTGCATTTTCATTTAAAACAATCTCAGAATGGAACAAACTTCCAACTGAGCTAAAATTATGCAAATGCTTAAAAAAATTTAGCCTGGAAATTAAACAACAGTTTCTAAGAGTGCAGACGTGTCAGCATTAAAGAGTAAACATGAGAAGGGGGTACAGGTACCGGGAAAAGAGTTTTAATTATTTTTTACTAATTGATGAAATGTAAATATTATGAATTGCATTGTTTTCATGCTTTATGTTCATTGTTTGTGATGTTGTTTGTCTCAGGGACTGCGGATGGAAATTAGAGCTAAAGTCTGGTACAAAACATCTTTTCATTTTTTGTGATTAATGCTCCTGTACATTGTCCCTGTCAAATAAATCAAATAAACTAAACTAACTAAACTAAACAGTTCCTGACATGAGCAGGTAATGTGTTCCATGACTGTGATCCTCTGATAGACGTCATTATTTGGCCAAATTTGCTCCTGCGTCTCTGTATGTTCCAGTCTCCTCTGGTCAATGATCTCGTTTTGACTCGGTTAGTAGTTTCGCAGCACTGGCTGTGGGAAAGAGTGAGTCGAAAGGTCCTGGAGCAACCAAACCATCTGTAAAAGAATCCACGGTCTGATACTGATACAGTAAATACACTCTTATGAACGTACAAAAAGAATGCAGTAACAATAACATTCCACAAGGAGGCAGTCTACACCTGTGTTTTCAAGCTTTTGCGTGTGAGAAGCTTCTGGTCATTATGCCCTAAATTCTTATCAAAATTTGGGTAAAAATCCATTATTTTACGATCAAAATTATATATAAAAAAAAAACACACACACTGAAAATCAACCAACAATCAATCATTGGAACTACTGAATTTAACTTAAAACGTAAAGCTGCACTGTGTAACTTTTCTGGTGGAGGATCAGTCATTCATCTGCTTCAGTCACGGAGATGTTATTGCTTTGCCAGGAATATTCCACAGTATGACATTAAACTGATAGATCATGCTTCATTTTCAATACCTGGAAAAACTGGTGTCACCTGCTTGAAAATCACATTCTGATTTATTTATTTATTTTTTAATTATTATTATTTTGGTGTGTATTAAAGGTGCACTGTGTGGCTTTAAACCCTTTTATCTTCATGGAGACCAAACTAGACCAAGTTACAGGTCAGATCTGTGGAAAGGCGGCCCCGCTCAGTCAGAATGCCCGTTTTTATGGGCATTTCTGAGCTATAAAACCACCTGTAATTGAATAAATGTAAGGTAGAGCTGTTTAATGCACCTAATAACTAATATAATTCCATTCATTAGTTTCAACCAATTAAAAAAATGGGTGATACGGTCCTAATAAAAATGGCTGACATATTTTATTTACATTTCTGGATGAGTTCAGAGACACTGGTGTGGCCTTCTTGTCACATGTTTTGAATCTGCGCTTGGGTCAGCTCTAAGGCCTCGTACCTTCTCCATCTGGTTTTTATTGACTTAAATGAACTAACTCATCTTCCAGCCCCACACACCGAAAAAGCGTCCACCCCTTTTCGAAAGCTGTCCGTTTAATCCTGGTTTATTGAGTTCAGTGTTTTGGTTGTCACTGAAGTCATGTTATAACTCTCAAAGTTCAATGTCTGAGAGAAAACAAATAACAAATGTTCAGTCAATCACTGTCTGAAAGAATCTCGATGTCAATGATAAAATTACTTGGAGACATCAACATCAACATCTACAAATACTAGAATGTTGTGTAACTATGGGAAAAGGTAGTGCTACTTCAAACTGAAAGATACACACGTCTTTATTAGTTCAACACAATCAAATATGCAGATTTAATTTTGGGATATCCTCCTGGGACCCGAAGAAAAACAGGGTGTCTAAATTATTATTATTATTATTATTATTTAAATTTTCTATCTGGAGGTAAATGAAGACCTTAGCATTTACGTTTTGTTAATTTTATTTTTATTCGTAATGTTGTATCATGTCCTCTGTAATGGACATCAGGGACATTCTGGTGTTAAAACGACCTAACAAAAACTTTAATTTTTTTTTTTTTTTTTTTTTTGGATAACCAACATTTCTGACAAACTTCTATAGTCGTCTCAAAAAAAATATAATTTCTTATTTATATATATATATAATTTTTTATTTATTTATTCATGCATTTGTTTATTTATGTATTTAAGTATTTATTTATGTATTTATTTATGTATTTATATATATAGTATTTATTTTTATTTATTTATTTATTTATTTTTATTTTTTATCATAGTGCAGCCACAAACTAGAGTTTATCTCAAAACACACATAGATAGACTGTTTATCTCAATGTCCACTATAAAGGACACAAATGAATGGGCGGGTCTCAGGAGGATATAATCTTTATAATAATCTTGCTCCACCCCCCTCTGAACGAGTTTGTGGAAATTCAAATCGCACAACAGAAGCAGACTCTAGAGGTGACTGCTCTGTGCTGTTCAGGAAAAGTGCTTTTGGACAGTTCTCTTTTGCTTACCGAGCAGGTCAAACGTGGAACACGGCGCAGCAGCATTTTCTAAAGCTGTAAAACAGTGTCACCGTGTTTAACAAAATAACGTGTGTATACTGAGTGCGCTGGTGTTACGTGTAATTTTGTGTGATTGTTGCTGTACTTTTCCCTGTCCTGTAGATTATTTGACATCAACCTGCCGAGGGACTGAAGATGGAAATTAGGCGCGTGCATTTTAAATTTGGCGTGTGGCGAGCAAATCTCTGCCAGGGCCTTTGAACGGTGAGTTTATTTATAAAAAGAACGAAGATCAAGATCAACAAGAACGCGGTGATTTGTAGCTTTTGCCTTACTTCAGACAGATACTATCACACCCCTCTGACTACTGCTACTACTACAGCTACAACTACTGCTACTACTACAGCTACAACTACTGCTACTACTACAACTACAACTACTGCTACTACTACAGCTACAACTACTGCTACTACTACAGCTACAACTACTGCTACTACTACAGCTACAACTACTGCTACTACTACAACTACAACTACTGCTACTACTACAGCTACAACTACTGCTACTACTACAACTACAACTACTGCTACTACTACAGCTACAACTACTGCTACTACTACAGCTACAACTACTGCTACTTCAGACAGATACTATCACACCCCTCTGACTACTGCTACTACTACAGCTACAACTACTACTACTACTACAGCTACAACTACTGCTACTACTACTGCTACTACTACAGCTACAACTACTGCTACTACTACAGCTACAACTACTGCTACTACTACAGCTACAACTACTGCTACTACTACAACTACAACTACTGCTACTACTACAGCTACAACTACTGCTACTACTACAGCTACAACTACTGCTACTACTACAGCTACAACTACTGCTACTACTACAACTACAACTACTGCTACTACTACAGCTACAACTACTGCTACTACTACAACTACAACTACTGCTACTACTACAGCTACAACTACTGCTACTACTACAGCTACAACTACTGCTACTACTACAGCTACAACTACTGCTACTACTACAACTACAACTACTGCTACTACTACTGCTACTACTACAGCTACTACTACTACTACTACAGCTACAACTACTGCTACTACTACTGCTACTACTACAGCTACAACTACTGCTACTTCAGACAGATACTATCACACCCCTCTGACTACTGCTATAACTACAACTACTACTACTACTGCTGCTACAGCTACTACTACTACTGCTACTACTACAGCTACAACTACTGCTACTACTACAACTACAACTACTGCTACTACTACAGCTACAACTACTGCTACTACTACAACTACAACTACTGCTACTACTACAGCTACAACTACTGCTACTACTACAGCTACAACTACTGCTACTACTACAACTACAACTACTGCTACTACTACAGCTACAACTACTGCTACTTCAGACAGATACTATCACAACCCTCTGACTACTGCTACAGCTACAACTACTACTATTACTACTACTACTGCTACGACTACAGCTACAACTACTACTACTGCTACTACTACAGCTACAACAACTACTACTACTACTGCTACTACTACAGCTACTACTACTTCAGACAGATATTACACATGCCTCTGACTACTGCTACTACTACAGCTACAACTACTACTACAGGGCTCTCAAGTCTCACGCTTTGAGAGTGTGACACACGCAATTCGACGTGTTCACACGCTCACACGCCACACATGGTATTTCTCACACTGAAATTTTTTAAGCAATTCAAAACTGTAGCCACTGTTCACAGATAGGGTTGTCAACCGTCCCTTGAAAAATGGAATCGTCCCGTATTCAGAAACAAAACTGCGCGTCCCGTATTGAGCTAAAAAGGGACGCACTTTGTCCCGTATTTCCATGTGAATCAAAAATAGTGTCTAAAACAGGAGTGCCCAATACTTCGATCTACCAGTCGACTGGTGGCGAATACTACGACACCGGTCTTGGTCTCGAGATGAGTGCAATCATTACAGCCGCTGCCGTTAGCAATAAACTTTTACCGGTGTGCGGGACCGCGCGGCGCTTCTCACTGCAGCCTTCTCACTGTAGCCTTCTCACTGCAGCCTGCGCGCTCGACTGGAGCAGCAGACACCACGCGCGCCGCCAGCACACGCAGCATGTTCGCTACAGCGTGTACCTTCGCCTCACGTCCTCATTTTCACACTCACTCTTCCCCGACTATAGCGCACACAGGCTCCTCCTCAATACCTTTGATTAGAAGAGCAAGACGAAATGCAAAGCAAAAACTAATCTAAATTTATGTTACAGCGTCCGCACAGAGCAGGCCTACTGTGACATGTGGTTGAATTTTGCCTAATAAAAGTGCACAAATGCACAAATCTGTTTGTCACATGCATTTGGTAAATGTGCAGAGGCTGGTAAATACCACTACAAAACCAGTAAAAGAATGTGACTCCAGGTAGGAAGTTGAAAAAACAGAAAAAAAAAAAAAAAAAAAATCAAAGAAGGGGTCATCAAACTGTGGGTGAGGGTCCAAAAACGGGGCACAGAGTGTTTTAAGTGCAGTACAGTTTGTTTGGCTTATTTTAAGATTAAAATGAACATTCATCAGATAAAATGGAGATAGATTTATGAAAACTTATTTATGTGAGTCAGCCTTTTCCCACATGAAGATTATTAAGTACTGTTCCACCATGACTATGATAATTTAGAAGTGAGCTTGAGTCTGGTTGTCAGCAGCTCCTGTCCAGACTACACATCCCGAGCTGATTCCATCCAGTGCAAGTCACATTTTGTGAGAAGGTCGTGCAAAGTGGGATCATCAAGAGGGAAAGGGAATTCCCCCCCAAAAATGGGTGGTTGACATCTTAGTTTTTATTGGCTGGAATGACCCCAGATTGCATCTTAGAGCATCTAGAGTTCAAAAATGTCCCCGGACCCCCCTAGCTTTTTAGTGACTTTCAGCTTTTTTCCATTACTGGTCACTTTCATCCCTGTTTATATTAATTTATACAGTTTTAAGTTAATCAGGACAGATATTTATTTTATTCTGTTAAGTTTGTTATTTTGTATTAAAAATAAATTGCTGATAATTATTTATTTTCCATGTGTTCATATCACTCAAATATGCATCTAATTCAATTCAGGTTTGAGTCAAATAGTTAAAAAATCGCTTCACACATACAAAAAAAGGGCTAAAAAGATTCACTACACCACGAAGGGTGAAGGCATTCGGGCCGGCCGGTCCTGCCGATGAGGTGTCCCTTATTTTTTTTCAGGAAGTTGGCAACCGTATTCACAGCGCTTCTGTGCCCAGAAAATCGGTAAGTGCCCCCCCCCCCCCCCCCCCCCCCCCACTCGCTTCTCAAAAATCTCACTCCTACCAATCTTCAAAACTTGAGAGCCCTGCTACTACTACTTCAGACAGATACTACCACATGCCTTTGACTACTGGTACTACTACAGCTACTACTACAGCTACTACTACAGCTACTACTAGTACTACTACTACTACTGCTACTACTACTAGTAGTACTGCTTCTACTCAGAGATTTTGCTCGAGTGGACAGGAGTGCACCACAAATTTTTTGTGGAGTTGCTTTCTTTTTTTGTACTTACAATATTGAACGAGTCATAACAAACAACAGGAAACAGGCAAACATATTTAGAAATTATATTATTTAAAAAGATGTATTCCCAAAAATATGAAATTTAAGTATTCTCCATAATTATATCCTTAAAGACATGGTTCTCCCTACTGAAAAAGTCTGGACACTGCACTACTCTTGTTACTACCACTATTACTACTACTACTTTTACTACTACTTTTACTACTACTACTACGGTGTAATTTATACCACAAGCATATGCTACAACTATTGCAATTATAACTAAACACTACTACTTCAGTAAGTACTACATTCATCACATCTTTTGCCATATTTTCCTCTTGGGTTTTACACATTACAAGGTGAGTATTGAACTGAACTGCCGTATACACCATTCAAAAGTATTTTAAAATAGTACAAGTGATGTTTTAAATGCAGTTAATTTGCATCTAATAACTTCCACATCTGTTCTTCAGTAAAACTTCCCGACCACAAATGGCGTATTAAACCAATCCAGGTGCTTATTGTTAAACAACTTTAAAGACATTTGTGTAAATCTATGACACCATTTTCCCATTTGCTAACGTCTGACCCTGTTCCCTCATTCACAAATTGCTGCGGTAACCTCGCTGTCATCTTCCTCCTTGTTAAAACTATTGGGAGATTTTGGTTAGAAACTCCAGACCCCAAGTTTCCAGAGCGTCCCAGACTCTGGAGCTCATCAGGGGGAGGCTTTCATGTGTGCGTCCCAGACCGGAGCGCTGGCTGTGGGGAAGAGTGAGTCGAAAAGTCCTGGAGAAACCAAACCAGCTGTGAAAGAAACCACTGCTCAAAATGATGCGGTCAATACAGACGAGAGGAGAAAACTGGTTCACATAGTTGCAGTAGCCCACCTGCTTTAGTACGGTACATATTACACTAAACCAGGGGTGCCAAGTGTCAGTCGATCACCAGGACTTAATGCTCAATTCCGTTTTTTTTTTTTAAATCCGATTTTTTGCGCATGCGCCCCGGAGGTGTTTATGGAAGTAGCCTAGAGTTGCTGTTGTACCGGAGCCAAAACATGTACAGCTTTGTTTTTTTAAGGAGGAGACGGAGAAGGAGAAGGACAAGGTTTTTGGCCACGGCGTTTTGCGGGGCAGTCCGTAGAAATGAACGTGTTGGTGCGGAGTCGCAGCTAAAAGTGATGGGATTGCTATGTGTTTCACCGCTTCACAGCAAGCATGAAAATCCCTCACCTTTCGGCAAAATTCGCCGATACGTTTATCATCATATTATTTCTGCATCAAAGGGACAGATTAGCTGACAGCAGAGGCCCGGGACTAAATCGGGATCTAAACCAGGACTAAACCAGGTCTAAACCAGGACTAACCCGGGACTTAACCAGGACTAAACCAAGACTAAATTAGGTCTAAGCCAGGACTAAACCAGGTCTAAACCAGGACTAAACCAGGTCTAAACCAGATCTAAACCAGGTCTAAACCAGGTCTAAACCGGGACTGACAGCAGAGGCCCGGGACTAAATCGGGATCTAAACCAGGACTAAACCAGGTCTAAACCGGGACTAAACCAGGTCTAAACCAGATCTAAACCAGGTCTAAACCAGGTCTAAACCGGGACTAACCCGGGACTAAACCAGGACTAAACCAAGACTAAACCAGGTCTAAACCAGGACTAAACCAGGTCTAAACCAGATCTAAACCAGGTCTAAACCAGGTCTAAACCAGGTCTAAGCCGGGACTAACCCGGGACTAACCCGGGACTAACCCGGGACTAAACCAGGACTAAACCAAGACTAAACTAGGTCTAAACCAGGACTAAACTCGGACTAAACCAGGTCTAAACCAGGACTAAACCAGGTCTAAACCAGATCTAAACCAGGTCTAAACCAGGTCTAAACCAGGTCTAAACCAGGTCTAAACCAGGTCTAAACCAGGTCTAAACCAGGACTAAACCAGGTCTAAACCAGGTCTGAACCAGGACTAAGGTGTGTGTGTTTCTAGGCTCTGCCTGGAATGTTCCACAGTATGACATTTGGAGAAATCTTGCAGGTTTCTGCCTCTTCTACAGGTAAAAAGAGGTGGATCTTTGGATATTTAGGACAGTTCTGGGTCAATCTTTGATACCAATGTTTTAAAATGACTGATTTGAAATGATTTGATGTTGTGGCTCTGGGGTGAAAACAACACCCTTAAAAAGTCTTCCTAAAAGCCAGATCTTCCAGTATGCCAAACTACAGAAGGTGTTCATTAAGTTAAATAAATGTGTGTGTTAGATTCACTCACCATGACCATCCGGCAGGAGCTATGGCGGGACGCGCTCCTGACCCCGCCCCTGTGCGGGCCGAGGGCGTGAGGGGGCGTGGCTCTGTGTGGAGGGGGGACGGGCGGTCTGGGCTGGACAGGGGCAGGGGACGGGGACATGGTCAGGGACAGGGGGACAGGAGCACGACCCTGGTGCGAGGGGGGGCACTGGGGGAGTCTCCGAAGACTGTGGAAGGGGTACGGACCAGGAGAGGCCAACGACTCAGGCTGAAAGAGACGAAGGGAAAAAAAACATTGAGTTGGATATCATTAGAAATATGCTTTTATACTTTTTTTGATGCTTTTATATGCTCTTGAATTGCACTGAAATGGTAGAAAGTGTAGCAACCAAATGTTTCCAACTTACAGAAAAATAGAAAATCAATACTCGCTAACTTAACCGGCTTTATTTTATTTCTGTTATAAAAAGCAAAGTTACAGGTCAGATCTGATTTTTTTTTTTTTTTTTTTTTTGGTATGTTGAGCTTTAAAAAACCCTGTAAGTGAATACATGTAAATTAGAGCTGTTTAAATTCACTTTTTTTTTTTTTCTTTGCACAAGATTCATCAAATTAGCCATCCATGAAAAGGATCTTGGTCAGGAGTACCAACTCTCTTGGGCAAGTTTTAGTGAGACAAACTGGAAAAGTAGAAAAGTTGTGATCTTAAAGGTCCCATGGCATGAAATTTTCACTTTCTGAGGTTTTTAAACGTTAATGTGAGGTCCCTTACCCTGTTTAAGGCCCCCCCCCCATGGCTAAAAGTTGCGAAATGTGTAAACTGAGCATTTGCAATCCTTTTCCGCGTTTGAAAAAAAGACAGCCCAAATGGGCGATTCTGAACAAGGGAACTTTCTAACGTCACACTCGCGGAAAGGTTTCCACCCCCCGTCTGGATGTCCGGAAATCACGCCCAGAGAGTTGGACCGCAAACGAGCTACAAAATGCGAGATGCGTTTTTTAATTTGCCTGGAGGCACGTGAGAGTGTTTCCAGGCTCGGATGTCCTTTATCCGAGCCTCCAAACCTCTGAAACAGCAGTGGTTTAATTTTATTTTCTGTGGAAATGTGTTTTGGGTTTTTTTTATGGAAAGAGTCTCATATCTTCCTCCGCTCTTAAAACACGGAAGTGGGTGACAGCGCACAGCGCACCGCTAATCCAGGAAACAGCGGAGCATTTGGTCACAACCCACCCGCTGCACTGGCCTGTCTCTGTCCTCCTCATTTGCATTCAAGCAACAACGCCCAGAATAAAGTGTTTCATAGACATATTTATGACTCTGACTGTCTTCATGAGGCTCTCTCATGCACTGAGGCTTGATTTTGAAGAAGAATTCATTTACAGTATTAGGGAACCATTAAGGCGCCATATAAAAGCATCAAGAAGTACCATGTCATGGGATCTTTAAATGTTCAAATAGCTTGAATTAAGATTTAGGTTTGAGTACATTTTGATTTGACTATAGACTATAAACTAAAACTTTTCTAACTTCAGAGCAACAATATTGTTTCATTTCATCTTTTCATTTGCATTTTTTATTTGTTTCATTCATTTAAGATTAATACATCAACATGCATGAAAAGGAGCAGAGTATTGTTCCACATGTCAGCAGACAAATATATACATTTCTCATCTCATTTAAGTAAAAAAAATTTTTTTTTCTTATTTCAAGTGGAATATGATTTGCTCTTTTGACTTTCTTTGACGGCAACTCAAAATGACCTGAAATCGGTTTGCCGTCAACCAAACGTATTCCTCACTTAACGTATGCATTCTGACCATCCTAATTATTCATTGCGATGAGTTTTTCAGCTTTTTTCAAAACTTTCAGAGCCCCCCCTGTAATTAAATAAATGTAAAGTAGAGCTGTTTAATGTCACTTTTTTTTTTTTTTGCACAAAATTGATCAAATTATCGCATGAATTAAACTTAATCCAAATCCAGGCTCATTTTTGATGAGGGAACAATGCTATAAGCTTAAAAAGTCAGCTTCGCATAATACTGTAACTATTTTAACATCACTTGAATTTAGTATATTTAGTATATTTAGTATTTTTTATTATTATTATTTATTATTATTATTATTATTATTTTGTTTTTTGTTGTTGTATGTTTTATTATTATTATTTATTTATTTTTGTTTGTTTTGTTTTGTCTTAAGGAATGAAATAAATAAAAGAAAAAAAGAAAAAAGAAAAAAAAAGAAAAAAAATAGTGATTACACCTCCCCAACTCACCATATTACACAAACAAAATCAGCATTTTTACAATATTAGTTTATATACACCCGATGTAAATTAAGTATTATCAGTTTGTAGAATGTTTTGCTCTATTTGAATGGATCACGTTTGAGACTAAACAACTGAATGAAGACCCGCTCTGTCTTTTATCAGTAACGTCAGTCTATTCTCCTCGGTGCTGCTCTGGAGGTCGTCGTAGGTGTATAAATCAGCGCTCACTGCACCTCTGAGTGACCTTTATAATGAAAGAAATGTCCTGGTCCTGCCTGCGTCCGTCACACCGGACCCCACACAGTCTATTGTAAACCTCGTGTCTCTGGGCGAAATGCATTCATTATAATAACAAAAGAGACAGGCTTTGTTTATGCTGGCGGCCTCTCATTCAATTTTCTGAAACAAAATGAACCAATTTAACTTTTCATTTTAGTTTTCAGTCTGTTTCTTCGCCAGCAATAATAAGACAGACTGGCTCCCGGTAACACACTGTCGAAGGCTTGATTTGAATGCACCGCCTAATCCTTTGGTAGAAAATGTCATATTAAATTATAAATGGAAGTTTTATGTTTGAGCGTCACTTCTTGAAAAGCTTTTTGTTCATAACACAAGGCACCTTTCTGATCAATTTAGTTTCAAAGCTTCATACCTTTGTTGAATATTTTACAGTTCAGAAGTAGTAGGCGTAGTAAAAGTTAGACTGCGTCCCATTTCTCTGTCTTACCCATTCCCCTTCCCCTACCCCTTTATCTACGTCTTTGTCTTGCCCCTCGATAACGAGCTGAGAGGGCTTATGCTACGAATGTTCGACCAAGGAATGGGACGACACTCGATTACCATTTGCGTTCTCATCCCTCGCCTCTACCTGGCTGCTACGTCTACAGAGGCGATGACAATTGACGCAAACAAACGTAAACAAATGTCAAGGATTATCAGGTACCTCAGCTTGACAAAAAAACTAGCTTGTTTATGCATGAAAGTTCGACGTAAACGATAACGTCGGCCAAACAGACATCCCTACAATTAAACCCGCAACAGCAGTTTACTAAAAGTAACGTAGAACATAAGCGTCATAATTGTAAACCTGCTAAACTGTTAATCGATAATTACAGCTTCTGAAAATACATTTATGAGACTCCTTGGCTGGTCGAGGTGACGCTGCCATCCTGATCCCAAAACCTGCCTGAGCTTGTAGGCGTACCCCTTCGTTTCAAGTCTGGTCGAGAGCTTACTTCGTTTCAAGGGGTATGCAGCCCTCGGTCGTGGCTCTAGCCGTTGATCAAAATTAGAATCGGGACACCCCTTGCCCTCACATGAACGCGCAAAACCAAGGGGTAGGGGTAAGACGAAGGAGTAAGACAGAGAAATGGGACGCAGCCTAAGTATATTGTTCCAAGTCATACAATTAAACTAGTTTTGTTTGTCAAACTCAGTCACATTCATTAGTTCTGTGCATTTGACCCATCCTTCAGTGCCACATGGGGTCAGCCTGTCACACAGCGACTTAAATCTTATTAAAGGGATATGCCACCCCCAGGTCAAATTTGGGCATCTCCCCACAGTCCAGAGACTAAAAAGTGATGAAAAGCGTTTTCCTGCTCACCCAGCCATTGTCCGAGTCTGTCGCCACTGACCGCCGCGCGAGCTGCTGCTCCTCCGCCTTAGACTGGAGGCTAACGTCGCCAGAGAAAGATTTCGGCCAAAAGGAATTAATTTGCTCGATGCTTTTCCCAATTACTTTCTGTGTAGTGCGCTTTCATATCGAGTGCAAATAAATGTGCAAATCAACACGGAGAGCTTGCCTTGGTCATTTTGGGTGGGAACTATTTTCCAGTGCGGAAGAACATGGCCAAATCACGCACCACGTTGTGCAACAGGGGAACTCCCTTCCCGGTGCGTAACTGGGATTCCCCTGGCAGCGTGCTGCGTGATTCGGCCATGTCCTTCCGCACTGAAAAATAGTTCCCACCCAAAATGCCCAAGGCAAGCTCTCCGTGTTGATTTGCACATTTATTTGCACTCGATATGAATGCACACTACACAGAAAGTAATTGGGAAAAGCATCGAGCAAATTAATTCCTTTTGGCCGAAATCTTTCTCTGGCGACGTTAGACTCCAGTCTAACGCGGAGTAGCTGCAGATACCGCGGCGGACAGTGGCGACAGACTCGGACAATGGCTGGGTGAGCAGGAAAACGCTTTCCATCACTTATTTTAGTCTCTGGACTAAAATAATTGACCTGGGGGTGGCATATCCCTTTAAGTTAAAAATAATTAAAGGTGCATTGTGAAGAATCCCTCAGTCGTCCAGGTAGAATCCATGGTAAAGGGAGAAATTCAATTTGTCAACTGGACAAAGTTTATTTGGTCGAAGACGTTTCGCAGCTCATCCAAGCTACTCCGTCAGTTCATTCACTGACATTCAGAACTGACGAAGTAGCTTGGATGAGCTGCGAAACGTCTTCGACCAAATAAACTTTGTCCAGTTGACAAATTGAATTTCTCCCTTTACCTTAAAGGCAAATTAACGTTTTTTTTACAATCTGAGCCTTCTTTCGGCAATAAAACAAGTAGTTTTACTCACCCATAGCAGTTTGGTGTCAATTGGAGCAGTATCGCAGAACTTATGTTGAGCCGTTCTGTTCTACCACTGATCCCGTATCTGTTAGCATGAGTGCTCGGGGCACTGATTTGCGGTGTCCAAATAACACAAACTTTAGCACTTTTCAAATCACAGAAGATCGCTGTGCCAGGGTAGACTTTCAGTGGATTCCAAAACAGCCTGAGACCCGATATCGCAACAGTTCAGAGCGGTGTTAGCATCTTTCGGACTAGCTGTGTTTACAAAACAGCTGAGTTCACGCATGCGCACTGTCCTCTCTGATGACGTCATCAAATGAAACTATAGCTGGATATCGGGTTTCAGGCCGTTTTGGAATCCACTCAAAGTCTACCCTGACACAGCGATCTTCTGTGATTTGAAAAGTGCTAAAGTTTGTGTTATTTGGACACCGCAAAGTAATGCCACGAGCATATGATACGAGCACCATGTTAACGGATACGGGATCATTAGTAGAACAGAACGGCTCAACATAAGTTCTGCGATACTGCTCCAATTGACACCAAACTGCTATGGGTGAGTAAAACTACTTGTTTTATTGCCGAAAGAAGGCTCAGATTGTAAAAAAAAAACGTTAATTTTCCTTTAAAGGTGCATTGTGTAACTTTTTGGGTGAAGAGTGTTTCAAATGTTTTTGTTGTGTCTGTATGTGTCACAGTATGGTATTAACCCTTTCTATCTTCATGACCAAACCAGACCAAGTTACAGGTCAGATCTGTAGAGAGAAGTCCCCGCACATAGTCAGAATGCCTGTTTTTCTAGGTGCTTTTGAGCTATAAAAACCAATTTTAATGCCATACTGTGGAACATTCCAGAGAAAGCAATGACATATCCATAGAAACAAGCAGGTGACGGACCCCCAACCAAAAAGTCACACAGTGCACTTTTACATTAAGAACATTTTACTTTATTTGAGTAGATTCAGCTTGAATAGTAAAACATTTCTGACATTAGAATAAGTTTTCTTTTTTTAAAGTTTTTAATTACAAAAGTCTTGTTGCATTGTGTGAAATTTACTCAAACTAAGATAACATTTTCTTAATTTAGGGTTGAGAAGGATCTTGGTCAGGAGTACCAACTGTAAAATTACTTTCTTGGGTCTTGGGGAAGTTTTAGTGAGCCAAACTGGAACAGTGGAAAAGTTGTGATCTTAAATGTGTTCAAATTTCATTTTTAGATTTAGATTTGAGTAGATTTTGACTTGATTTGACTATAGACTATACACTTGATCTTTTCTAACTTCAGAGCAACAAGGAGCAGAGTATTGTTCCACATCCATGTCAACAGAAAAATATATACATTTCTCATCTCATTTAAGTGAAACAAGATTTTTTTTTCCTTATTTTAAGTGGAATATGATCTGCACTTTTGACTTTCTTTGATGCCAACTCAAAATGACCTGAAATCGGTTTGTCGTCATCCAAATGTATTCCTCACTTAACTTATGCATTCTGACCATCCTCATTATTCACTGCAATGAGTTTTTCAGCTTTTTTTTTTTTTTTTCCCAGCCAAAGTGGAGTTTTACTATGACGGTAACAACAACTAGCATGCTAACGCGCACTTCCTGATTATCAAACCATAAAACGCTTTGTAATTAGATGCAGACAACACACAGTGGACTTATTTTGACCTCACGAGTTGCTTATACAATATATTATGTACTGGGGTAAGACATTTTGCTTGAATCAACTTTAACTTATTTAAGATTGTTTTGGGAGAACATGGCTGTGAATTAGAGCTGGGCGCTATGACCAAGAATTGATATTACTGTATTTTTCAAAATTATATCGTGTATAATATAAGGTATTTGACAATATATTTTTTTTTTCATGTACTAAGGGGTCCCATGTCTTTGGCGAAGTGAATAGTAACAGCATTGGTAATATCGTTCCACCATTTGCTTTTCTTGTCGTAGGCAGTCCCCTTAGCAAACGCGTCTTTGAGTGACGTCCGAGTGGCGTTTTGTGTCGCGGCACCAACTTGAACGTTCCCTGCAGACGTGGAAGAGGATGCAGATCTTAGTTTTGTGCATTCTTCATATTCCAGGACAGGTTTGTGACGGAGGTGGTGAAGCAGATCGCTCGTGACGCCTCCTGCGGCTACAACTTTAGCCCGACGACATTTACAGAATACGTTTGTTTGATTGGTGGCAGATTTTTTAAAGCCGAAGTACTTCCACACAACTGGCACGGCTCCTCTTTTCGGTATAAGTTCATCTGTGTCTGTAACATTTTCTCCGTCCATGTTGTTCACCGCTCAACACACACTGAGCTTCCACCGCTCTCACGCCACTGCAAAACAGTCCCCCTCTCGAACAATGTCCCGCGGCGCTACGTTCCACCGCTCTGTGTTCCTGACGTTTTGTACGCACACACTCACCGGAATTGGGATATGAAAAATGAATATCATTTAAAAAAAAATAAAAAAATAACGGTATTCGGTATGAACCGGTATACCGCCCAGCCCTACTGTGAATCATACCTGGGACCATTTTGTTGTGAGTTTAACCACTCTTCCCCATTTTATTTTCCTTTATTAGTATTTTTTGCAGTACCCACACGAAGCTTACATGTAACAGGATGAGTAGACGCTCCATACGTCGTGCCAGAAATCTGCTAGCCATTATAGCCTCTGCCAGATGTGCAATCCTCCATTACAACCGTATATTCTCTCAAACCTCTCCACAGCACCCCACAGCTGTACAATGACCTCACCTGCACTTCCCCTTCATCAACCTTCCTCTGCTCACAAACACAAAACACATGCTGCTAACTGGAAGGCGCTGCTAGCGTGCGCCGTCCTGCCTGATCCGCGTCGCTCCGCCTCGCAAACACTAAATTAAAGTAACTAAGACACCGTTTCTCATTGGACCAATCCATCACGGGTCACCTCTCATTACGAAGCACGTCAAGGTGGGAATAGAGTAGTTAGGATGGCACCTATAGCCCGTTCCAGCGGATTTTCGCCTTACAGTTGCAATCAGAAGCAGGTTAGATAGGAATTAAAGGTGCATTGTTTAACTTTTTGGTTTGGGGTTCGTTGCCTGCTTGTTTCTATGGATCTGTAACTGCTTTGATTGAAATATTCCACAGTATGACATTAAACAGCTTTACCTTATATTTATTCAATTACAGGTGGTTTTATAGCTCAAAAATACCTAGAAAAACAGGGATTCTGCACAGATCTAACCTGGAACTTGGTCTGGTTTGGTCTCCATGAAGACAGTAAGGTTTAATGCCATATTGTGAAACATTCCACACAAAGCAATAACATCTCCATGGAGAAAAGCATTTGACGGACTCTTTAAAGCAGGAGTGTCCAAACTTTTTCCACCCAGGGCGACATATACATAGAGCTGGTGAGTACAGTAAGACTTTCAGATATATACTTTTTATAAGTGACCAGCCATGATGAAACCCGCCACATGAAAACGAGAAAATCGCGTTAGAAGCAGTTTCTTTTCAAAATTTTTGATTTCCGTTTTTTTGCAGAACGTGCTAGTTGAGATCATGAAGAAGCCACTCCATGTTTCAGATAACAGCAGTGGTTGCTTTAAAAGCATACATTTTGTCTTTGAAATTGCCTTGTTTTTCGGAAAGAATCGGGGCGTGTCTAAATTACCATCCCCTGCCGCTGTGGACAAATCATGTGACATTAGGGCTCCTTTGTTTTCTTTTTCCGCCTATCAGCTGTGAGCAGCTCATATTTGAATATTTACGCTGCATTTCAATAGGATAAGGACAGTAAAAATGGAGAAAATCCATAACTTTGACAGTAAATGGTACGTAAAAAGGAAGGAGAAGTCTCTCCTCGGGACTCGGGAAACATCTGTTTCTCTGGAGCTCATGTACAGAATGCGATCGGATACTGGAGCTGCCGAAAGACCGTGGATATGCGAATAATCTTATGTGGTGAGTAAAGTGCTTCTAAACTTTGACACTACAGACTTTAGCACGTTTAAATACTTCCGCTTTCGTGTGGTCATATTATTTCTGCATTATAGGAAGATGAGTATGTCCAGAGTGAGGTTAACGGAGTCACAACACAGTCTTAAAACGCAAATTTTAGGTATGTATCGTAATGCAGCGAGTCGTTATTGAGGTTGCAGTGATCGAGATACTGGAATTTGAAGTAAAAGTACTGCTCAGTGGCTCTATGATCATTTGGGACAATTCAGCAGGATCTCTGGGGGCCAACAAAAATCGGTCAGAGGGCCGGATTTGACCCCTGGGCCATAGTCTGGACACCCCTGATTTAAAGGTTACACAAATTTGACTCTTGTGAGCTTTAAACCATGTTATAATTTTGTTTTGTTCACGCAAACAACACAAAGGGCAGGGAAACAACAAGGATACAACATGGAATCTCTCTCTCTCTCACACACACACACACACACACACACACACACACACACACACACGCACACACACACACACACACACACACACACACACACAGTTTGAATAGCTCTTTAAAATCAGTCTGTCTACATTTCCAAAGCTCAAACTGCTCTGTTCCAAGTTGTGATGTCATGAAATGGTGGTTTTCAGCTCCTTTTACCTTTTGTTCAGAAAAAAAGCATAATACAGGTCCTTTAATGTGTTCTGGATGAATCAATTTAGCTTTAACAGGCTGTAGTTGATGATAAAGAGCGTGTGGACGAGTGCGGACCTCCCAGTGTTCTCTGCGGACACTGTCATACTCACTGGGATATTTTAATTGGATTTGAGCGCTGACATTTGTGCAATAAGTGAAATCTGCACAGGGAGAATTGGAAGTCCAGAACAGCTGAGGTACAAGGCTGTAGGTGTGTTCAAGAAAAACTGCCAAACTTATAAAGAGGGGCTATTATGCAAAAAATGGACTTTTGGGAGTTTTCTACTATGTTTTAATGGTTTTCCTTCATCCAAAACATGCCTGAAGTGTTTTCACAGATCATCCAGGCATGTTTGAGTCATCTAGTGATCTCTCCTGGGCCCTATTTGAAGCCTCCTGACAGTCAGCAGTCGAATTCTGTCCAATGCTCAGACCACAAACGGCAATTCTGTCATGGTTCATGTGCTGTTGTTAATGTTGTTGCATTTTTGGTGTATCTTATTCCTTTAGTGTAGTGTGCCCTTAGTGTTTTATTTTGACATTTGTCCTGTCAGCTTGTTACTTTTAGTTTTACTTCCTGTCTTTTAATTTGTTTTACACCTGTGTCTGTTTGCATTTATACCCCGTGTTCTCTGCGCTTGGTTGGTCCATTGTCGTCATTAGGCTACATTTATATGATGACGGTCTGAACAGAAGACGCAAAAGTGGCGACGCGTCTTCACTTTTTATTCCGTGTTTAGACGAGCGTTTTCAGGAGGAAATCTGCGTGCATACGGTGACGCAAATGTTTGTGGAATTCGACTGGGTATGCATGCAGGCGGCTAGGTGTCAGTGTGATACATTATCATATTATCATCTGCGCCGCGAAAAGCAAAACAAAACATGGCTACCGGTAGAAGAAAAAAAATTGTGTGGTGAGACGAAGAAGTTCAACTATTGCTTCAGACCACGTTAGACTACTGTGACGGACGTGTGCGAATGTGGCTGGTAACCCCCTCACTGGCTATGTGCTCCGGTCAGAGAACAGATGCGAACTTGGGTGATATTGAAGAGATTTATTAATGTCCATTAAAGAGTCCAAATTGGGAGGCAAATAACTGTGTGTGTGTGTGGTTTCTGCAATATAAAAACATACAGAAAGGCGCAATTAGGAGCTGTACAGCCAAACTCCACATAATATGCAGAATATACAGTTCAAATATAGTGAATTATACATAATATGTAATACACATAACTATGCATAAGTTACATTACAATATATAAGTATAATTGCACTAATAACATAAAAGAAGTAATAAACCGAATTACTGCAAAGTGCAAAGTAATGTCACAATAATAAGTATGGGCTCAAAGCATTCATTCAGATAATGTAAGGGAAATAAGGTGCAATACACATTGTGGCCAAAAGGTGGCAACTCTAACACTGCAGAGAACAAAAGCGGCTCCTTCCCGCCACAGAGTCCAATAGCGCGAAGTGTCCGCGTGAACAGCGCATAGGCGCTTAATGCAACGATAGTGCAATATGTAGAAGCTAAATTACTGCCTTAGGCATTCACAAACTGGAGAAACTAACACTGCAGGATGGAAGCACTACTAAAGCCCTCCTAAACCCAACTATTTATGCAACTGTAACTCAAGAAATGAGCATTTTACACGACATATTAGAAATGGATATTTCCCCATTGAAATGAACGGAGCCTCACGGTAGAACCAAGTTAAACGTTACTAGGCTTAACGGCATGTAAATCAAACACAGCGGATGAATTACAAGACAAATATGAACATAAGCAGAGTACTTACAGTGTCACAAACGCACACGTACACACAAATATGACAGGATATTAGTTCGGTGCTGGCGCATTACTACAAGTGACTGCCAGCGAACTAAACTGAAAGTCAAAATGAATGCACGCCGGTGCGTCAGTACGTCACCAGTGACGCCTCTGGCGTAACGACGCTGATTTCAGCAGGGAGTTTTCCACAGCCGCCCCGGATTCGTGGAGCGAATACGCAGACCAGGAAAGTCTCTGCTGGACTAGCTTGCGTTGGGGTCTCCGTTGTCGGGCATCTCCGGCAGCTCGATCAGCTTGGCGACGGGACGTGTGTAGAGGTTGCCCTTGATGTCCACCTCTGCAGCACGCACCTTGCCGTCATCACTGGGAATGATGCGGACGATGCGCCCAACAGGCCAGAGCGCTCTTGGGAGCTGTGAGTCGAGCACCATGACGACAGCGCCCACTGCCAGGTCTGGTGTAGCGGTTCTCCACTTCTGGCGGGGCTGTAGACCAGGCAGGTACTTGCGGGTGAACTGATCCCAAAAGTGGTCTGCAAGCACCTGGCTGTGTCGCCATCTGCGTCGTCCTAGCAAGTCGCTGGAGCCGTAGACTGCCTGGGGTAGCGAAGCATCTCGCCGCCCCATGAGGAGGAGATTAGGGGTAATTGGGTCAGGATCGGCCAGGTCAGAGGATGCGTAGCCGAGGGGCTTAGAATTGAGGATGCCCTCAACTTCAATCAGTACAGTCTTCAGTACTTCCTCTGGAAGGACTTGATCCTTCAGGACAGTCTGGAGGGAGGCCTTCACCGATTTAATCTCCTCTCCCACACTCCCCCAAAGTGTGGAGCGAGAGGGGGGTTGAACTTGAACAGGATGCACTGCTTGTCTAGCTGTTCCTTGAGCGATGGCTCAAGAGTTTGGAAAGCTTGCTGGAGCTCCTTCTCTGCGCCGCGGAAATTGGTGCCTCTGTCGCAGAGTATCTCGTAGGGCTTCCCCTGCGCGCTATGAAGCGGCGGAGGGCAAGGAGAAAGGAGTCTGTGTCCATACTTGACATCAGGTCCAGATGGATGCAGCGGGACGTAAGACACTTGAACACAATGCCCCAACGTTTCTCTTGCCGCCGTCCTATCTTGACCATATACGGGCCGAAGCAGTCCACTCCAGTGGACCAGAATGGAGGTTTGTTTAGTCGGAGGCGCGAAGCAGGTAGGTCTGCCATCTTCGGGATCATAGGCTTGTTGCGCCATAGATGACACCCTAAGCATTGCCGCTGGTGCTTCCTGACGGCTTGGCGGCCTCTGAGGATCCAGTATGACCTTCTGATCTCCGCAAAGACTCTCTCAGGACCAGCATGCAGTACACGCTCATCATAGTCCTTCACCAGCAGCTGTGTGATGGGGTGGTCTGGTGCAAGGACGATCGGATGAAGTGAGTCTCCTGGTAGATCGTCGGCCTTGCGGAGACGACCTCCCACTCTGATAAGGCCTAGAGTACGGTCATACTCTGGTGAGAGCGAGATGATGTGACTGCTAGGTCGGATTGGGCGATCATGCTGCAGGGCACTGAGTTCTTCAGGGAAGCTGTCAGCTTGGGCTCGCTTCAGGAGAGTTACTTCTGTGTCTATGCGAGTTGAAGCAGACATGGCATCCGCTGCCGCCCCGTGTTGGGACCGGTAGGTAGCTTCTACTAGGTCAGACCAGGTTTTGTACTGCAGTGGATCAGGTAAGGGGTCAGGAACTGTAAGTTGGCCACAAAAGGTGGATTTCCTGAGCTCTGCTGTATCTGCCACTTTAGCTGCCAAGTTCTCTGGCCAATGGCTAGGGTGCTCATACAAGAAGGCAGGTCCCTTGTTCCAACGGTTCGGTTGAGCTAGCTGATGCAGTGACTTCCCCGAGTGATGTCATCGGCCGGGTTCTGGTCGGAAGGAACATACCTCCAGTCACTAGCATCGGTGTGCTCTTGAATCTCAGCTATGCGAGTTCCGACGAACACCTTGTACTGAGCTGAGTCTGACCGGATCCAACTGAGCACTGTTGTGGAGTCTGACCACATGACTGTGTGTCTCAGGGTCAGGGTGAGCTCAGAGTGCAGCAGTTTGGCGAGCTGAGCTCCAGTCAATGCAGCACTGAGCTCTAGGCGGGGCATGGATAGCTGCTTCCGTGGTGCAACACGGGATCTTGCCATGACGAATGAGACGTGTGGACATCCTTCAGCGTCGATAACATGCAAGTAGGCAACAGATCCATATGCCTTCTCTGAGGCGTCGCAGAAGACATGTAGATCAACACTGGAAGGGTAAGCACTCATGGTGGCTGGCAAGTAGCAGCGAGGCATACTGATATGCTGAATGTCGGGCAGTTCACTCTCCCAAGTCTGCCACACTGAGAGGAGTTCTCTGGTGATGGGCTCATCCCACTGTTGCTCGTGTCTCCAGAGGGCTTGGATCAGGACCTTAGCACGAGTGGTGTAGGGAATAATGTACCCCAGTGGGTCATACTGAGAAGCCAGAACTCTGTACACATGTCTCAGCGTGGGCTCGGTGGTGACTGGTTGGCGGTGCTTGTAGCCAAGCGTGTCCGAGGGACAATGCCATCTCAAGCCAAGGGTTGACTCCTGAGGGTCGGCTCTCTCCGCAGTTAGCCATAGTTCACAGCCTTCAGACCTTGCCTCTGACGGAAGGTGAGCGATGACCTCTGGTAGGTTGCTTGCCCACTGCCTCATGTCGAATCCACCGGCAGCGAGCAGGACTCTCATCTTGTCAATTAGCCGTTTTGCCTGCTGTGGAGTGCTGAGGGACTGAAGGCAGTTATCTACGTAGAAGGCGCTGTTGACGGAGTTCAGGACCTCTTCGTTGCCAGTACTGTTGGCCTTGGCGTGCAGTTGCAGTGCGTATATGGCACAGCACGGGCTGCATGCAGTACCGAAGGGCAGAACACGCCATTCGTAGATGTCTGGACTGCGCTCCTTCTCCATATCGCGCCAAAGGAAGCGAAGGAGTGGTTGATCTTCAGGGAGTAACCGGACTTGGTGGAACATCCCGCGGATATCTCCACTGATGGCTACTGGGTACTCCCTGAACCGGATGAGCACACTGAGCAGTGGTGCGCCAAGGTTGGGTCCAGGAAGTAGGGTGTCATTGAGGGCAGTCTGCTGGTACTTGAACGAACAGTTGAACACCACTCTGGCTTTACCGTTATGGTGAACCATGTGGTGCGGAATGTACCAGGACTCCTCTGACTGACTTGCCTGTTCGCTGCTGATCTTGATGACGTACCCAGCCTTCTCTAGCTTGTGGATCTCCTCATTGTAGATCTTAGCCAGATCTGGTGTGCTGGTTAGGCGTCGCTCAGTAGCGCGTAGTAGAGGCATCACCGCGGATAGAGGTGCATTGAGTTTCGGAGCAGCTGGCTTGCGGAGTAGAGGTGTAGCATAGCGGGCTATGCCATCTACTGTGACACGGACAGTTTGCTGGTCCAGTGTGTTGACAGCTAGCTGATCTTGTTTGGAGCGTGTAACCTCCTTTTCAGACCGGAACGGCAGGGTGTCGACTTGCCACAGCAGCTCAACATGCCGGTGTAGGTCTTGAGTGGATGAAGGAAACGCTACATGAAGGCATGATGTCTCCGTAGAAGGGGTTTCTAGGAAGTTAGTTGGTCCCTGCATGGCCCATCCTAGCAGGGTGCATACAGCGACTGGGCTTCCTTGAGGTCCTCTCAATGCTGGGAGTACAGGAGTGATCAGATGTGGGTGATCGGAGCCGATAAGGAGCATAGGCTGGACTCTGCTGAACTCTTGCATTGGCACTCCACGAAGGAAGCTGAATTTCCGCTTGAGCATCTCTGCAGGGCAGGACTGTTCCGCTAGACTAAGCTCCTCTGCAGTAAAGGCATGGCTGATGGCATATTTCACATCAATGTTGTTGGGATTGCTCACTTCAAACGAGACTGATGCTCCGTCAAGCTTCACCACGTCTTGTCTGATGGTACGGAGTGGTAGGACTTCGTCCTGTCTATGTAGACCAAGGTGCTTGGCAGCAGCAGGAAGGAGGATTGTCCTTTGAGAACCGTCATCCAGCACGGCATAAGTATCCAGTGTCTTGTCTCCGTTGTGCAGCTGAACAGGAACGACCTTCAACATGACGCGACAGGAGTGACTTGACTGGCCTACATAGACCATACTGGAAGATGCAGTAACCGTGAAGAGGCTCTGACTGGCTTGGGTAGCTACTTCATGCAATACAAGAAGGTGTTGCTCATTGCAGCTAGAGCACGGCTTCTTCAAGGTGCAGCTCTCCGGCTTGTGGCCACGCCCGCATCGCCAGCATTTACTCTTCTCCTTGACCCAAGCACCTTTCTCAGCTGTGCTGAGTTTGGCGAACTCTGTACAGGCACTGAGGTAATGTTCTTGGTTGGAGCAGAAAGGGCAATATGGCTTAAAGCGCTCTCGCTTCTTGGAGGCTTGACTTGGGCTCGAACTTGCTAGAGAGGTGGCAGAGCTTTGTGGTGGCTGTGAGCTCTCGAGCTGGTTAGTCACATAGATGCTGGCGGATTTAGACTGCTGGGGCTTGACAGTCTTGCTCTTGCGCTCAAACTGAGTGACTTCCGGTTTTGAGGTTTCAGTTGCTCGTCGAGCCACCTGTAAGGCTTGGGCCTTGCGTTCCAGCCAATCAGCAAAATCAGAGAGCGTGTATGTCCGATCACTGCCACTGCGGATGATCCCCTTGGATATGCAATGCTCGGCGAAGCGGTCTCGGTAAGTGGCGGGTAGCTTGCTTAGCAACGTGTCCACGTGAGAGCCACATCTCAGCTCAGCTCGAGAGGATCCGTCCATAGTGCTTAGCAGGCCCACTAAAGTGCTGACGGCGGATGAGAAGTCCTCAAAGGCCTGTGCGTCACCAGGCTTGATAGGGGAAGAGTTCAGGATAGCCTTAAGCTCTCCTTGGACAAGCTGACGCGGCTGGCCGTAGCGCTGTTCGAGGGCATTCATTGCACTTGTGTATGGCGTTGGATCATTTACATACCTCTTGGCTACCTGATAGGCATTTGGCAGTTTGAGCAGGTCAAGAAGTACTTGGTACTTATAGTCCTCGGTGAGGTGTTTGTGTGGACCTAGCACACTGTCCAGTCCCTTCTTTGTCATGATGAAGTCACTCTCCCTTCCCGTACTGAATGGAATGAGCTTGGGCTTCGGGATGCCGTAGGAAGAGGCAATGGCCATTTCCAGGATGCCAGGAGCTGGTGGCCTCGATGGTGGCACAGGTTGCTTGTAAGGCGCTGCTGACTGCATCGTAGGCATGCTCACAGGAACTGGCTGTCCTGGTGGTGGAACAGGTTGCCCGTAGGGCGCTACTGACGGCATCGGAAGCATGCTCACAGGAGCTGACTGCCCTGGCATAGTAGGCATGTGTCCAGCCTGCGGGATGGTTGGATAATAAGGATAGTGCCCTCCAGTCGGATAAACTGCAGGTTGGTAAGCAGGGTACTGAGGGTAGGACTGGTACTGCGGAAGTGTGTACTGATTAGGCGGAGGAAGAAGAACACTCCGCTGGACAGGAGGTGGATGGCTAACAGACTGTGCTGGCGGAGCCTGATGCATGATGGGCTGTGGCGCAGACTGTGGTGAATGTCCATCCTGTCGACGTGGAGTGTTAACTGCAGAGTTAGGATTGGAGATCCATCCTTGATACATGAGTACTTGTGCCGCAGCTTGATGGAGTGGCCGGCCGTACATAGCTGGGTCTTGTGCACGGGGGTCCGCGTCCTGAGGCAGAGGGCTATGCTGTCGTGACGGGGAACCGCGCTGTGACACTGACTGCTCTAGGAGCTCTTCGCCAGCGGCAGTAGCGTAGCGAGCGGGAGTGTGCACTGGTGTTGACCAATGACTGCCAGCAGGGCTGTCCATGTTTAGCTTTGGCAAGCTAGTGTACTTTGAAGGATAGTGATGGTAAGCAGGATGGGATGGCTGATACGCTGGAGCACTTCGCGGATAGGGCAGGTGTTTGGCGCTGTCCATCGCAACCTGCAACGCTTGTAGCCGTTGAGTCAGGTCACTGTACTGTGCTTGAATGCGATGCCATTGCTCCTCTTGATTTGGCCTCTGCAGGTTTGGGACAGGCATGGCAGAGTCATCAGGCACTAGCTGGCTGACTGGATGACTCCCTGTAGCCTGATAGAGAGGTCCCTCTAAGGGAGGTAGCTGTTTGGCTGGGAAACCGAGTTCGTAGTCCCTAAGATGCTCTGGAAGTTGCCTCACTCTCAGGGGACGGACGTGGACGTTATCTTCTCTGTCATCACCTTGGAAGGTCGCCATAGCGCAGTGGGCGGAGTTTATCCGGCTCGAAGGACCACTTGTGACGGACGTGTGCGAATGTGGCTGGTAACCCCCTCACTGGCTATGTGCTCCGGTCAGAGAACAGATGCGAACTTGGGTGATATTGAAGAGATTTATTAATGTCCATTAAAGAGTCCAAATTGGGAGGCAAATAACTGTGTGTGTGTGTGGTTTCTGCAATATAAAAACATACAGAAAGGCGCAATTAGGAGCTGTACAGCCAAACTCCACATAATATGCAGAATATACAGTTCAAATATAGTGAATTATACATAATATGTAATACACATAACTATGCATAAGTTACATTACAATATATAAGTATAATTGCACTAATAACATAAAAGAAGTAATAAACCGAATTACTGCAAAGTGCAAAGTAATGTCACAATAATAAGTATGGGCTCAAAGCATTCATTCAGATAATGTAAGGGAAATAAGGTGCAATACACATTGTGGCCAAAAGGTGGCAACTCTAACACTGCAGAGAACAAAAGCGGCTCCTTCCCGCCACAGAGTCCAATAGCGCGAAGTGTCCGCGTGAACAGCGCATAGGCGCTTAATGCAACGATAGTGCAATATGTAGAAGCTAAATTACTGCCTTAGGCATTCACAAACTGGAGAAACTAACACTGCAGGATGGAAGCACTACTAAAGCCCTCCTAAACCCAACTATTTATGCAACTGTAACTCAAGAAATGAGCATTTTACACGACATATTAGAAATGGATATTTCCCCATTGAAATGAACGGAGCCTCACGGTAGAACCAAGTTAAACGTTACTAGGCTTAACGGCATGTAAATCAAACACAGCGGATGAATTACAAGACAAATATGAACATAAGCAGAGTACTTACAGTGTCACAAACGCACACGTACACACAAATATGACAGGATATTAGTTCGGTGCTGGCGCATTACTACAAGTGACTGCCAGCGAACTAAACTGAAAGTCAAAATGAATGCACGCCGGTGCGTCAGTACGTCACCAGTGACGCCTCTGGCGTAACGACGCTGATTTCAGCAGGGAGTTTTCCACAACTACAAAGCAACGAAGGCGCAACAAGGTGTGGACTGGGAGTCCTGCCAAACAAAGTACACTGATTTATGGACCGATGTGACGTAAACGCATATGCGACGTTAACAGATTTGACCAGAATTTTGCGTCTTGGGCAGTGTAGACGAAAACGCTACGGAGGAGCGTATTCAAGTTTTCCACTTTGGAGGGCGGTTTCAGTTTTTCCGTTTTTAAGCCCACAAAACGCTTTCACTGTCTAAACGAAAGGCACTTCTGATAAAATATTTTGTCGTTTTAGCTATAAATGTTCTTGTGTAAACAGGCCTTCAGTGTCTCGTCATGTCAAGCCAGTTTCAGTTTTGTTTTTTGTTTTTTTTATTTTGGTCATTCTTCGTTTATTAAAGAACCTTAACAGCAGTCCTTGGGTCCTCCCTGTGTTTCTACATGACAAATCCTCCATAAATGTACAAAAGCATGATACAAAACAATACACTACAACTTCACAAACCTGATTTGATGTACAGTAGTTTCATTAGTGGAATGTGCTCTCAAGGGGGAGCGACTTAGCAATATTTAAATTTTAGGTTTTCAGGGATGTTTTTTAATCAGGCAAAACACATCTAATACACTTTATTTAAATAACTGTCTTTGTCCAAGGTGCATTGTGTAACCTTTTCCGCTGGAAGGTCAGTCACCTAACCTGGGAAATCCTAGGCTGCTTTCGTTTGTTCCGATCTGAAAGACAGCCTGGCAACTATGGTAAGCGAGCTCTCCCGATTCTGGGAGCCAATCTGGGAGCCAGCGGGGAGGGGTGGCAAGACAGTGACGCGTACAACGTGACAAACGGAGACTTGTAGTTTGAACTGACAACTGACATGATTGGCTATGGGCTACGTATACGCCAAGTGATAGACATTCGTAACACTCAATAAACGGCCGTTGGCAATCGTAAAGCATACCTCCGCTACGAGATATTTCAAAGGTGGCTCCCAGACCATATCTCACTTGTGATATGGTCGGGTGTAAACCAGGCAATCAGTCACCTGCTTTTTTTTCATGGAGATATTGCCTGGAATGTTCCGCAGTATGGCATTACGCTTATTTATCTTTACAGAGACAGAAGGTGGCACCACAGGGTCAAGTTAAAAAATTATGGGGATGGTCCCCGGGTCAAATATAGAAACAACTTCTTCTGTGAGAGATCAATAAAGGTCAATCTTCTAATCCTTAACCACTGTAAGGCGCTTTGTGCTACAATTTTGTATGAAAAGCGCTTTGTAAATATTGTTTGATTAAAGTTACATATCAGATCTGTAGAGAGCCGTGCCCACTCACAGTAAAAATGCAAGTTTTTTAAGTTAATAAAAAATAATGTTGTTGAATAAATGCAAGATTGATTCGCTTAATGCCACACTGGGACATTCCAGTTATACAGTGCACTTTTAATTAAAATTGTAGTAAAAAAAACTAAAGTTGGTGATAAGTAGGAGGAATATTCAGTATTACCTTAAAGATGGCGGCTGTTTGGGGCTGAGGTGGAGCAGGTCGTGAGGGGGAGGTCACAGGAGGAGGAGGGTTTGGAGAAGATGGTCCACTCAAACCAGAGCTCACGGACCTGGAGAACAACACGAAAAAAAAAAGACATTTTATTATTATTATTATTCAATGTTTTATTTTATATTATAATTTACATTTATTGTTTTTCTATTATGAGTGAGTGGTAAAGTCCTTTGAGAGCGCTGAAGGTCGAAAGTAAGATATAAAATGTGACTTTTCACTTTTATTTCACCAATCCTTTATATTCAAAAGGTCTAAACTACCGGTGAGTTGGTTAAAGGTGCTCAATATGGAACTTTTCTTGTGTCTACCTGCCTGTCTCCATGGGGATGTAATTGCGTTGCCTGTAATATTCCACACTATGGAATTAAACTTGAGACAAGCAGATGATATCACCCATGTAATTTGCAGGTTAGATCTGTGGAGAGGCAAGATGTTTGTTTTCCTTTGTCAGTGAAACAAAAAAATGTAACTGAATAAATGGTAGATGGACAAGTTTAATCCCATACTGTGGTTTATTCCAGGCAAAGCAATGGCATCTCCACGGAAATAAGTTTGTAATGCATAAAATAAAGGTAAACATTAAAACAATAATGCCTCAGGTGGAGGAGTTCAAGTATCTCGGGGTCTCGTTCACGAGTGAGGGGAGGATGGAGCGTGAGATTGAAAGGCGGATCGGTGCAGCGTCGGCAGTGATGCGGTCGCTGTACCGGACCGTTAGGGTGAAGAGGGAGCTGAGCCGAAAGGCAAAGCTCTCGATTTACCGTCAATCTACGTTCTTCCCCTCACCTATGGTCATGAGCTCTGGGTAATGACCGAAAGGACAAGATCGTGGATACAAGCGGCCGAAATGAATTTCCTCCGCAGAGTGGCTGGGCGCTCCCTTAGAGATAGGGTGAGGAGCTCAGTCACATGGGAGGAGCTTGGAGTAGAGCCGCTGCTCCTCCATGTCGAGAGGAGCAGCTGAGGTGGCTCGGGCATCTGTTCCGGATGCCTCCTGGACGCCTCCCTCAGGAGGTGTTCCGGGCATGTTCCACCGGGAGGAGGCCCCGGGGAAGACCCAGGACACGCTGGAGGGACTATGTCTGGGAGTCCCTGCTTAGACTGTTGCCCCTGCGACCCAGCCCCGGATAAGCAGAAGAAAATGGATGGATTAAAACAAGACATTTGGTGGTAAAATTAAGCAGTTGGCCTGTCATAATTTAGTAACTTCTCAACTTCTTTAATTCCGTTATATATTTTTAGTATATATATTTTTACGTCCATCTGTTCAAATCCTGAATGTAGTTTTAGTTTTGTTTTTTAGTTTTATTTGTAGCTGACCTGAGCTTCTCCAGAGGGCCCTTGTTGTTGGTGAACATCAGCCCCAGCAGAGACTTCCTCTTGAGGCAGAAAACCAGGACAGCCCCCATCACAGAGAGGAGGGCCACCCCCACCCCCACCATCACACTGCCATGACCTGAACACAACAGCAGAAACAGAAACATGAAGAAAGTAATCCATAGTATTGACATTTTATATGTACAATCTTATACCATGTTGTTTCAGTGCTGCTACGATAACCTACTGCTATTTTAAAAACCATTGTCATTGATTTTCAGAATTTTATGGGTTTCTTGTTCACATTTGCCACATTTACATGGAAAATATGTTAAACGTTATTTAATGTCAACGTTATTTAATTCTGCTCAGCATCTGGGGGCGGGAAGGGTTCTGATTGGACAGGGACACGACATCTGTTTGGTTAGTGTTTTTTTGTTTTCTGCCGTCCACTCTTTTCATTATTTGTAGTTCTTCCAGCTCACTTATTTAAGTAATAGTTTCAGTTCGAGACCAACATTTGCTCCGGGCCACCATCTCGCAGTGCGTCATCAAGTCAGAAGGGCGACCTGAATGATTGGAATTATTTTTAAGGGGAATAAACATTTACATTATCGACAAATAAATTCGGCTTTAAAATCGGAATAAACCACCCACTTAATTCAGAATTAAGTTTAATTTTGAATAATCATTTTCATTAGGAATTAAGTGTTTACATGTTTGATTGTGTTTTTTAAAGCGGAATTAAATTACTTTTAATCTGAATTAAAGCTCTCATGTAAACGTGGCAAATGACAACAAAAGAAAAAAAATCACATTACACTGTGATAAATCTATTTTATATTGTAGCAGGAATTCTAATCTAAGTAATAGTTATAGGCTATATGTAGTTATGTGTAACAGTGTAATAGAAACCGTAGTAGTACCAGGTGCAGTAGTAGTAGTAGTAGTAGTAGCAGGAGTAGTAGTAGTAGTAGCAGGAGTAGTAGTAGTAGCAGGAGCAGTAGTAGGAGTAGTAGTAGTAGTAGCAGGAGTAGTAGTAGTAGTAGTAGCAGCAGTAGTAGTAGTAGCAGTAGTAGTAGTAGCAGCAGCAATAGTAGTAGTAGTAGCAGCAGGAGCAGAAGTAGTAGCAATAGTAATAGTAGTAGTAGTAGCAGTAGTAGTAGCAGTAGTAGCAGGAGCAGTAGTAATAGCAATAGTAGTAGTAGTAGTAGTAGTAGTAGCAGCAGGAGGAGAAGTAGTAGCAATAGTAATAGTAGTAGTAGCAGTAGTAGTAGCAGTAGTAGTAGCAGGAGCAGCAGTAGTAGTAGTAGTAGTAGTAGCAGGAGCAGTAGTAGTAGCAGTAGTAGTAGTAGTAGTAGTAGTAGTAGCAGCAGGAGGAGAAGTAGTAGCAATAGTAATAGTAGTAGTAGCAGCAGTAGTAGCAGTAGTAGCAGTAGCAGTAGTAGTAGTAGTAGTAGTAGTAGCAGGAGCAGTAGTAGTAGCAGTAGTAGTAGTAGTAGTAGTAGCAGTAGTAGTAGCAGTAGTAGTAGTAGTAGCAGCAGTAGTAGCAGCCGTAGTAGTAGTAGTAGTAGTAGTAGTAGTACTGGTAGTAGTACAGCAGTATTTATTTACCTGCTAATCTGATGGGTCCACTGTCCACACTGCCTCCAAACCCGCTCTTATCACAGAAAGGAGGAGCCCAGTGCGCTTCACAGTGACAGTTCTTGTTGTTGTTACAAACCTAAAACAAAACATTCATTTTTAACATTTATTATTATCATCTTTCAATTACAATTAAATAAAGCTCAAAACTATAACACTTTACTTGCAGGTTCAACCACAAAATTTCAAAATTTTGAAATTGCAGCCATTTTTTCAAATACACGGACACAAAATGGGCACCATACGTTAGCATGGTTGTGTATGTTTTCTTTTTTGTCACTGTGTATTTATCTGTCCTTGAATTATCTTTAATTATTATAAAATTGGTATCTTTTTTTGTTGTTGTTGCTGGGGTTACTTCTGAAAAATGTGCAAATATGATGTTTGGTACACATATTTTGTAATTTGCTATATTGTATAAATAAAATAATATTAAAAAAACTATAACAATTTAACAAACACTTTAAACTGAATACATTTTCACAGGGATAGTACATAATGGACTGTTTTGTTGTTGTTTTTTCAGCTGATATGGATTGCAAATAGTTGTTTGGCTATTATGGCTGATAAACTGTATTTTGACCATTTTTATATCAATATTTTAAACCTAAATAGGCCCACAAGTTGAAGAAAAGTTCACAAATTTACTTTAAATTTTGTAAAAAACAATTATAAAATGTATTTACCAAAAATGTTTATATTTTATGATGATTCTATAAACATTCAGCCATCTCTTTTGCTTCTTTCTTATGTCCACATGCTTATGGACTGACCTATATATAAGAAAATATCCCACATATTGATTGAAATCAATATTAGCACTGATCCACGGTCCATTCTTAGATATTGTATAGTAAGAAAGACGCCAGAACTCAAGCCAAGCGCGCCGCACGTGCCCTCCCCAGCTAAAATAAACAAACTAAATAGATTTCCTTGTTTGACCAATAGCCAACTCTCATCACCGTAGCCTTGTGAACGGAGCAGAAGTGGGAGCTAAAACTAATGAGCCTGCACTTAGCTTAATAAATGCATACAAACACAATAGATCACATAATTGCTACGCTAATTTCCTTCCGTGTTAAATGAACAGACCCAGTCGCGGCCAGATGTTATTCTTCAGGAGGCCAGAAACTCCCAGCGGTGGAAGAAACACTCGATTTTCCTACTTAAAGGTCCCATGGCATGAAATTTTCACTTTCTGAGGTTTTTGAACGTTAATGTGAGCTCCCCTACCCTGTTTAGCCCCCCCCACCCCCCCACCCATGGTTAAAAGTTGCGAAATGTCTAAACTGAGCATTTGCGATCCTTTTCTGCGTTACAAAAAATCGGAACTCAAACGGGCGAGTTTGAACAAGGCACCTTATTGACGTCAGATCGAAAAAAGAAATGCAAATGCAGTTCCACCCCCGTCTGTCTGTACTCAGCGTCTCTGTAAATCACGCCCAGAGAGTTTGGACTGCGAATGCGCTAGGCAATGCGAAATGCGTTTTTTTATTTGCCTGGAGGCACGTCTGAGTGTTTCTAGGCTCGGAAGTCCTTTATCTGAGCCTCTGGACCTTTGAACAGCAGTGGTTTAATTTTATTTTATGTGGAAATGTGTTTATTTTTCAATGGAATGCTTCAAATCTCTCCCCCGTGCAAAAACAAGGAAATGGATCAGCTGTGGGCTCTGAGCTCTGAGCGGAGTGTTTGGCCACGCCCCCACCCTCTATTACAGGCCAGCTCTTTTCTCCTCCTCATTTGCATTCAAGCAACAACGCCCAGAATAAAGAGTTTGAGAGAGATATTTATGACTCTTTCTCATCTTATCTCTGTTTCTCATGCACTGAGTGTTGATTTTGAAGAAGGATTCATTTACAGTATTAGGGAACCATTAAGGAGCCATATAAAAGCATCAAGAAGTACCATGTCATGGGATCTTTAAAGGTGCTTTGTGCGATGTTTCTGGATGGGGTCTGTCAAATTCTCTTTTCCGTGGTGATGTTCTCGCATGACGTTAGCACCTGGGAGGGCATCTGACACACTACTACATCTGATCTCGTGTGTCATGTGATCGCGTTGACCAATCAGAGCGAGAGGGGTACTTGTACCCCTGGTTGGGAAACACTGGTTTAGGGAGTGTTATATTATATAGTACAGAGTATTATAGTATGAATGTAGTCCTGTATCTCTCACTGTTTGAGCGGAGCTGTAGGAGCCTGTTGGAGAATGAACTAAAATGACATACAAATTATTTAAAACAGGTCCAATTTATGGAGGCTGTCTCCAGTGCTCTCAGTGTGGATTTAAAGCCCCAGTGTGTAGGATTCGTGGCGCATAGGTGGATGGTGCTATTGCACTTTCTGTTTTAGCTACGGCAGACCTCGAGGGTCACCCGGGCGCTACTGTATAAATAAAACGCGGCCCCGTTTTTTTTTTTCTTTTTTCTCATGAAAACACACATTCCCGATCATGTACCATGACACTCTACACATCAAATGAAACCTTACAGTCTCCTCTTTTTGACTATGCAATTCATTTCCCTGCAAAACAATCACTCCCCGAGCACATGGGGCTTTTATATGGAAAAGCACAAAACGAGGTTAGCTTACCTTAGAATGCTTTGCACAGGTCAAACTCTGTATTTCACCATAAACTTGCTCTCAATTTGTCCGTAAGGATCCAGAGAATAAAATCCAGTAAAACAATTTAGTCCAAAACACGTGTTAGATCCATTACGAGTCTGATCCGGCAGCATGCTTGTGTTGTTTACCCAAAACCACGAGCCTTGCCGAAGGCGAAGGCGGAGCCCAAATGTCCTTCTGCGGCTCTCGTATTCAAAATGGCTGCCTCTGCATGGGGAAGATCCCCCTTTTATGTGACTATATCTAAGTCCAAAAGAATACTTTGATTTCATGATGGAAGTGAAAAGGCTTGGAAAACAATGCATTTTTGAATGGGTATCTTCAATTTCAGTAATTAACGGGTAAAAATCTTACACACTGTCCCTTTAAAGCCATTCAGTGAGATAAGTTTCGTTATTTGTGGGTTTGGTTTGTTTAAAGTTCTGACGGAAACACAAATTAAAAGTGCTAAAAATAAGTCTCAGCCAATTCAGCTGGTCCTCAAACCATAAAGAAAAGTAGTTTTTACTTCTGGAGTAGTGGAGTAGAAAGTACAGATACCTGCTCTGAAACGTAGTAAAGTAAAAGAAAAAAACTGTCAAAATGTGCAGATACCTAAAGATACTTATTCTACTTTTACTTTTCTAATTCGTTACCTTCCACCAGTAGAAACTCCACATCGTCTGAAAGCGCTGAAGAGCTACACAAGTTTTTCTTTTTGCTTCGAGACATTTTAAAGGTTTTTATAGTCTGTATCTTGCAGAGAAAAGGAAGAATAAAAAAAGGAGTTTCCAGTAGCGTATTAAAGACCAGGTGAGGGAGTTTACTAAAGCTCCATCTTGATTTAATTTCTGTGGTATGAAGTGAAGATGAAGTTTGAGAGATGCTTTTAGGAACTGGGTTTTGTGAAGCGTGAAATGTAAAGTGTGGAAATGATGACAGCAGTTTGGTTTTGTCTCCCTGTCAACGGTTTAGTTTACTGTTTGGCGATTATAACAACAGAGACAGTGGTGGAAGCTAACAAAGTACAAAAGTACAATCATACAATGCTTAAGTACAATTTTTAGGTACCTGTACTTTACTTACTGTAAGTACATCTAACAGTGGATACTTTTTACTTTTGTTTCACTACATTTGAGAGCAGGTGTCTGTACTTTCTAAGTAACACTTAGAAAGTAACACTGCAGATCTGGTAAAACTTGATCAGAACTACGTCTTAGGGCCTGTTTACACAACGTTTTTATGGGTAAAAACAACAAAATATTTTATTGGAAGTGCCTTTCGTTTAGACAGTGACGGCGTTTTGGGGGCTTAAACACGCAAAAAACTGAAACCGCCCTCCAAAGTGGAAAACTTGAATACGCTCCGCCGTAGCGTTTTCGTCTACACTGCCCAAGATGCAAAACTCTGGTCAAATCTGCTGACGTCTTGTACACGTTTACGTCACATCGGTCCATATATCAGTGTACTTTGTTTTGTAGTCTAACGTGGTCTGAAGCAATAATTGAACTTCTTCGTCTGGCCACACAATTTTTTTTTTTTGCTACCGGTTGCCATGTTTTGTTTTGCTTTTCGCGGCGCAGATGAGAAGAAGGAAGATTCTACACATGTACGCGGACATAGCGATAATATATCACAGCGCCACCTAGCCGCCTAGCATGCATACCCAATCGAATTCCACACACTTTTGCGTCACCGTATGCATGCAGATTTCCTCCCAAAAACACTCGTCTAAGCACAGAAAAAAGACGCAACGCCACTTTTGTGTCTTCTGTTCAGACCGTCATCATATAAACGTAGCCTTAAAAGGACAGTGGGACATCATTCCATCCAACAGACAGTTAAAACCATACTTTGGAACATTCTCCATGGAGATAAATATGTTTTTTGCCATACTGTGGAAGATTATAGTCAAAGGAACAACATTTCCATGGAGACAAGCAAGAGGAGGTCAAATAAGAGTCAGGTTTGTGGAGATCCAAGCCCACAAAAGTAAAAACACACATTATTCAGCGCAGTGAATCGATGCAATAAATATTTTAGTCTGTTTTTCACTAAAAAGGTACCTACTGTGGCTTTAAAGATTCTATATTACGTTATTTTCTCATCTATGTTATATGTTGTTTCCTCATTATAAACGTATTTGGAATTGTGTTTGTTTTTTCTCTCAAACAGAAAACACTCTGTTCCACCTTGTGATGTCATGTGGTACTACAGGAAGTGCTCCACTGTGTTTTTAAACTCCAGACACCTTCACTAGAATCATTTGGATGATTTAAGCTCTGGAATTGTCAATCTCTAACCCTGCATGACATCACAAGATGGAGCAGAGCATTTTGAGCATTGGATATGTAGACAGACTAATAATAAACATGTGCGAATGAAACAAAACATAACTCGAGGTGTGTTTTTGATTACGTAACATCATTATAACACAGTTTAAACCTCCAAAGAATCAATTTTATGTAATACAGGACCTTTAAACCCATTGTGAATTATAGCAAAGACATTGTTCCATACATCACTCATGTCAGAAGAGACCACCCGCACGGAGTCGACGTTTGACATTTGAGAGAAAATTCAATCTTCTGGCTCCACCGTTCAACGTCAGCCGCGTATCTCTCTGTGATGTGGCCTTTACATCCTTAAAGCAGGATTTTGGGACAAGGACAAGCGGGTGTGACAGTGATGAATGGGGTTTGGGGCGGGACATAAATGAAAGCGTTAAAGCTAATTGGCCGAGCTGTGCAGGGGCCAGGATGATTGATAGTTCAGGGGTGTAATGGGCTCCAAACAGGCGTATAGGGATCTGGACGTATTACCAACAAAATGAGAGTTGTATGGGGAGAAAGGGAAGTAAATAACAATAGCTGCACTGCATACAAAAAACTATTAAGATCTGCCTGATTTAAAGGACCCATATTACGCTGTTTTCTGATCTACAAATGTTATGTTTCCTCGTCACAAACAGACCTGGAGTCGTGTTTTGTTTCATTTACAGATGTTTAAAACACAAACCCTGGATATCTAGGCGGTGTTCTTCTTCTCTCAAATGGAAAACACTCTGTTCCACCTTGTGATGTCATACAGGAAGGTTTAAGGTAGTCTTAAACAAGTATAGCTCAAGATCTGCTCCTAAAAGCTTGGCCCAGTGGTATTAAAGGATGGGTCAAATGCAGAGGACACATTTCTCTACAGAGACAATAAAGTATACCTTAAAGCCATAGTATGTAACTTTATAGACCAAAAAAATAGACTGAAATAAAACAAGAATCACCTAGATTTTGAAGTGTAATGCAGTCATGAAATATGGTTCAAAACTGAAAACAAATGTATGCTACCTTTTTCATTTCTACAGTTTACATAAATCCTTTTACATTGACTCATTAACAGTCCCATGGCATGAAATTTTCACTTTCTGAGGTTTTTGAACGTTAATGTGAGCTCCCCTACCCTGTTTAGGCCCCCCCCCCCATGGCTAAAAGTTGCGAAATGTGTAAACTGAGCATTTGCGATCCTTTTCCGCATTTGAAAAAAAGACAGCCCAAACGGGCGATTCTGAACAAGGGAACTTTCTGACGTTACACTCGGGGAAAGGTTTCCACTCCCGTCTGGATGTCTACCCACCGTCTCTGGAAATCACGCCCAGAGAGTTTGGACCGCAAACGAGCTACGAAATGCGAGATGCCGTTTTTTATTTGCCTGAAGGGATGTGAGAGTGTTTCCAGGCTCAGATGTCCTTTATCCGAGCCTCCGAACCTCTGAAACAGCAGTGGTTTAATTTTATTTTCTGTGGAAATGTTGTTGTTTTTTTCATGGAACACGTCTCATATCTTCCTCCGCTCTTAAAACACAGAAGTGGGGCCAGCGCACAGCGCACCGCTAATCCAGGAAACAGCGGCGTATTTGGCCACACCCCCACCCGCTGCACTGGCCTGTCTCTGTCCTCCTCATTTACATTCAAACAACAACGCCCAGAATAAAGCGTTTTAGAGACATATTTATGAATAGAACTGTCTTCATGAGGCTCTCTCATGCACTGAGTCTTGATTTTGAAGAAGGATTCATTTACAGTATTAGGGAACCATTAAGGCGCCATATAAAAGCATCAAGAAGTACCATGTCATGGGATCTTTAAGTAAGATCTTTAAGTAAAAGTTGCACTATGTAACTTTTCTGGGCAGGATCTGCTTCCTGCTTGTCTCCTTGGAAACGTGATTGCCTGAAATGTTCCATAGTATGATGACACCAGGCCAAGTTACAGGTCAGAGGCAATAAAGCAGTTAAAACAGCTATAATTGAATAGATGAAAGATAGATAGATAAATCCAATGCTATACTGTGGAACATTCCCAACAGATGGCAGACTTTGCACCAGAAAAGTTACATAGTGCAACTTTAAAAGTAATATATCATTTTAAGTATCTGTAGCACTCACCCCTCGCCCACTGCACTTGGAGGCGCACTGATGAACTCCAAACACGCTCACGTTTTGGCACTGACGATTCAGACACATCTACAATAGAAAATAAAACAAACAATTATTGTATATAATTACAAAAGGTACAGTATAGTAAACTAAATTTGCAAATAAAAGACCTATATGAAAACATCTGTAGCGTTGTCAGACTATACAAATGTCAGAAGTTAGTTGAGTACTTGAGTGTATGGCACAAGTTTGTTTAAAATCCCGAATATTTCAAACAAACATCAATCTATCACACATTTTTGATATTAAAGAGGGACAAAATGGAAGAGAAGAAGAAGAGGAAGAGTGAGGTCTGGAGGTATAAGAACAGTGGTCTAACTACTAGGTACTCACCCTGGATCTCTGTTAAACATTTGTCTGTAATCTGGGCAGTCTTGTGTAATGTCACATAGCACTTGAAACTGCAAATTGATTTACAACTCTGGAAAAAAAATAAGAGACCACTGCAAAATGATCAGTTTTTCTGATTTTACTACTTATAGGTATGTGTTTGGGCAAAAGGAACATTTTTGTTTGAGTCTATAAACTACTGACAACATTTCCCCCAAATTCCAAATAAAAATATTATCGTTTAGAGCATTTATTTGCAGAAAATGACAAATGGTCAAAATAACAAAAAAGATACATGTTTTCAGACCTCAAACAATGCAAAGAAACAAGATCAGATTCATTTTAAAACACCATAATACTAATGTTTACACTTAAGAAGAGTTCAGAAATCAATATTTGGTGCAGTAACCTTTATTTTTAATCACAGCTTTCATGTGTCTTGGCATGCTCTCCACAAGTCTTTCACATTGTTCTTGGGTGACTTTATTCCACTCCTGGTGCAAGAACTGAGGTAGCTCAGCTTTGTGTTTGTGTTGGAATTCAACAGACGCTGGAATAGAATGGCTGTAATACATGTAGAGATGCTGATTTCAGAAAAAAATCCAGTGGTCTCTTTTTTTTTTTTTTCCAGAGTTGTAGTTTGCACTACAGTAAAAAAACAACAACAACAACAACATATAAACAACATTATTTCAACTAGGATGTTCACATTCGTCCTGGTTTGGTCCTGATTTGATCCTGGTTTAGTCCTGCTGTAGACCTGGTTTGGTCTTGCTCTAGTCCTGGTTTAACCCTGGTCTAGAGTAGTTTTATAATTGGGTAAACTGTACGCCTGGACTGATTGATAAAAGTTGACAGAACAACATTTTATACAGACTAAAACCATGTCTTAACAACGCTACGATCGTGAGAGAATGAACTCGCGGAATGACTTTAAGATACACCCCAAAATATGTTTCCAAAAGTGTCAACGTTCATCATACTCTCCATTCCTCTTCTGCATCTGTTGTTTGTTTATTCTCACACAGGGGTTTACAGTTTTACAATAGCACTGAAGGTGATGCAGTCCCATAAATCCTTGGCATTTCAACTATTTATCTAAAACTGGAGACAGGAAGTGATAAAAAAGGACAATTACACGTGAGAAACAGCTTCGCGTTCATTAAATCAAGCTTTAGTGCCACTTAAACAGACCAATGCCACCAGTCTGCACAGCACAGTGTAAAAAGACTAAGAAAATAGTCCAGTTTATGTGGAGGATTTTGATGTGTACATTTACGAAGAGGTGAACCACTACCCACATATAACTCGATTAACTTTTTACCTTTTAACCATACTAACTTTCCCACTGTGAGTAAGCCAGAAAGGTTTATACTGACAATATTTAATGACTGAAATAGAGCAGAGTTTTGCCATAGTTGGTGGTGGTAACAATAACAACAACTAGCATGCTACCACACACTTCATGATAATCAGACAATAAAACGCTTAATCATTCAGCGTCTTTTAGACTATAGAGAGTTTTCACGGACTCGAATGTGCGGCCATGTTAGAGATATCGCTCACTCAAAGCAACCGTACAGGAAAAACTCAAAATTCCCATAAACCTTCCACATCGGAATCCAAAACTTCTGGTACAGTTGACCAGTTGTATAGAGATAAGTTGGATGCCAAAGAAAAGGAGCGTTATATGAAAAAACTCAAATTAATTGGGCGAGAAGATCCATATGAGATGGATTCAAGTTTGTTCAGTGACAGTGGCGATTTGTCGATTCTGCTGCTGTAAGTGATCCCGATATTGTCAACTACCTGATCTTCAAGACCTTCAGAGCTCTAAAGGTCTGGAGGCAACAACCAGTTTGTTTGTGGCTGATAGGAGAGCGTAAAGTATGGAAAATTGGAGACAAAAATATTGTGATGGCAAAGGTTGCATTACATGTGTAACGTGTTTAAGTACGAGTATATTGCTTTTTATTATCATGTTTTGCAAAGATTAAAATATTAACACCGTCTTTCGCCTCCTTTCCTTTGATAATCACTTTGTCTGTTCACCCTGGTTGGTCAATACTTTAGGTAAACGATAGAACTGTAGGTGTTTTTCTCGCTCCAATCTATTGTGACAGCCTAGGACCCGACAATAGTTGACTATTTTGCTTTTTTTTTAACTTAGCGGCACAAGTGCAACGTTTGTTTTGTTTCGAGTATCTCCGACATGGCCGACTTCTGGATTGTGACGTCATGTGAAAACACACTACATCTGCACTGGGACAAGACAAATTTATCTCAGATTCATGGGAATAAATTGGGAACAGTGCCTTTAATGTCTTGTCCTTTCAATAACATTAAATTATATTTAAAAAATCTGAATATACATCCAATTACTGACAACTTAATGGAAACTGCATTTGATATACCCAGGTTAGTAGCAGGAACAGCCAGTTATAAAGATGGTATAACGACGCTTCACCAGCCAACATATATTTGCCCAACTGCAGCTTCAAGATTAACAGGAACTATTTAAGATGGTTGTTAATCTATTTTAGGTGAGTTTAAGCACAGTGTAAAAATGTAACTCTGGAATGTGTTAAAGAGCTCAGAAACGGTCAGGCACTAAAGACCTGCACAGACACTGGGAACATGACTACTGGTCGTGGTTTGGTCCTGGTTTGGTCCCGGTTTAGTTGTGGCGTAGACTTGGTTTTAGTCCTGGTTTAGTCCTGATCTGATCCAAGTTTAGTTCTGGGTTATGTTAAGTCCCATTTTTCATGTGGTGTGTGTAATGCGAACGCATCCTACTGTAAATGGGCAAACTGCATTGGAAATTTCATAATAGTCATAATAGAACTAGAATAAGACTACATATACTATTAAAGGTCCCATGGCATGAAATTTTCACTTTCTGAGGTTTTTGAACGTTAATGTGAGCTCCCCTACCCTGTTTTGCCCCCCCCCCCCCCTGGTTAAAAGTTGTGAAATGTCTAAACTGAGCATTTGCGATCCTTTTCTGCGTTACAAAAAATCGGAGCTCAAACGGCCGTCTGTCTGTACTCAGCGTCTCTGTAAATCACGCCCAGAGAGTTTGGACTGCGAATGCGCTAGGCAATGCGAAATGCGTTTTTTTATTTGCCTGGAGGCACGTCCGAGTGTTTCTAGGCTCGGAAGTCCTTTATCTGTGCCTCTGGACCTTTGAACAGCAGTGTTTTTTTATTTTATGTGGAAATGTGTTTATTTTTCAATGGAACGCTTCAAATCTCTCCCCCGTGTAAAAACAAGGAAATGGATCAGCTGTGGGCTCTGAGCGGAGCGTTTGGCCACGCCCCCACCCTCTACTATTGGCCATCTGTTTTCTCCTCATTTGCATTCAAGCAACAACGCCCAGAATAAAGAGTTTGAGAGAGATATTTATGACTCTTTCTCATCTTATCTCTGTTTCTCACGCACTGAGTGTTGGTTTTGAAGAAGGATTCATTTACAGTATTAGGGAACCATTAAGGAGCCATACAAAAGCATCAAGAAGTACCATGTCATGGGATCTTTAAGGAAACTGAATTTGTGTTAAAAGTAGGGCTGCCAGTTTAACGTGTTATTAGATTAATTTATTACACTGCAAAGTAACGCATTATAAAAATTAATGCAATGAATCAATGCAATGGCAATTCAATGCGCGCATTTTTAATTTGGCCCATTGAAGGACCTGTAGGCGACTTGGGAGTGGCGTCACTTCCACCTGCGTCGCTAATCAAACAAATAAAGCCTGGAGGAAACTGACATGGACTCGACTCAGGGCCTTTGAATGGCAAGTTTATTTATAAAAACAACCAAGAAGATCAAGAAGAATGCCGTGATTTGTAGCTTTTGTCAAAAAGAATTTTCTGATCACCAAAGCTGCTCCAGCCTGACGGATCATTTGAACGAAAAACACATCCGGACAAGTTCCATTTTTACTGGTGATAGAGCGAGCATGAGCGCACTTCAACAAACCAACAAACCACCAAACGCTTGCAGAATTTGGTCTCTCTCTCTCATGAGATTAAAATGCGATTAATTCGATTAATTAATTACAAATCCTGTAATTAATTAGATTACTTTTTTTAATCGCCTGACAGCACTAGTTAAAACTATATTTTTTATTTTCTCTTTGTCTAAAAAATATATTTAAAATTCAAATGTATATTATTATCATTGTTTTGTCAAATGGGTATCTCGTATTCAGTCTTTTCCTGAGTGTTCAAAATCGTGTTTACTTACTTAAAGATGCACTGTGTAATTTTTTTGTCTTGCTTGTCTCCATGGTGATGTTAATGCTTTGCCGGCGATGTTCCACAGTATGGCATTAAACACATCTATCCATCCTACATTTATTCAATTACAGGTGTTTTTTATTTCTCAAAACTACTGCGAAGACATGCACTCGTACTGTGACCTGTAACTTGGTGATGTGGCCTGCTTGTCTCCATGGAAATACTTAAATTAAATGCCATACTGCAGAACATTTCAATGCACCTTTTAGTATGCTTTTTCAGTGAGTATTACTGGACGGATTTCTCACCATGCCGTTGCCACACTTGGTCCCGGTGAGCACCAGTCCGGGGTCGGGCATGTCGTCTCCCAGATAAACATGAGTCCCTCTGCACAGGATCCGCCCGCCCTCCTGCTGTGGGATGTTCGTCTCTATGGAAACCGCGTTTGTCCCGATGACCGGCCGGTTCGCTCCGCCCTGACACTGGATCTTACCACATTTAGCATCACTGAGGACACAGAAAACATGGAGAAATATTAGAAATACTTCTTTATTTACACACAGCTGACAGAGTAAAGTCATATTGTAGGCTCTGGCTTAACATACAGCTCTGGAAAAAAATAAGAGACCACTGCATTTTTTCCTGAAATCAGCATCTCTACATGTATTACAGCCATTCTATTCCAGCGTCTGTTGAATTCCAACACAAACATAAAGCTGAGCTACTTCAGTTCTTGCACCAGGAGTGGAATAAAGTCACCCAAGAACAATGTGAAAGACTTGTGGAGAGCATGACAAGACGCATGAAAGCTGTGATAAAAAATAAGGGTTATTGCACCAAATATTGACTTCTGAACTCTTCTTAAAGGTCCCATGGCATGAAATTTTCACTTGCTGAGGTTTTTGAACGTTAATGTGAGCTCCCCTACCCTGTTTAGCCCCCCCCCCATGGTTAAAAGTTGTGAAATGTCTAAACTGAGCATTTGCGATCCTTTTCTGTGTTACAAAAAATCGGAGCTCAAACGGGCGATTTTGAACAAGGCACCTTATTGACGTCAGATCGAAAAAAGAAATGCAAATGCAGTTCCACCCCCGTCTGTCTGAACTCAGCGTCTCTGTAAATCACGCCCAGAGAGTTTGGACTGCGAATGCGCTAGGCAATGCGAAATGCATTTTTTTATTTGCCTGGAGGCACGTCCGAGTGTTTCTAGGCTCGGAAGTCCTTTATCTGAGCCTCTGGACCTTTGAACAGCAGTGGTTTAATTTTATTTTATGTGGAAATGTGTTTATTTTTCAATGGAACGCTTCAAATCTCTCCCCCGTGCAAAAACAAGGAAATGGATCAGCTGTGGGCTCTGAGCTCTGAGCGGAGAGTTTGGCCACGCCCCCACCCTCTACTATTGGCCATCTGTTTTCTCCTCATTTGCATTCAAGCAACAACGCCCAGAATAAAGAGTTTGAGAGAGATATTTATGACTCTTTCTCATCTTATCTCTGTTTCTCATGTGTTGTGTTGATTTTGAAGAAGGATTCATTTACAGTATTAGGGAACCATTAAGGAGCCATATAAAAGCATCAAGAAGTACCATGTCATGGGATCTTTAAGTGTAAACATTTGTATTATGTTGTTTTAAAATTAATTTGATCTTGTTTCTTTGCATTGTTTGAGGGCTGAAAACATGTATCTTTTTTTGTTATTTTGATCATTTGTCATTTTCTGCAAATAAATTCTCTAAACAATAATACTTTTATTTGGAATTTGGGGGAAATGTTGTCAGTAGTTTATAGACTCAAACAAAAATGTCCCTTTTGCCCAAACACATACATATAAGCAGTAAAATCAGAAAAACTGATAATTTTGCAGTGGTCTCTTTATTTTTTTCCAGAGCTGTATGTTTGCTGCACTTCTCTTCCAACCAAAAAGTCCAAAATGTTCCACAGTACGACATTAAACATGACATTAACCAGACCAAGTTACAGGTCAGATCAGTGGAGAGGTGAAGAATGCATGATATCCAAGGTATTTATTTTGGAAAGAAACGAACAAAAACACATAAAAGGAACAGATACAAGGTACAAAAACCCAAAAAAAAAGACTAAATTATAAGTTTATTTTGCTTGTGGTACCATGGAGTTGGGATAAAGATAATCTGTTATACAAGGGAATTCCTAAAGTCCAACTAATTCACTTCAGTTACAAGTTTTGAATAATTATTTACAATATAAAAATAAATGAATTCAATAAATACACATCATTTAAAGGTGCATTATGTAACTGGTTTGGTTGAAAGTCTGCTGTGTGTTTGTCTCCATGGAAATACTGCAGATGTCCCACTATGAACTTATCTATCTCCATGGCGTTTGAAGTCAGGTCTATGGAGAGGCAACCACACGCACAATGAGAATGTTTGGCTTTTTAAGATATGAAATCGCCTCTAACTCATTACAGGCAAAACAATAACATCTCCAAGAAGATAGAAGACCATTCAGCAGAAATGTTACACAGTGCACATTTAAAGGTCCCATGGCATGAAATTTTCACTTGCTGAGGTTTTTGAACGTTAATGTGAGCTCCCCTACCCTGTTTAGCCCCCCCCCCCCCCCCCATGGTTAAAAATTGCGAAATGTCTAAACTGAGCATTTGCGATCCTTTTCTGCGGTACAAAAAATCAGAGCTCAAATGGGCGAGTTTGAACAAGGCACCTTATTGACGTCAGATCGAAAAAAGAAATGCAAATGCAGTTCCACCCCTGTCTGTCTGTACTCAGCGTCTCTGTAAATCACGCCCAGAGAGTTTGGACTGCGAATGCGCTAGGCAATGCGAAATGCGTTTTTTTATTTGCCTGGAGGCATGTCTGAGTGTTTCTAGGCTCGGAAGTCCTTTATCTGAGCCTCTGGACCTTTGAACAGCAGTGGTTTAATTTTATTTTCTGTGGAAATGTGTTTATTTTTCAATGGAACGCTTCAAATCTCTCCCCCCGTGCGAAAACAAGGAAATTGATCAGCTGAGCGCTCAGAGTCGAGAGCGGAGAGTTTGGCCACGCCCCCACCCTCTACTATAGGCCAGCTCTTTTCTCCTCATTTGCATTCAAGCAACAACGCCCAGAATAAAGTGTTTGAGAGAGATATTTATGACTCTTTCTCATCTTATCTCTGTTTCTCATGCACTAAGTGTTGATTTTGAAGAAGGATTCATTTACAGTATTAGGGAACCATTAAGGAGCCATATAAAAGCATCAAGAAGTACCATGTCATGGGATCTTTAAAATATGCAACCAAAAATGCTTTAAAGGTGCACTATGGTCTGTCACCTGCTTGTTTCTATGGATATGTCATAGGAATGTTCCACAGTATGACATTAAACAGCTCTAACTTTACATTGATTCCATTACAAGTGGTTTTACTGCTCAAAAATCCCATTCATTCAACCATTCTCTCCACAGATCTGACCTGTAACTTGGTCTGGTTTGGTTTCCATGAAGACAGAAAGGTTTATCCCTCACCAGAAAAGTAACACAATGCACCTTTAATGTATTGTATGTTTTTATATTGTATTGATTTTTCTGGAAAGCACTTTGGTCACTTTGTGTTGTAAACGCCTCTATGAATAAAGATTGATTAGTTCATTGATCGATACTTGTACAGTATTTTGTTCCATTAACTCTATGGCCAACTGCACAACACATGTTTATAGATATATTTTCAGACAGATTTTCTCTCTCTTTTGACTTCCTGGCCTTACCGTGGCTCACATTTGGCGAACAGTCCCTTGCTGTCTTTGCCACAGTTGCCGTAGGGGTCTCCAGCAGAGTTCACTCTCTCAAAGCAGATGCCTGGAGCGGGTTTGGCCCCTGTCACACACACACATTATGGTCATTATAAATCTGGACACCATTATACCACTGTGAACAAAAAATGTTTACTTCTATGTTTGTAGTGCTTTCCTGAAATATAACTGTGGATGTGTAGCCCAATGTATACTGTGGACTGCTCATTCGTGACATGGACAGTATAACGTTGTATAAAATGACTTCTGTTGGCAGCCATATTGAGGCTCTGGCTTGAAGAAGGAGAAATTACCAAGGCATTTGTGGTTGTTTAGCTATAAAGATTAACTCTATGTTTGCACCGGTGTTCCTCCAAAAGTTTTAGGTCGTTTTCACACCACAACTTGTTTGGTTTGTTTAAAAAGACCTTTTGGGCTGGTGTGAATAAAAACCAAAAATTTCGATCCGGAGCAAACAAGCGAACCGAGACCACCTAAAAAGCTCGGTCTCGGCACGGTTCCATTCGAATCCTGGTGCGGTTCGTTTGAGGTGAGAATGCAGACCGGACTCGATCCGACACAAGTTGGCTTTTTGTACTTAACGAGCTCCCGTCATATGTCGAGCATTATGGGAAACCGAGGCTGACGAAACGAAACAAAACTTAACGAGGCTTACTTACGTTTTGCTTGAAGAGCAAGAGTCAGAACTTGATGTGCGCACATGAGCGCTGTCCTCCGTAGCCGTCTTGCCCTGTGTCTTCGTTGTTTGTAAATTGATTGTAAAATAGTGTAAACCTCATGATGCTGCTCAAACATTTGTGCGAACTGTAAAAACTGCAACACCATGATTTTCCTCCTTCACTTGTTTGGACACGGCGTTTTGACACGGCTCATTTCTGTCCAATGGCTGAGCGACCTCAGCACACGTGGTTTTGTTTACAGATGTTGGTCCACTTAGAAAAAAAGTGCAGTGTGAAAGCGAACCGCACCAAAATAAAAAAAAATAAATAAAATTTGGTCCAGACCAATGCAAGTGAACTATCGGACTTTCCTGGTGTGAAAACGACGTTAGTAAACTTCGAAGCAACATTATGTACAGTAACTTTGCCAGATCAGGACCACCTGCTTGTTTCTATAGAGATGTTATTACTTTGTTTGGATTATTGCACCGTATGGCATTACTGGGCAAGTTTCAAGTCAGATCTTGGAAAGGTGAAGGCTCACAGTAAGAATGCATGTGCTTTCAAGGTATTTATAAGGCTACGTTTACACATAGCTGAGAAACGAATATTTCTCTCCCTCCATTTTCCAAAATAAGGCACTGGTATTTTTAAAAACAGACACATTTCCCTTTGTTTGTACCCATCTTTTACACGTAAATGGCAAATTCGCCTCTGAAAACCAAGGCAAACACTCTGCAGGCCACACGCAATTAGTTTTCCAGAATCTCCACTCTAGCCAGAGTTTTTAGAAAGATTCGTTTTCAGAGGCGAATTCGCCATTTGCGTGTAAAAGAAGGGTACAAACGACTTTTAAAAATACCAGTGTACTTGTAAACGGGTCTATATAACTCAAACAAAAATACCTAAAAGGAATAGATGCAAGATAGAAAAGTATAATGCCACACTGTGGAATATTTAAGGCAAAGTTTTACATAGACTGGTATATGAATGTGTGAGTGGTTCCTTGCTTTGAGGTTCTTGAGTAAATATATAGCATAATAAATAGCAAGCTGGGGGCACAGAGAACCAGGACGCTCAGAGCAGATTGGGCCAAGAGCATTTTGTAACCTGGGCATTCTCTCTGACTGTTCTCCGCTTGCAAGTGAAAAAACCTAATCTCTCTTGTCTTCCTTTCCTGTGTACAGAATATGTTGGGTTTTTACCAGCACCCATCAGGTACATTTACAGGTACATCTCCATGGAAACAAGGAGTTGAATGAAACCCATACCAAATGTTACATAATGTACCTTTCAAAAGCCTTTAGTTAGTGTATATTCATCATAAATAGACCAGTTTTAGCCCCGACCTTGTCCCCAGAGCGTGATACACTGCTGTTCATGGGTTTGGCAGATGCCGTTGTAGCAGTATCCGTCCACCAGGAGGCAGGCGTGGCCATCGTGGAGGTAAACGTTGGGGGGGCAGTGGGGGTTTGTGCCAGTGCAGAACTCGGGCAGGTCACAGGAGTTACTGGACTCACGGCAGGGGGTCCCAGCGGGCTTCAGCTGTGTACAGAGATATTTAAATCAGAAATTGTCCCAAGTGAGCTCAGGCAATTACAATACAAGTGTAATTAAAAAGAAAAATAAATAATTCAACACTACACGATAATTAATTAAATGACATCTACAGTGGCTTTTAAAACATAGATCGCATTATGTAAGGTGTACTGTGTAACTTTTTGGTTGGAGGTCCGTCACCTGCTTGTTTCTATATGGATATGACATTGCTCTTCTTGGAATGTTCCACAGTATGGCATTAAACAGCTCTACCTTACATTTTTTCAATTACAGGTGGTTTTATAGCTCCAAAACAGGCATTCTGACTGTGAGCGGGGGTCACCTCTCCACAGATCTGACTTGTAACTTGGTCTGGTTTGGTCTCCATGAAGATAGAATGGTTTAATGCCATACTGCGAAACATTCCAGACAAAGCAAGAACACTTCCAAAGATAAACCCTCCACCAGAAAATTTAAAGAGCAGAAAAACAGCTCAAATACATGTCAAAATCTGGTACAAGCCTTTACTTAAACAGTACAGACAGTATAAATAAATGTTTTAGGAAGAAAATAGTACATTTGAACATTATTTTCCATAATTGAGCAGTCACATAAAAGGTAATTGTAATAAAATGCTATATTATTGATCTGTCTAGACCAGGCTCACACAAGGATTTGGTTTGGAAGGCGTATAAACTAGAGCTGAACCACAATGCAAAAAACACATGCATATAAACCAGAAAGAAATATTACACTCTTTATATTTCAAAAGTGTAAGAAGAAGAAAGAGAGATTCCATCCATCCAAATAATTTATAAGAAATTTATAAGAAATTGTTATGTTCTAACCACATTTTTATTTGATTTTTTATTTTGAGTTTGAGAAAAGGTTCAAAATGATGTAACATAAAGCCAAAGTCAGTACTTAAAGGTCCTATGTTACGCAAAATTGACTCTTGTGAGCGTTAATATTCGTCCTTTTACAACTCCAAAACTCAGAATGCTCTGTTCCACCTTGTGATGTCATGAAGTGGTAGTTTTCAAGTTAACAGCTACTTTTTACTGTAAGTGCAGTAGAGATTCACAATTCCAGTCCAGGTCTATGAGTTAAAAAAAAACAACAACACTGGCCGTTTCCCAATTCACCGACGGCACACTTGTGAGCGTCCTTGGAACGGGATATGCGTCATATCCGGCGCGACAAGCGCCGTTCACCATCGAGACGAGCCCTGAACGGCGCCGTCGTTTCCATGGAAATCGGGGCGTGGACCAAGCGTGCAAACATGCACGCTTCGCACACTTAAAAGCCCCAGCATGCACAGCGCGGGAGGATCTATGACTACAAAGACCGACTCGCCAGCGACATCCACAAGTGAGAGTTGCGACGTCACTATAACGTATATATACGTACTGGTTCACCTCACCTACAACTATGCTACATGAAACTCTTCATAAATTACGCTAAACATGTGTGACGGTAGCCGTAACAGCATAGTTCACGGCACCTGTATTACCGTTCACATGCTTTTCCCCTTACACTTCTGTATTTCCTTTGCTGTTGTAATGCTGGATATTCTACAGTGTCGCCATGTCCAACGTTTACTCTAAGCTGCGCACTGTTCGCACATTCTCAGCGAACAAGAAAACTTGTGCAGCGCACTGTAAATCAGGGATGAAAGAGCTTTTAGCGGATCTCCGCTTTTTATTCAGCCGCGGGGTCATTTTTTTATATCTGCAAAGTGCGAGCCGCGCGGGGGTTCATTTCGGATGTGGAGTTAGTGTGTTTGCTCAGACACATTAAAAATTAGGGGGAACATTGGCCATGTCCCAATTCCAAGTATTACTAGTCGCAATAGAATAATATTTTTGTCTTTAGGGAACAAGGAGCAGACCACCCGGCTCATTGAGCTGAGGCGGGACCTGTTCCATTTCGCAGACGCCCATGTGAGAAACGTAGTGCACTAAGGACAGAGCGAGTGTGGGCCGTCTCGACGACAGACCGAGTGCACACTCACAAGCGTGCCGTCGGTGAATTGGGAAATGGCCACTGTGTAGCACTTCCTGTATTACATGTCATCACAAGGTGGAACTGAGTGTTTCCTGTTTGAGAGAATTTGAGGATTTGAGTGTTAATTAAACATGTGTGAATGAAACAAAACACACCTCCATGTATATTTGTGATGAGTAAACTACATTATAACATACAGCTCTGGAAAAAAAAACAAGAAACCACTGCATTTTTTTGTGAAATCAGCATCTCTACAAGACTGCCAAGACGCATGTTGTTTTAAAATGAATTTGATCTTGTTTCTTTGCATTGTTTGAGGTCTGAAAACATGGATCTTTTTTGTTATTTTGACCATTTGTCATTTTCTGCAAATAAATGCTCTAAACCAGGGGTCTTCAACGTTTTTCAGGCCAGGGACCCCCAAACAGATGGCGAACTGGGCCAGGGACCCCCTACTATATATACGGCATAGAATTGTGTTTTATATTAAACTGAGCTTAGTGTCATGTATAAACATTGCTACTCTGTTATGGTACATCCAATACAAGGAAATAATACACAGGTTAATACTGTATTTTACACTATAAAATATAAAATTATATTATTTTAAAGTGAAATCAAAAGATTTCGCGACCCCCCCTGCAGTACCTCCGTGACCCCCCCCCCGTTGAAGACCTCTGCTCTAAATGATAATATATTTATTTGGAATTTGGGGGAAATGTTGTCAGTAGTTTATAGACTTAAACAAAAATGTTCCTTTTGCCCAAACACATACCTATAAGTAGTAAAATCAGAAAAACTGATCATTTTGCAGTGGTCTCTTATTTTTTTCTAGTCGCATAAGCTGGTACCTGGCAGTCATGGCAGCATTGTCCATGGGCACAGACAGCCTCCCCTTTAAGAGTGCATGTGGTGGCATTACAGCATGGGTTCATACACTCCTGGAACAGAGGAAACACCAAATATGGACATGAGAGAGAACAGAGGAAGAGAGAGACAGATAAACCCAATACAGAGGAGAGGCCATCTTATCAGGGCAAACAGGGGTCAAGGGAAACACACAGTACAACATACTGAGCAAATATACATGAAAAAGTAGTTTTTTATCTGACATATGTTGCTTTCACACTGATCTAGTCCAGGTTTAGTCCCGGTTTAGGCCTACATTTTTGACAATAGATGCCAAATTAAAGGTCTTAGGACCTGTTTACGTGAGAATGCTTACGGGTAAAAATGACAAAATATTTTATCAGAAGTGCCTTTCGTTTAGACGGTGATGGCGTTTTGGGGGCTTAAAAATGCAAAAAACTGAAACCGCCCTCCAAAGTGGAAAACTTGGAAAGCGTTTTCGTCTACACTGCAGAAGACGCAAAACTCTGGTCAAATCTGCTGACATCACCTACGCGTTTACGTCACATACATGAAGACGGAAGATTCTACGCATGCACGTGGACTAGGGGCAGTGTTGTATAAAGTACTGGAAAATCAAACTCAAGTAAAAGTATAGGTATCCCTCCCAAAAAAAAAGTCACTGACTGAAATGTTACTTGAGTAAAAGTCTTAAAGTATCTGGAACTTCTTGTACTTAAGTATGACAAGTAATGTAAAAATAAATGTACTCAAGTAATGTAATTAAAAGTACAAGTAAAAGTATCAAGCAAAGGCAGTCTGAATTTAATATTTGTTTTTTTTTTTTTTTTATAACAGTGCTGAAAATAAGGCAAACATAACACCATTGAAGGAGTGTTTTTGGAGGAAGAGGGTTTTTTGCAATTGGGCCCTTAAAGGCAAAGTAACGTTATTTTACAATCTGAGCCTTCTTTCGGTAATAAAACAAGTCGTTTGACTCACCCATATCACGTTCGTGTCATTTGGAGCTGTTTGAAGAAAGTTGTAGCGTAGCGTAACCATTAGCATTTGTTTTCGGGGCATTACTTTGCGGTCTCCAAATAACACAAACTTTAGCACTTTTCAAATCATAGAAGCCCGATGTCTTAATGTAAGAAATCGTTTGAAGCAAAAGTGGCCTGTAATCCGAGATTTATCCATAGTTTTCAGCTTTGCGTTTCATGTTTGGGGCCCAGGAGCTGTCCGCGCATGCGCACTGGCGTCCTCATCTACTCGAAACTATGGCTAAATCTCGGATTACAGGCCACTTTTGCTTCAAACGATTTCTTACATTAAGACATCAGGCTTCTATGATTTGAAAAGTGCTAAAGTTTGTGTTATTTGGACACCGCAAAGTAATGCCCCGAGCAAATGATACAGCACCATGTTAAAAGATACGGGATCATTAGTAGAACAGAACGGCTCAACATAAGTTCTGCGATACTGCTCCAATTGACAGAAAAATGCTATGGGTGAGTAAAAGTACTTGTTTTATTGCCGAAAGAAGGCTCAGATTGTAAAAAAAACGTTAATTTGCCTTTAATTCTACTGTAAAACACCATGTTCGGCTCACCCATGGTAGTTTTGTGTCATATGGAGCACTGTCGAAGATATTGGGTTTGGTGATATCCATGAAACGCCGTCCTATGAGCAAGTAAATGCAGGCACAAAATGTGTTATTTGTAATTTAATAATTATGGTACGGTTGCACTAATGACGTGTAGTAAATGTTCTTGTTTTAAAACATCTGGGTTGTGTGGGGATGTTGATTGATTAAACTAGCTGCATGAAACCAACAGGTGTAGGCTGATTGTCATGCACAAGTAGTGAACAAGCCCAGGCACGTCCTGACTTCCTTGCAGTCAGTAGAGTTTTTTTTTTTTGTAACGAGTAACTAAACAGCACATTGAAAATGTATTGGAGTAAAAGTATGCAATTAAATTCGGAAATGTAGTGAAGTAAAAGTAAAAGTTATCAATTTTTTTAAAAACTCAAGTAAAGTACAAAGTCTCCCAAAATGTACTTAAGTACAGTAGTGAAGTATTATTACTTCGTTACTATACAACACTGACTAGGGGGGGGTATTGGCAAAGAAGTCATGATTCAATTCGAATCACGATTCATATGCCACGATGCGATACTATCACGATGCATCACGATAATTGAATTATTGCGATGCATTGCAATATATTCGACATACTTCAGTGAAAATGTACCAAAAAAAAAAGAGGATAACTTAAATATCAGTGGCTGTGTATCTGGGTAGTGTCTTCAATTGATACAAAACTCTGAGCAACTCAATTCATAACTGAATTTATTGAATAACAAAAACAAATAAACCAAACCAATAACAAAAAAAGTGCATAGGATTTTTTCTAAAACAAAAAATGATGTTCAAACATTTGCCATTTTGGAGGTAGCTACCATCATAACAAACAATACCCTTTCACAAAGAAAAAAGTGCACAGGATTTATAAAAAAAAACCTAATAATTAATTAATTAATTAATTATTAATTAATTAAGAATTAATTAATTAATAATTAATTAATAATAATCGATTTTTGGCATCAAGAATCGATGCAGTATATTGCGAAAGTTAGTATCGCAATGCATTGTCATGACGATTATTTTGCACACCCCTAACGTGGACATAGTGATAATGTATCACAGCACCACCTAGCCGCCTAACCTGGGAAATCCCAGGCTGCTTTGTACGATCGTTCCGATCTGAAAGACAGCCCTGGCAACAAGGCTAAGCGAGGGATCCTGAATAGGGGAGCCAATCAGAAAGCAGGGAGGGGTGGAAAGACAAACAGAAGCAGGTCCACCTTCTCTCATATTTACCCTACACAAACAGCAGTAATCGTTCGGTTCCATTGTTTAATCGTATTTTTGTTTTGCCAACTGTTTTCGCGGAGATTGGGGAAAATAGCGGCGTTTCCTTCTCTTCTCCCCGGTCGTCGCTCTAACTACGTCATCAACTACAACTGTCATGATTGGCTATGGGAAAGTATACGCCAAATGATAGACATTCGTAACGCCCAATAAACGGCTGTTGGCAATCGTAAACCACACCTCCGCTACGAGATATTCAGTAGGTGGCTCCCAGACCATATATCACTTGATACAGTATATGGTCTGGTGTAAACCAGGCAACTAGCCGCCTAGCATGCATGCCCACTCGAATTCCACACATTTTGCGTCACCGCATGCACGCAGATTTCCTCCCGAAAACGCTCGTCTAAACGCGGAATAAAAAGTGAAGCCCCGACGCCACTTTTGCGTCTTCTGTTCAGACCGTCATCATATAAACGTAGCCTCATTCCACAAACTTGACTTTTGTGAGCTTTAACCTATGCTAGAATGTTGTTACCTCCTCAAAACACACCTGGAGTTGTGTTTTGTTTCAATCACATGTTTGAGTAATCCTTTAGTATTAGTCTGTCCACATCTCCAAAAGCTCAAAACGCTCTGTTCCACCTTGTGATGTCATGTAGCGACAGATAGATTTCAACTCAACAGCTCCTTTTTACCTTTTGTTCAGTAGAGATTGGCAGTTCCAGGTCTGAAATCATCCAGATTATTCTAGTGAAGGTGTACGGAGTGTAAAAACACAGTGGAGCACTTCCTGTATTACCACGTGACATCACAAGGTAGAACAGACTGTTTTCTGTTTTCTGTTTGAGAGGAGAGTTTGTGTAAATGAAACAAAACACAACTCCGGGTATGTTTGTGATGAGGAAACACACTTGACTCTCAACTCCAAATGAATCCGTTTCTGAACCTCATTGAATGTCTGGACTCTTTGTGAAACTGTGGCTCTGGAGTTTCGGTTTCTCAGAGTCTGATCTACTCTCAATTTAAGTGGGAACAAGCACTACACAGAGGAAAGTCGGTTTTCAAACTCCGCCTGAATTATTTGGGGTAAATATAAGAATAAGTATAGCCGGGACACTCCCTGGGGATGGCCTGAGAAACAGCAGATTGAGCTTTCGTTGGGTTTCGACTATTCCCATGTCAAAGCTGAAGCAGATCTCACTAAACATGAAATTTAGGCATTTGTAATTAGGCAAAAAAAAAAAAAAGAGTCCAGATGGAATTCATTTAAAATCCCATCAAATATTTGTGAATTTTTGGGTTATTTTTTATTTATGGGTTTCTCCGCATGGTTGATTTGACTGAAAATAAGTGGGTTACAGATCTGAGAGTTTCCTTTTATCAGGACAAACAGAAATTAATTAAGAAAAAGTACAAGGGCCCTCGTCAGTCTCCTCAGAATTTTAAGACGACCCTAAATATAACAACAATAAGAAGTGACTTTTAAGAGACTCCAGCTCCACGCCTGAAAACTTCCACTGGGCTCGTTATGTTAGAATGTCTGAACTTTATATTGTGCTCTACAGTATTCTGTGTGATCTCATGAAACGCAGTGGCTCAGAGCACCCTTGGGTCCACCGCTCTGTCTCTCTCTTTCTTTCTTTCTCGCTCCCCCTCTCTATCCCTCCCTCTCCCCCTCTCTCTTCTGTCTCTCTCTCTATCTCTTTCTCCCCTTCTCTCTATTCCTCCCTCTCTATCTTTCCTTTTCTGCCTCTCGCTGCCCTCCTCTCTCTATCTGTTTCTCTCCTCTCTATCCCTCCCTCTATGTATCTCTCTCCCTCTCGTTTGCTTTCTCCTCCCTCTCACTTTCCCTCTCTATCCTCTCTCTCTTTCTCTCCTTCTCTCTATAACTCCCTCTCTTTCCCTTTCTTTCTTTCTCTCTTTCTGTTCTTCTCTCTCCTTCTCTCCCTCTCTATCTCTTTCTCCCCTTCTCTCTATTCCTCCCTCTCTCTCCCTTTCTCTCTCTGTTTCTCTCCTCTAATATCCCTCCCTCTATTTCTCTCTTTCCCTCTCTCTCTCTCGCTTGCTTTCTCCTCCCTCTCACATTCCCTACTCCCTCTTCTACCCCCCTCTCTTTCTCCCCTTTTCTCTGTACCTCTCTCACTCCCTTTCTTTCTCTCTCCCCCTCTCCCGTCTCTCTCTTTCTGCCCCTCTTTCTCCCCTGTCTCTTTCCACTTCTCTCCCCAGCTGTCTGTTATTCCTCCATTATTCTCTTTCTTCCCCTCTCTCTTTCCCACTCTTTCCCTTTCACTCCCCCTCTCTATCCCCTCTCGTTCTCTCTCTCTTTGTCCCCTTCTCTCTATTCCTCCCTCTCTCTCTCCCCTTTTCTCTCTCCCCCACCACCCCTTTCTTTCTTCCCCTCTCCCTTCTCTCTCTTTCTGTTCCTCTCCCTCCCCCTGTTCCTCTCTCTCCCCCTCTCATTCTCCCTCTCTCGCTCTCTCTCCCCTTCTCTCTATACCCCCACTCCCCCTTTCTCCCCTTCGCTCTATACCTCCCTCTCTCCCTTTCTTTCTCTCTCCCCCTTCTCCCTTTCTCTTCCTCTCTCTCTGATTCCCCCTCTTTTTCTGCTTCTCCACCATCTCTCTCCCTCTCTCTCTCTTATCCCTCCATTATTCAAGACCACATTCTTTCTTCCCTTCTCTCTCTCTCTCTCTCTCTCTCGCTTGCTCTCTTCCCCTCTCACTCTCCCACTCTCTTTCTCCTCTTTCTCCCCTTCTGTCTATACCTCTCTCTCTCTAGGTCCCCCTTTCTCTCTTTCTCCTTCCATCTCTCCCTCTCTCTTATTCCTCCATTCTTTGAGACCACACTCTCCATCTTTCTTCCACTCTCTCTATCCCTCTTTCTTGCTCACTCAACCCCCCCCCCCCCTCTCTCTCATCCCTCCATTCTTTGAGACCACAGAGGAGTGAAACGGACAGAGCAGTGGAAGGGCCCAAAGCCATGACAAAGGCTTTTCCCATGATCCCACGGGGCAGAGGAGGAGGGCAGGAGGAGGCATAACGGATGATTACGATGGAGAGCACTTTAAATGAGGACGAGGTGAGGACCGTCAGTGGGGACCGTCAGTGAGGACCGTCAGTGAGGACCGTCAGTGAGGACCGTCAGTGAGGACCGTCAGTGGGGACCGTCAGTGGGGACCGTCAGTGGGGACCGTCAGTGGGGACCGTCAGTGGGGACCGTCAGTGAGGACCGTCGTGGAGCTGGTGGAGGTTTGGATCAGACTTTAGAATTGTTTTAATATAACCAGGATAGACAAGCCAAACCTCAATAAAAATGTAAAAAGTTCATGTCACTTGGGTTCCTTCTAAAATAAAACTACTTTGCCCCAGTCTCTAACAGTAAAAGTATATTGCGTAGCATAAAAATAAATGATTAAACGCAATACAAAAAAAAGAAAAGAAAGAAAATCAACAAATACAGTGGTACCTCACCTTACGAAAGACCCTACAAACGAAAAATCCAAGTTACGAAACGCCTTCACGTTAACTTTTGGTCTCTAGATACGAAAGAAAATTCAAGTTACGAAACGCGAAATCTCCAATCCAATCCAATACAAGTTTATTTATAAAGCACTTTAAAAACAACAAATCTCAAAAATTCAATTAATGCGCGCTCAGATGCACGCCCCGAAACGTAAATACACTTTATCAACACACACAGGGTTAGGTTCCAGAGGTGGCCCGCGGTGGGAGAGGTCCGCGAGGTAGGACAACTTTGTATTTTGCAATTGTTCTACATGTTTTAGGGCTGTAAATGCCTCACCACACACATTCTACGCTTTTCTCAGACTGGAGTTGGGCTTTTCTCGCATTTCTCTCTTGTTTGAGCACTCGAACATTCATAGATTTTCAACGGAATGTGTTGATAGTGAAGCGTGGGGGGGCACGGCTCAATATAGCGCCGAACGCGCGAGGGGAGCGGAGACACAGGATTACTATCACAACAACACATCATCAGTAGGGTAAAACTAACCTGTCTCACGACGGTCTAAACCCCGCTCACGTTCCCTATTAGTGAGTGAACAATCCAACACTTGGTGAATTCTGCTTCACAAGAGGAAGAGCCGACATCGAAGGATCAAAAAGCGACGCCGCTATGAACGCTTGGCCGCCACAAGCCAGTTATCCCTGGAGAGGTGCGCGACACGGCGAGAGGCCGCAAGTACACCGGGGCTGCGGGCGCGGGATGGAGCCGCGGCGCCCAGGCCGTGCCTCCCCCTCGGGGCCGCGTCCACGCGGCCAAGCACGCGCGGGCGAGCGCAGGAGCCACGCAAGGCCAGCGGAGAGCCGCACGGGGTGATTTAACCCTGGTCTGGTCCCGATTTGGTCCGGGTCTGGACCTGGTCCGGTCCTGGTTTAGTCCAGGTCCAGTCAAGGTTTAGACCTGGTTTAGACCTGTTCTAGACCTGGTTTAGTTCTGGTCTAGACCTGGTTTATTCCACTTTTAGTCCTGGTCTAGTCTCTTAGCCAATCAGGACGCAGAACACACAGTATAGTTACACTATAAAAAAATGTTACACTATTAAAAAAAACGGAAAGAACGGAGCCTCGGAACGAATTAGGCCTTTTCCATTGAAATAGCTACTCGACTTAGGAAAAATTTACGTTACGAAACCACTTCTGGAACGAATTAATTTCGTAAGGTGAGGTACCACTGTATAGGTAAGGGCAGTGCTGTAAACAGGGGGAGACAAAGGGGTCTGTTGTCCCGGGCCCAGAATTGCACCCTCTTCCTTTTAATTTATATTAGAGGGGGGCCCGTGTGAAGCCTCTTGCCCTGGGCCCCCAAATTTCTGTCCACACGCCTGGGTAAGGGTAAGAACTTAAAAATTTGAATTTAAAAAATACATAAAATAATTGCAGAGTTACATACTTTTTTTTCTTTTTATACTTTTTATCTTGCTTCATACAGTATATTTAATGTCTTCTGTGTGTATAACAAATGTATAAATTATAAAAAATATCAATCCATCCATTTTCTTCCGCTTATCCGGGACCAGGTCTGTATAAGCAGGGAGTCCCAGACTTCCTTCACCCCAGACACTTCCTCCAGCTCCTCCAGGGGGACCCCAAGGTGTTCCCAGTCCAGCCAGGAGACATAGTCCCTCCAGTGTGTCCTGGGTCTTCCCCGGGGCCTCCTCCCGGTGGGACATGCCCGGAACACCTCCTGAGGGAGGCGTCCCGGAGGCATCCGGAACAGATGCCCGAGCCACCTCAGCTGGTTCCTCTTGATGTGGAGGAGCAGCGGCTCTACTCCGAGCTCCTCCAGTGTGACTGAGCTCCTCACCCTATCTCTAAGGGAGCGCCCAGCCACTCTGCGGAGGAAACTCATTTCGCCCGCTTGTATCCGCCATCTCGTCCTTTCAGTCATTACCCAGAGCTCATGACTATAGGTGAGGGCAGGAACGTAGATTTACCGGTAAATTGAGAGCTTTGCCAGAAATTATAAAAAATAAATAAAATAAATAAATAAAAACATTTCACTGGTAGTGTATGTCTCCATGACGATGTTATTGCGTTGCACAATACGGCGTTAACATTTTATTTACTGCATTTATTCAGTTACAGGTGTTTTTATTGACTTGCAAAACTGTGAGTTGCCTCTCCACAGATCTGACCTGCAAGTTGCCCGGGTTCCTCACCTGCTTAGATAGATAGATAAATGCCATACTGAGAAACATTCTAGGCAAAGCAATAGCATCTCCATGGAAAAAAGAACGTGGACTACCAGAAAAGTTACATACTATACCTAAAGAAAAATGACATATATATAGTTATACCTCACCTTACGAAATTTATTCGTTCCAGAAGTGGTTTCGTAACGTGATTTTTTCGTAAGTAGATGGGGGATTCGGGCGGCTCCGAAGCCGATTTGATTTCACGTTTAGTAACTTGAATTTTCTTTCGTATTCAGAGACTAAAATTTTACATAAAGGCGTTTCGTAACTTGGCTTATTCGTTAGTTGGGTTTTTCGTAAGGTGAGGTATGACTGTTTCTCAATTCCAAAACTTTCTAAGGTATTTTTGTGCCTTCAAACCAATCATACACATTATTGTAATTGCAAACAGTGAAACTATACAAAACAAACAAAGACAGATACATTACTGCACATTTTCTCTTACACTTTGTTGTATAATGTACCTCAAAAATCTCCCAGAATGCAATGTTTTCATATTTTATCACCGTATATGTGTGCCTGAGCGCCCATTTTCCACCACAGCTGTGACAAACTGGTCTGAAAGTGAAAGCCCCACGCACAGACCCTGGTTGATTTGAATAATTCACTATAGACGACGTTGTGAAACTGTCAGTGAACGCTGCCTCTGTGAACACAATAACTCGAATATATTTACATTCGCTCGTATTTCTAAGCTTGTTTCGAGACAGAAAAATGAATTTGGATAACGGGGGCTTGGTTGTCTAAGCTTTGGGGACTGCAGAGGAACAATTTTATTTAGTGTTTGTGTGCGCTTCTGTCGGGGGAAAAACTATAATAGATGTTTCAGGAAATAAACAGGAAGGAAAGAAGCAGGAGTTAGCGGATAGTGACATAATATATTTGTCAATTTGCACGACTTTCTATTGATACTTTCTGGTGACATCACGCTGGCGGGGTTCTGCATGTATGTTTAAGGCGGTATGTTCAGCAGTTACCATGGTGACACAATGCACACATTTTGCAAACGCTGACTAAAGAGTTTTAAGACAATCTGAAAACTACAAATTACAAAACGGACTTGTTTAAAGGTGTATTGTGTAACTTTTCTGGTGGAGGGTCCGTCAAATGGTTTTCTCCATGGAGATGTTATTGCTTTGTTTGGAATGTTTCACAGTATGGCATTAAACCTTTCTATATTCATGGAGACCAAACCAGATCAAGTTACAGGTCAGATCTGTGGAGAGGTTTTTCTTGGTATTTTTAAGCTGTAAAATCAGTGTTGTATAGTAACAAAGTACTAATACTTCACTACTGTACTTAAGTACATTTTGGGAGACTTTGTACTTTACTTGAGTTTTTAAAAAAATGATAACTTTTACTTTTACTTCACTACATTTCTGAATTTAATTGCGTACTTTTACTCCACTACATTTTCAATGTGCCGTTTAGTTACTCGTTACAAAAAAACCCTCTACTGACTGAAGGAAGTCAGGACGTGCCTGGGCTTGTTCGCTACTTGCGCATGACAATCAGCCTACACCTGTTGGTTTCATGCAGTTAGTTTAATCAATCAACATCCCTGATGGAAGAGGAGACGGCATCCACGTCGGCTACAAATGAAGGGGGACCTGATGATGAGCATCCCTGGCCGTACTTAAACACAATGTTCTCTTACGCCGATATGAAGGATTCGTCCTATCGAATGAAGTGCCTCTTGTGCCTTCCAAGAAACGTGGAAAACCTATCTTACAGAAACTCCCCGTCCAACCTCAAGAAACACATCGAGGTACATTCTAGATTAATGAAATTGTTAGCGTCTATATTCCAATTTCAATAACCATAGCATGGACATTCTAGACACCATTGCGAAACCTTGAGCATAACATGTAGAAATTAACATTGTGTGACATTGTTTCGGTGACACAAAGCGTATTTGACGATGTTGGAGCTAACAGGATGCCTAGCTTTTTCGGCTCAAGGGAAGGCATAGCTGTAGGCGAAGTGTAACGAATGAGAAAGGGCACACGAGTTCAAAAGGACAAAAAATAACATTAACATGTGCCTACTTTTAAAAACGTAAACAAGCGCTGTGTGTTTGTGCGATCTAAGTAACAAAGCGAGGATTATCTTCAGACTGCCTTTGCTTCATACTTTTACTTGTACTTTTAATTACATTACTTAAGTACATTTATTTTTACATTACTTGTCATACTTAAGTACAAAAAGTTCCAGATACTTTAAGACTTTTACTCAAGTAACATTTCAGACAGTGACTTCGACTTTTACCAAAGTCATTTTTGGGAGGTGTACCTATACTTTTACTTGAGTTTGATTTTCCAGTACTTTATACAACACTGTGTAAAATCATCTTTAATGAATAAATTGAAAGGTAGGGCTGTTTAAAATCGTACTGTGGAACATTCCAGGCAGAGCTATGATGTATCCATAGAAACAAGCAGGTGATGGACCCTCCACCAGAAAAGTTACAGCGTGCACCTTTAAACAACAGTAATGTTATTTGAGATGGACTTGTTTAACAGCACAAAGCAGCTCACCGGTTGCAGTTCTTTCCGATCAGTTTGTTTAAAAATAAAGATTAGATTAAAGTATAACTTGAGTATCTGAGCTTCAGACAGAGCAGTGCATCTGGTTAGCCTCAACTGCCAAGGTATACCTGAAGACTCTCTTAGCAAAAGTAGTAAAAAAAAGGGGGAATTTTCACTGTAACCTAAATTCTATCCTCTAAAGCAGGGGTGCCCGATCGAGGGCCGAGTGTCAGCCGATCGCCAGGGCTTAAAGGGATATGCCACCCCCAGGTCAAATTTGGGCATCTCCCCACAGTCCAGAGACTAAAATAAGTGATGAAAAGCGTTTTCCTGCTCACCCAGCCATTGTCCGAGTCTGTCGCCACTGACCGCCGCGGTAACTGGTGCTCCTCCGCCTTAGACTGGAGTCTAACGTCGCCAGAGAAAGATTTCGGCCAAAAGGAATTAATTTGCTCGATGCGTTTCCCAATTACTTTGTGTGTAGTGCGCATTCATATCGAGTGCAAATAAATGTGCAAATCAACACGGAGAGCTTGCCTTGGTCATTTTGGGTGGGAACTATTTTCCAGTGCGTAAGAATACAGGCGTATCACGCACCACGTTGTGCAACAGGGGAACTCCCTTCCCGGTGCGTAACTGGGATTCCCCTGGTAGCGTACTGCGTGATACGGCTGTATTCTTACGCATTGGAAAATAGTTCCCACCCAAAATGACCAAGGCAAGCTCTCCGTGTTGATTTGCACATTTATTTGCACTCGATATGAATGCGCACTACACACAAAGTAATTGGGAAACGCATCGAGCAAATTAATTCCTTTTGGCCGAAATCTTTCTCTGGCGACGTTAGACTCCAGTCTAAGGCGGAGGAGCTGCAGATACCGCGGCGGTCAGTGGCGACAGACTCGGACAATAGCTGGGTGAGCAGGAAAACGCTTTCCACCACTTATTTTAGTCTCTGGACTGTGGGGAGATGCCCAAATTTGACCTGGGGGTGGCATATCCCTTTAATGCTCAATTCCGATTTTTTTGTGAAATCTGATTTTTTGCGCATGCGCCCCTTAGGACACGACGAGGTCACACGCAGCAACCGTGCTCATTGTTTACAGAAGTAGCCTAGAGTTGCTGGAGACTGAGAAGGGCAAGGTTTTTGGCCACGGCGTTTTGCGGGGCAGTCCGTTTTGCGGGGCAGTTGCTACGTGCTTCGCCGCTTCACTGCAGGCATGAAAATCCCTCACCTTTCGGCGAAATTCGCCGATACGTTCCGGTGAGTCATATTATTGTATTATTTCCGCATCAAAGGGACAGATTAGCTGACAGCAGGGGTCCGGGACTAAACAGGGATCTAAACCAGGTCTAAACCAGGACTAAACTGGGATAAACCGGGACTAAACCAGGCCTAAACCAAGACTAAACCAGGTCTAAACCAGGACTAAACCGGGACTAAGCCGGGATCTAAACCAGGACTAAACCAGGTCTAAACCAGGACTTAACCAGGACTAAACCAGGTCTAAACCAAGACTAAACCAGGTCTAAGCCAAGACTAAACCAGGTCTAAACCAGGACTAAACCAGTAGTAGATACCGGTTAAAAAAAGGTTGAGCACCCCTGCTCTAAAGTAAAAAGTGGTTGAATCCTTACAAACTATATGTGTTGTTCAATCTGTGGTGGGTGTACAATAATTATTTACTTACATTTTTACTTTACTTTACTTTTACTTTATTTACTTTAAATTGTATTAGTTGTTTATTCAACACTGGGAGATGGTAAACTACTTATAAAAGGTACTCTTGTGAGCTTTAAGTCATGCTGTTATCTCACCAAAAATATACCTGGAGTTGAATGAATGAATGAATGTTTGATTAATAGGCTCACCTAACTAACAGAAACTGAAAAAAAGTAGATGTGATAGTTTCAAAGTACAGTGGTCCCTCGTATATCACGGTGGTTACGTTCTAAAAATAACCCAGATAAGCGAAATCCGCGAAGTAGCTTTATATTTTACAATTATTCTACATGTTTTAAGGTTGTAAACGCCTCACCATACACGTTCTGCACTTTTCTCAGACTGGCATTAACATTTTCTCACATTTCTCTCTCTCTCGCGTTTAAACACTCAAACCTTCGTAGATTTTCAATAACAAAAAAATATTATTAATAGTGACGCGTGTATTTCACAGTTCCTCTGACCGCGCCTCTTCGTCCTGGCACCGCTCCGCCTCGGTGCAGGCGTCTTTTTCTGAGTGAAGAACATGGTTATGGGGAGTTGTTGGCGCTCTTTTTTTCTTTTGGGCGAGAAGATTCTTATAAACAGACATGCCACCTTCGATTATGTCGTTTCGTCGACATTGTGGGTTTTGTGGGGGAGAAAACTTACAAACATATAGCACTTCAGAGTCACACTGTGATCGAACATTTATAGAAATCTGGCAAACTGAACACATTCTGCACTGTACTGGAGACACGGAGGAGAATGACGGACAATCGGCAAAGGTCGACAGTCAATCAGGGTCCAAAACACAATGCGCGTTGATACACTATAAAAAAAATTGGAATAAAAAAATCCACAAAATAACGAGGCCACGAAAGGTGAACCGCGATATAGCGAGGGACCACTGTAATTTCATTGTAGTTTGCTCCTCCCTTCAGGCAGATATAGGCAGTGTCCACCAGCGTCTGACCAGAACTGAAGAAGCAGCTTGGATGAACTGCAAAATGTATTTGACCAAATAAACTTTTGTCCAGTTGACAAATAGAATTTTTCTTTTTGCCAAGTTTGATTAACCTTTTATTATGAGTCTGTTTACATCTCCAAAGCCCAAAACGCTCTGTTCGACCTTGTGATGTCATGTAGCTGTAGATTTCAAGTTAACAGCTCCTTTTGCCTTTTGTTTAGTAGAGATCGGCAATTCCCAGGGCTGAAATCATCCAAATGATTCAAGTGAAGGTGTATGGAGTTTAAAAACGCAGAGGAGCGCTTCCTGTATCACCACATGACATCGCAAGGTGGAGCTCCAGGTGTGTTTTTGTTGTGAAAACAATATTATAACAGCTCAAAACTAGTACAGTATTTTTAAGTAGTTAAAGGAAAAGTAACGTTTTTTACAATTTGAGCCTTATTTTGGTAATAAAACAAGTTGTTTTACTCACCCATAGCACTTTGGTGTCATATGGAGCATTTCCGGAGATGTTTTAGATTAGCGTTAGGCTAACGCCGTTAGCCTAGCGCGATTTATAGCCATAGCTCGGGGCATTCCCCGAGCATGTAATATGCCCCGTGCGGTCTCCAAATAACACAAACTTTAGCACTTTTCAAATCATAGAAGCTCGATGTCTTACTCTACGATTTCGTTTGAATCAAAAGTGGCCTGTAATCCGAGATTTATCCATAGTTTACAGCTTTGCGTTCCATGTTTGGGTCCCGGGAGCTGAGAGCACACTCCGCGCATGCGCACTGGCGTCCTCATCTACTCGAAACTATGGCTAAATCTCGGATTACAGGCCACTTTTGACCAAACGAAATCATAGACTAAAGACATCGAGCTTCTATGATTTGAAAAGTGCTAAAGTTTGTGTTATTTGGAGCCCGCATGGGGCATATTACATGCTCGGGGAATGCCCCGAGCTATGGCTATAAATCGCGCTAGGCTAACGGCGTTAGCCTAACGCTAATCTAAAACATCTCCGGAAATGCTCCATATGACACCAAAGTGCTATGGGTGAGTAAAACAACTTGTTTTATTACCGAAATAAGGCTCAAATTGTAAAAAACGTTACTTTTCCTTTAAGATTATAGTTGCTCAAGGTGTAGCTGCAAGATTTCACCTTCCGATTGCCAATTCCAGGATTATTTCTTCTCCAAACTACTTCATTTGATTCCATGATTGCCTATTCTAAAAAATCTGAAAACCCTGCAGGCCACGTGAGCTCCTCCCACTGCAGCTCCACAGTCCCATTACCCCCCAGGACCTCCTCTGCCCCAGGCTGACCCCTGCATATTGCTTCATCCTGAACCTTCTGGGCACAAATTAACCTCTACGCTAGTGTTTCCCAACCAGGGGTACAAGTACCCCTAGGGGTACGCGAGCACATTGCAGGGGGTACTCGGCAGTGTCACTGCCAGGCGCAGGGGGACATTTTTTTAATTCCAATTTGAGTACATTTGAGTTAAAGGAAAGAGAGAAAATACCTGAGAATTACATTTTCAAATTAAGGAGATGAAATAAAATGATTTTCATTTAATAATCCGTTGTTTCACGTTCTACGTTTGGAGAATTATCAACACGTATGAGTGAGGGAGTACTCGAGGTATGACAAAAAGGCTCAGGGGGTACACAAGACAAAAAAGGTTGGGAAACACTGCTCTACGCTACAAAAAGTAAACTCATAAGAACATTTTAGTTTGAGAAGATTCACCTTGGTTAATAAAATGATCTACCAATGGAATACGTGTGTTTTTCTTCAATCAAACAATGCAAGATTTTATTTGTTATATTAAGCTCAAATAGTTGTTTTCTTTTCTTAAATGTAACAAGATGTATTTTCATATTTTAAGTACAAAAAGCTTTGTTGCGTTGGTAGATTATTTTACTTGTCAAGTGAAATTTACTCAAATCAAGAAAAAACAAGCCAAGTTATAATTTTTTTGTTTGTTTGGAGTTGTGTTTTGCTTCATTCACACATGTTTGAGTAACCCTTTATTATTCTGTCTACATCTCCAAAGCTCAAAACGCTCTTTTCCACTTTGTGATGCCATGAAGAGGTAGTTTCCAAGTTAACACCTCCCTTTTAACTTTTGTTTTGTAGAGATTGGAAATTCTAGGGCTGAATTTATGATTCTAGTGAAGGTGTGTGGAGTTTAAAAACACAATGGAGGACTTCCTGTATTACCGCATGACATCACAAGGTGGAACAGAGTGTTTTTGTCTGAGATAAAAAAACTTTTAAAACATTAAATATGCAGGTTTGTGTGTTAAACATGTGTGAATGAAACAAAACACAACTACAGGTGTGTTTTGATGAAGAAATAACATTATAATAACACAAATCAGAAAATAGCATAAAAGTGGCCCTTTAAAGGTTCACTGTGTAACTTTATGGTGGTGGGTCTGTCACCTTCTTGCTTCTGTGCAAATGTCATTGCTCTGCCTGGAATGTTCCACAGTATGACATTAAACAGCTCTACTTTACATTTATTCAATTACAGGTGGTTTTATAGCTCAAAAATATCTAGAAAAACAAACATTCTGACTGTGAGCGGGGTCGCCTCTCCACAGATCTGACCTGTAACTTGGTCTGGTTTGGTCTTCATGAAGATAGAAAGGTTTAATACCACACTGTGAAACATTCCAGACAAAGCAAAAGATCTCCATGGAGAAAAGCATTTGATGAACACAATGCGCCTTTAAACGAGCTCTTTATAAATCATCGTAGCGCTCTGACCTCGGGCTCTCCACAGTCACACTCCTCGCCCTCCTCCACGTAGCCGTTGCCACATTTCTGACCCCCGTAGAGGACCTTGACCTCGGGCATGTTAAAGAGGCACATGCCCACGCCCTTCTCCAGGCTGGCAGACAGGTCCTTCTTACTGCAGCTGCTGAACACTGTGGGAAACGGGTACCTGGAAGACAGAAACATCTACGTTATAATGTTTCCTCAACCTCACAAACCTGCTTATTTAGGCTCAGTTCTTTTCTCAAACTGAAAACATTCTGTTCCACCTTGATGATGTACAAGAATTACTCCACTTTTTAAACTCCGCACACCTTCACTAGACTCATTTGGTTGTTTTCTGTCCTGAAATTACCCATTTAGTTTAGTTTATTAGTTTATTTGACAGGGACAATGCACATAAAAACATTGATCTACATAAAAGAGGTAATATGTTTGTGCCAGGTTAGAGCAAATATGCTAATTTCCACCTGCAGTCCCTGGACAGGTTGATATAAAATGGCATAAATACCAATCAAATACCATAAAAAACAACTTACAAAAACTCAGTCATAAAGATATATACATCACAACCACATGTACTATATACATATATACATTTCATATTTGTGCATTCACGCAGTTCATTAATGTGTGCATGTTTGACTGGATAAAAGCCATCGTTTGGTCAGATGTGCAAACATTGCATAACTTGTGCATGAAACTATTTCAGACGGCAGTGTGTTCCAGAGGCTTATGGCTTTGTATGAAAAGGAGGACTGACCAAACGAGGTTCTAAACTTTGGAACAGTGCACTGTCCTTGGACTGTGGAGCGTGTGGCTCGGGAGCTTCTCTCTGACCTGAGCACCACAAACTTTTTCAGAGGGGGAGCAGCAGTGTTAGGAATGATTTTGAACAAGGTTATAATTTGAGTAAAATTAAGCAAGTTTTGAAAGTTCAGCAGTTTTTATTTCTCCAAAATTGGGCAGTGGTGGTACAGATGAGATTTTTTGTCATGTATTTTTAGTGCACTTTTATATAGAGTTTCAATTGGGTTTAAAGATGTTTTACAGGCCTGAGACCAGCTGGTGATGCTACTGAACAAAAGGTAAAAGGTAGCTGTTGACTTGAAAACTACCGTGTCATGACATCACAAGGTGGAAATGAGCATTTTAGGCTACGTTTATACTAGGGATGCACCGATGTGAAAATTTTAGCCGATACCGATATCCGATATTATCGGTATCGGCTAAAATTAGGACTAAACTAGGACTAGACCAGGTCTAAACCACTGCATGCGGCTCTTTGCCTGGTTTCGTGCGGCTCTTGCGTTCGTTCATGTCGAGGTTTGATGTGCGTGTTCGCTTTGGTCCCGAGGAGGAGGCACGGTTTGGGCATGGGTCTCGTGTTCGCAGCCCCGGGTGGGACGCGCGGTCTCGCGCCGGTCATGCTGCGCTATCACGGATATGAGCGCCCCCCCCCACGCTTCACTATTAATACATTTTGTTGAAAATCTACGAAAGTTTGAGTGTTTAAACGAGAGAGAAATGTGAGAAAATGTTAATTTGAGGGATTACTGTACTGACAAATATCGGTCGTTAATATCGGCCCACTTTTACACATCGGGCCGATACCGATATATAAAAATTGGCAATAACGGCCAATACTGATGTTAATGCTGATATATCGTGCATCCCTAGTTTATACGATGACGGTCTGAACAGAAGACACAAAAGTGGCGTCGCATCTTCACTTTTTATTCCACATTTAGATGAGCGTTTCCAGGAGGAAATCTGCGTGCATACGGTGACACAAAAGTGTGTGGAATTGGATTGGGTATGCATGCCAGGCGGCTAGGTGATGCTGTGATACATTATCACTATGTCCGCGCGCATGCGTAGAATCTTCCTTCTTCTCATCTGCGCCGCGAAAAGCAAAACAAAACATGGCTACCGGTAGCAAAAAGAAATGTGTGTGGTCAGACGAAGAAGTTGAACTATTGCTTCAGACCACGTTAGACTACAAAGCAACGAAGGTGCAACAAGGTGTGGACTGGGAGTCCTGCCAAACTGATACACTGATATATGGACCGATGTGACGTAAACACGTACGCGACGTCAGCAGATTTGAGAGTTTTGCGTCTTGGGCAGTGTAGACGAAAACGCTACGGCAAAGCATATTCAAGTTTTCCACTCTGGAGGGTGGATTCAGTTTTTTGCATTTTTAAGCCCCCAAAACGCCGTCACCGTCTAAACGAAAGGCACTTCTGATAAAATATTTTGTTGTTTTTACCCGTAAGCGTTCTCGTGTAAACAGGCCCTTGAGCTTTGAAGATGTTGATAAAACAAGTGTGAATGAAACAGAACACGACTCCAGGTACGTTTTTGACGATTTCATAACATTTTGACATGGCGTAAAAGAGTCGATTTTGTGTAATATACGACCTTTAAAGATGGACTATGTAAATTTACTGGTCAAGGATTCGCCACCTACTTGTCTTTCTGCAAATGTTATTGCTTTGGGTCAAATGTTCCATGTTATTGCATTAAACACATCTATTTCATATTTATTTGGAAACAGGTGCTTTTATTACAAGTATTCGTAGTGTGTGCAGACTCATCTCTCCAAAAATCTCATTGTAATTTGGAAAAGTTGGGCCACTTGGTAATTTCCATGGAGATAGAGAAGTTAATGCCATATTGTGGAACATTCCATACAAGGCAACAACATCCTCATAGAGACAAATTGGTCCAAAAAGTTACATACTGCACATTTGATTAACTACAAAGATATTTAATTTTATCTCATCTCATCTACTTTCCACTTTCATAGCCAAAATTGTGGGTTAATTATTTTTTTTATATTTATAAAATTGCAAATTCTAAACCAGAACTTAACCAGGAGTAGACACCATTGAAACTTGCACTAAAACAGAAAATGGATTCAAAATAAACGAGGAAAAAACACAAAAAAGTGATCTGTGTACCACCTTTGAGACATTTTAACGTTTACCCAACCACTATATCCCATACGCTAACAAAATAGAAAATACTTGAGCAATTTTTTCATTTCTTTTCCCAGGAAACCAAATATAAAACTCCCCGAATGAAAATAGCGTGATGTCAAAGTGAACTGCCACTGCGCTCACACCACGGCCCCTCTTCTGCGCGATGCAATCAGAGCTAATTGTCGCTAATCACAAAGTCAATTAAGCAGAAGAGCCGAGCAGCCTCTTCAAAGCTCTGTGTATCCACCCCATACAGCACCGTCTGAACCAGAGGAGAGAAACATCAGATAACACGGGTTTATGAGTCAAACCCCAAGATGAGAAGACAGATCTGAATATGTCTGTAAAAATCGTTGTATGGTGCGTTACTGTGTTGTTTTTGTACAGTTGGGGAGATGGTGAGAACTATAATGTGCGATCTTACAGTCGATATGCAGTGTTTACTAATAATTTTAGGTTAAATGGTTCATTTTACGTTGCTTTCTGATTTGTTTCCTCATCACAAACATACCTGGAATTGGGTTTTGTTTCATTCATAAGTTTAACACACAAACCCTGCATATCAAGTCAAAGTCAAAGTGTACTCTATAATCAATTCACCAGTGGTGGGCCGTCAGGGCCTTCAAAGCCTTCTCTGCTGGACTAAAAAATATCTGAATCATATGTTAATTATATTTTGTCCATGTATACTTATTAAATAATTCCAAATGGTCTGTCCATTTCCTTTTATTGTGTTTCCGATGGTTATGCTGCTTCCAGACATGTATTTTCATATTGGAGCATTTAAAGGAGAATTAAAGTTTTTTTACAATCTGAGCCTTATTTCAGTAATAAAACAAGTTGTTTTACTCACCCATAGCACTTTGGTGTCATTTGGAGCACTTCCGGAGATGTTTTAGATTTGCGATATCCGTAACGTGAGTTCTCGGGGCATATGTTTGCGGTCTCCAAATAACACAAACTTTAGCACTTTTCAAATCATAGAAGCTCAATGTCTTAGTCTAGACTTTCGTTTGAGTCAAAAGTGGCCTGTAATCCGAGATTTAGCCATAGTTTCGAGGAGATGAGGAGGCCAATGTGCATGCGCGGAGTCACAGCTTATTTCGCAGATAAGAAGACGCAACTTTTCTGTTTGCGAGTGACACATGGCAGAAGATTTGGACTTTGAGGCTGAAGAGGACTTATGGAGGACTGAGGACTGAAGAGGAGTATACGGATGAGGAGACAGAATGGATACAGAAAGAATGAAGCGGAGACAGTTTTAGGAGCAGCGCACCACAGAACAACCATCGGTTTCGCATTACTTCTCAGAATCGCACGCTGAATCCGCTGGCCTTCTTTCTTTTCCTTTGCTGGTAAAAAAAATCATCCTGACTGAAGTGGGTACTGCAAACAGGATGGTCCAAAAGCTTTGCGTTTCATGTTTGGGTCCTGAGAGCTGAGAGTGAAATAAGCTGTGACTCCGCACATGCGCACTGGCGTCCTCATCTACTCGAAACTATGGCTAAATCTCGGATTACAGGCCACTTTTGACTCAAACGAAAGTGTAGACAGAGACAAAGACATTGAGCTTCTATGATTTGAAAAGTGCTAAAGTTTGTGTTATTTGGAGATCGCAAACATTTGCCCCGAGAACTCACGTTACGGATATCGCAAATCTAAAACATGTGCTTCAAATGACACCAAAGTGCTATGGGTGAGTAAAACAACTTGTTTTATTACTGAAATAAGGCTCAGATTGTAAAAAACGTAAATTCTCCTTTAACCAATCACATTTCAGCTATCCTTTGTTGCTAGGCAGGGTTAAAGTCAAAGAGGCCTTCACTATCCGTTCTGCAGACCCTCTAACGCGAAATCAATGTCGATACTTCAACCAATCAGATTTTGAGTTGGTGTCACCAGGGCCGTCGAGCGGGCGTAGGTCAGCCCGCAATGGCTAAAGGAGGAGAAGAAATAGATTTGGTGGCAGATGTACTGTTTAATATGGACTTTTTAAAGAAAAGCTGGACACTGTCAAGAAAGGTCGGACAACTCCGGCGCAAAAGGACTTCTTGACGGAACTGAAGCACGATAATCTACATGACGGGGTGATTGAACTGTTTTTGAGGAAAGAGAGGAGGATGGATTTTGTCTTCAAATAATCCGATTTTTTGGTGAGTGAAATGTTGCTATCATTCCAAGTTTATGAGGTTATTATTAATGTTTTTTGCTGGCTGTAGTTGCAGAACGAGACTTGTTCACTCTTGGTTTGTTTATTCAATTGAGGCATTTATTGTGGCTACAGGAATTTTTTACAGTTGAGGACAAAATTATCAGCCCCCCTACAAAATAGTCATTGTTTTAAAAGTATTTCAAAAGTGCTTTTTAAAAAAAAAAAACAGCCTTTGTAGACATCCTAGTTTTATTTTGGGTTCTTACATTATTTTATTTTCCAGACAGAAATAAAAAAAAATCACAAAACACAAAAACTACCAGGGTCAAAATCATTAGCCCCCCACATTCTAATAGTCAATTGTGTACCCTTTTTGCTGGATAACTGCCTGCTGTCGTTTGTTGTAATCTTCAACAAGTCTCTGGCACTTCATTTGAGGAATCTTGGCCCATTCCTCTTTGGCAAATCTCTCAAGTTCCTCCAGATTTGATGGTTTCCTAGCATGGACATTTTTCTTTAGGTCACCCCACATATTTTCTACTGGATTTAAGTCAGGGCTTTGTGCAGGCCATTCGATGACATTTACCTTGTTCGTCTGCAGATAGTTCTTCACCAAGAGAGACGTATGTTTAGGGTCATTGTCATGTTGGAAGATGAAGCGACGACTCAGAACCAGTTTCACTGCTGACTGCTTAAGGTTTTCTTTCAAAATATCCACATATTTTTCTTTATTCATGATCCCTTCCACCTTGACAAGGTTTCCACTTCCAGATGCACTGAAGCATCCCCACATCATAATACTCCCACCACCGTGTTTCACTGTGGGGACGGTGTTCTTTGGGTTGAATGCCTCTCCCTTTTTTCTCCAAATGCAAGCAGTGTCTCTGTGGCCAAAGAGCTCTAGTTTAGTCTCATCAGACCATAAGACACGCTTCCAGTATGAAAAATCTCTCTCTAGGTTGTCCTGGGGATACTTAAGTCTGGCTTGAAGGTGTCTTTTCTTCAAAAGTGGAGTTTTTGTTGGTCTGCAACCTCGCAGTCCATTCCTGTGCAGAGCTCTAGTGATGGTCTTCTTAGAGACTATGATTCCTGATGTGGCCAAATCATTCACCAGTGTCTTGGCAGTTGTTCTGGGGTCTTTAGACACATCTCTCACTAGTTTTCTTTCCAGTGTCTTTGAAATATTTCGCTTCCTACCTCTGCCAGGCTTGTTCTGCACTGTGTGGCTGTCTTTGAATTTCTGGATTATGCCTCTCACTCCAGTTCTTGAGACTTGGAACAGGTTTGTATATCCTTCTCCTGTTTTATGTGCATCAATAATTCTTTGTCTCAAGTCCAAACTCTAATTTAACGTAATTACTGAGTGAGATCACCCGTTTCACCTGATCACCTTTCCGCACATCACCTGTCAAGGTAAAGAACATCACTGCTCAAAGGTGGCTTGTGTGATGACTTAATAAATGGTAATTTCATAAAGGGGGCTAGTAATAATGTCCCTGATCATTTTAGCTTTTTCTTACATAACACTGTTTTTGTGTGCAAATATTAAGTAATATAAGTATTTTGGTCCTTCTAACACAAAACAGTATGTTCAGAAATGCTGTGTTAAAAATTCCTTGCTCTGTTAAATAGGTACTTGGGAAAATCTTGGAGAAACTTAAAATTTCATAGGGGGGCTAATAATTTTGTCCTCAAGTGTATATGCAACGCAAGGCTCATTTCTGCATAGTAATTTTTTTTTTTTATAACGAAATGGTTGATGAGGGGTTGAGTGATTCAGACGGAGCACTACTGAAGGCCTAGGTGTGAAATGCACAGTCCGCCACTGCAATTCACTATGTAACAGACATTACACGGAGGACTGAAAATGCATTTCACCAGACGCCAAATGTGCAATTTAAACTAAAAACTAAAAACACGCACACAAACACAAGACGCACACAAACACACAGCTACACTCTATGTACATGATTGTTTTCGACAATAAAGCAAACTATGACTATGACACTCATTAACAATAAATAGACAAAAGACATACAGGTAAACATATACGCTTCCAACAAGTTTGAGGTAGAATGAAATGTGCAATATGTAAGGTGCAATAATATTTAAACTTCTTCTCTCAAACGGAGCACACTCTGTTCCACCTTGTGATGTCATGTGGTAATACAGGAAGTGCTCCGTCTTTTTAAACTCCATACACCTTCACTCAAATATAAAAGATGATAGATATTATAATTGTATAATCTCAACCCTGGAATTGCCCATTTCTACTGAAGTAAAGGTACAACTTTAACTTTAAAGCTACAACTTCATGACATCACAAGGTGGAACAGAGCATTTTGAGCTTTGGAGATATAGACAGACTAATAATACTGTAAATGTTTTTGAGGATTAACAATATTATAACATGATATAAAGCTCACAAGAGACAAATTTGCGTAAAATAGGACTTTTAAGAGTGGAAATCACATTGAAATTGACAAATAAAAATATAAATTACATATATTACATACAAATAATATACAGTGGTACCTCACCTTACGAAATTAATTTGTTCCAGAAGTGGGTTCGTAACGTGAATTTTTCGTAAGTTGAGTCGCTATTTCAATGGAAAAGGCCTGATTCGTTCCGAGGCTCCGTTCTTTCCGTTCCAAGTTTTTTTTTTTTTTTTTTAATAGTGTAACTTTTTTTTTTATAGTGTAACATTGTGTTCTGCGTCCTGATTGGCTAAGAGACTAGACCAGTTCTAAACCAGGTCTAAGCCTGGACTTGACCTGGACTAAACCAGGACCGGACCAGATCCAGACCCGGACCAAACCGGGACCAGACCAGGATTAAATCACCCCGTGCGGCTCCTGCACTCGCCCGTGCGTGCTCGGCCCGCGTGGACGCAGCCCCGAGGTGGAGGCACGGCCCGGGCACCACGGCTCCATCCCGTGCCCGCGGCCTCGCACTGTGTCGCGCACCTATCCAGGGATAACTGGCTTGTAGTGGCCACACGTTCATAGCGACGTCGCTTTTTGATCCTTCGATGTCGGCGCTTCCTATCATTGTGAAGCAGAATTCACCAAGCGTTGGATTGTTCACTCACTAATAGGGAACGTTAGCGGGGTTTAGCCCGTCATGAGACAGGTTAGTTTTACCCTACTGATGATGTGTTGTTGCAATAGTAATCCTGTGTCTCCGCTCCCCTCGCATGTTCAGCGCTATATTGAGCCGTGCCCCCCCCACGCTTCACTATCAACACATTCCGTTGAAAATCTATGAAAGTTCGAGTGCTCAAACAAGAGAGAAATGCGAGAAAAGCCCAACTCCAGTCTGAGAAAAGCGTAAAATGTGTGTGGTGAGGCATTTCAGCCCGCGAACAATTGCAAAATACAAAGTTGTCCTACCTCGCAGACCTCTGCCACCCCGGGCCACCTCTGGAACCTAACCCCGTGTGTGTTGATAAAGTGTATTTACGTTTCGGGGCGTGCATCTGAGCACGCATTAATTGAAATTTTGAGATTTCGCGTTTCGTAACTTGAATTTTCTTTCGTATCTAGAGACCAAAATTTAACGTGAAGGCATTTCGTAACTTGGATTTTTCGTTTGTAGGGCCTTTGGTAAGGTGAGGTACCACTGTACATTACATAACTTTTATGGGGGAGAATCTGTCACCAGCTTGTCTCCATGGAGATGTTAATGCTTTGGAAGGGATGTTTCACAGTATGGCATTAAACGTATCTCTAATTACTATTATTAGTTTTATTTAATTATTATCATTATTATAGTTGTATATAGGCATGTATGTGTGTGTCTCCCCAGCAAAACAGCTTCATAGTGCACCTTTAAACTTGATTAACCTCAAACTATAACACTAATTTATTTGACTTACTATTTTTATTTACTTTACTAACTTATTTTGTCTGTCTACGTGGCAATCAAACACAGCTGTTTCCTAAAAGTATAACATATTTTTTGGCAGCTAAAACACCCTTTCTGACTGACTATTTCAAAGCCAAAGTCCTATATTTGAATAAATTGCAGGTTCAGTTCTGATTTAGCTGCGCATTTGTCATACTGAACTAAATAGTGTGACCTCATTTTGCGCGGCACCATTGATTTCCATCACATGTGGAAGTCCTACTAACCCCCAACTGCCTCAGCTGCCTGTAACGCTACTAGATCCAGAAGTTGAATCAGGTGAAATCTTATGAAGAAAGGACTAGGCTTGTCATGATAATTACTATATCGACTTAATGTTCAATACAAGAAAAATGGAACAGTAATTTTAGAGGGATCAATATTTATCGTGGGGACTTTTATGTTGTACTAGTGCAGTGCTTCTCAAATAGTGGGGCGGGCCCCCCTGGGGGGGCGCGTGTGACCCTGGGAAACATGCTTTTTTGCCATACTGTACTAGAACGAAAGTGTAATTGCACATCAACAACAGTAGTTGGCAATAGCGCTCTCGTTGTCGCTCTGGGGCAGGGTTCGGCGACCTTAAATACGCGATATACGCACAGAACAGACTTGCCATCAGCAGAACATCCTCTGTCACAGAAAAAACACGTTATATTCCACTGAGCTTTGAGTTTATGCAAATGGACCATGTGGTTTTTAAGTTTCGTTTCTGTAAAACGTAAACAAATGTGCACAAAGCTGCATTAAAAGCACATTAATATTTGAGTCCTCAGTGCAAAAAAAGAGTGCAGTGTTTGTTGGAAGTTTCTTTCTTTTTTTGTTTTTAATGTTAATAAAAGGATACATTGTTATGCAGAGGTGTACTAATAATTTTCTAGACAAATAATACTATTAATAGTCGTGCGCAGGGAGGGGGGCGTGAATTTTTTTTTTCTTCCTGGGGGGGCGTCATAGAAAATAATTAAGAAACACTGTACTAGTGGGACATTTTTGCTTACTTTTGTGTGCTACGATGACATTTGAGCTGTTAAAGGTTCAATAAAAGCAGTAAACAGGATTCGGGGGGGCAGAATTGAACACTTTTCCTATTAATTTACATTAGAAGGGGGCCCATGTGAGGCTTCTTGCCCCAGGCCCCCCAATTTCTGTCAATGGGTCTGGGTTGAATTATGAACTTTTATGACTCATTATAGATGAGTTTTAGGAGCCAAGAATTGAACCCCCAACTCAAACTACTTAACTTAAATTGCATTCTGTTATTCATTTATTGCGGCTTATATTTTTAAATGTTAGCATGCTAGTTGTTGCAGCTTTATTGTCACACCAAAACTCCAGTGTTGTCACTGAAAGTTGTGAAAAATGCTTATAAACTCTCTGAATAATTAGGATGCTCAGAATGCGTAAGGTAAGTGAGGAATAACTATGGACCACTGCAAACTGTTTTAAATAGGGCTGTCAGTTTAACGCGTTAATTAGAATTAATTAATTACACTGCAAATTAAGGTGTTATAAAAATTAACACAATTAATTATGAGCTGCAATTCAATGCGTGCGCATTTTAAATTTGGCATGTGGTGAGCAAATCTCTGCTCGGGCCTTTGAACGTCAAGTTTATTTTTTAAAAAGAACAAAGACGGGATCAACAAGAACACCATGATTTGGAGCTTTTGTCAAAAAGAATTTTCTGATCAGCGAAGCTGCTCCAGCCTGACGGATCATTTGAACGATAAACACGTCTGGACAAGTTCCATCGTTACCGGTGATAGAGCGAGCGTGAGCGCACTTCAACAAACCAACAAACCAACAAACCACCAAACCAACAAACCACCAAACCAACAAACCACCAAACCAACAAACCAACAAACCACCAACCACCAAACCAACAAACCACGCTCGCAGAATTTGGGAAACTAATGAGCAAAGCGACCACATGAAAACTGACAAACTCAATCGCAAAGTGGGTTACCTCTCTCTCTCTCTCTCTCAATCTCTCTCTCACACACTCTCTCAATCTCTCTCTCACTCTCTCAATCTCTTTCTCTTTCTCTCTATCTCACTCTCTCTCTCTCTCTCAATCTCTCTTTCGCTCTCTCACTCTCTCTCAATCTCTCTCTCTCTCAATCTCTCTCTCAATCTCTTTCTCTCTCTCACTCTCTCTCTTTCTCAATCTCACTCTCTCTCTCTCAATCTCTCTCTCTCTTTCTCTCACTCCCTCTCAATCTCTCCCAATCTCTCTCTCACTCTCTCTTTCTCAATCTCTCTCACTCTCTCAATCTCTCTCTCTCTCTTTCTCTCTCTCAATCACTCTCTCTCACACACTCTCTAAATCTCTCTCACTCTCTCAATCTCTTTCTCTCTCTCTCTCTCTCTCTCTCTCTCTCACTCTCTCTCTCTCAATCTCTCTTTCTCTCTCTCTCTCTCACTCTCTCTCTCTCAATCTCTTTCTCTCTCTCAATCTCTCTCTCTCACTCTCTCAATCTCTCTCTCTCAATCTCTCTCTCACTCTCTCGCTCTCAATCTTTATCTCTCTCACTCACTCTCTCAAGCTCTCTGTCTATCTCTCAATCTCTCCCTCACTCTCTCTCTCTCTCACTCCCTCTCTATCTCTCTCTCACTTTCTCTCTCGCTCTCACTCTCTCTCTCACTCTCTCTCTCTTACTCTCTCTCTCTCTCTCAATCTCTCTTTCTCTCTCTCACTCTCTCTCACTCTCTCTCTCAATCTCTTTCTCTCTCTCTCTCTCTCACTCTCTCTCACTCTCTCTCTCAATCTCTCTCTCTCTCTCTCTCTCTTTTTTTTAATCACCTGACAGCACTAGTTTAAAATGATCTAGTTCTGTTTTTTTATGTTTTTCAGACAGTAAAATTCAGTTATAGCAGAATTATGTTTTTAAGTGGTGAATAAAGCATACTACAGATTCTTTTGCCATTTCTGGGAGAGAATAAAAGCACTATGCAAGTTTTGGGTCTGACGGAAAAGCAGATATTAGCCAAAAGCAGTGAATGACGTTATTGGTGATTTTCAGATTCTGGACTGTGATGATGTCAGACTCCCAGAAGGGGCACGAGCAGTTTTTCCTATTCCTACATCGTGCTTTCCTATGAAATATCCAAAAGTTAAATTCACAAACGCTGAACCTGATCATTTCTGTTAGTGACTGGGCCCTAGAATTTGCCATGTTGATACTTTGCAGAGACAATGGGAGTGTTCTACATGTATCTCTATGGTGGAATGTTAAGTAGTTACCATAGAGACACAATGCACACAAGTAAACACTGCCCAAAGGTTTTAAGATTACCAAATGGGTTTAAAGAACACATTTTCAGGAATCTGTGATCAATACAAGCATTCATGGTCCAGTTTAGGAGTTTGATTTCAACAAAAAGGTGAAAGTGACAAACTGAAAAACTGTTGGCTTTAATGTTATTTGAGCGGCAGTTGTTTATTGTTTGTTTCAGCACAAATCAGCTCACTTGTTGTAGTTTGAATTAAGTAAATTCTTAATTAATTTAATTAATTTATGAATTAATCACTGCATTTATATAGCGCCTTTCAAGACACCCAAAGCGCTTTACAGATCATTATTCATTCACTTCACACTCGGTGATAAGCTTCTATTGTAGCCGCATCCGCCCTGGGGCAGACTGACGGAAGCGAGGCTGTCAGTCTGCGCCAGTGGCCCCTCCAACCACCACGCACACTCCACTTTCATACTAGCCATTGTGAGTGAAGTGTCTTGCCTAAGGACACAATGACAGTTTTTGTGACTGGCGCCCCCCTGTGGCACCTGGTGTTCCCAGCGGTCTCCCATCCGAGTACTGACCAGGCCCTGCTTTGTTTTGTCTGAGATCTGACGGGATCAGGCTTTGATAAGCAGGTATGGCCACAAAGGTCAGATTGTGTTAAAACAAAGCTCAGATTAAATTCTGAGCTTCAGACAGTACAGTGCCCACAGTTAGCATCAAACCCCCCAAAAGCTACATTAGCTGCAAAGAATTCATTACAACCATGAACTGTCAGTGTGACGTCACCCATAGTGTCTGTCTCCAGTCAAATGAAGCTCACCAGGTTAGCACATTATAAGGGGGGAATTTGAAGCAGAGTTTCATATAGGAATAATTTATTTACGGACAAAATAGCGAAATAAAAAGACCAGGATCATGTAGAGCGGATTAATACGAATACGATTTTAAGTCCAAGATGACGAGGCTCACAGCAGTAGTTACAGACAAAGGGGTGACGGTTTTTCAATGTAAAGTCAATTGGAGCCAAGGTCAGTGGACCCAGAAATGCCCCCATGCTCACTTCCTATTTGGAGCTCCACGGCTAGTAGGTTACCTCTGTAAATTTATATAAACAGTCTATGATTACAGCACCACCCAGCATTTTAAAGGTCCAATATTACGCAAAATTGACTCTTGTAAACTTTAAGCCACGTTAGAACGTTGTTAGAGAGAGTTGTGTTTTGTTTTATTCACACATCCTTTATTATTAGTCTGTCTACGTTTCCAAAGCTTGCCTCTTCAGTCTGCTGCCATCAGGAAGGAGACTGAGGAGCCTCAGGGCAAAGAAAGATCAGCAGACTGAAAGACAGCTTCATCCACCAAGCTTTCAGGATGCTGAACTCTCTCCCTGCCCTGGTAAATGGTCATATGGTCACATCTTTATACAGCGCTTTTCCACCTTCAAGGCACCCGAAGCGCTTTACAATAAGGAACCACTCACTCATTCACACACACATTCACACACCGGTGTACGCAGACAATGGGGGCGAGGTGGGTTAAGTGTCTTGCCCAAGGACACAATGGCAGCATTCATCTGTGGGAGCTGGAATCGTTCCAACCAACCTGTGGGTCAGTGGATCTGACCGCTCAACCACTGATGTTTCTTATGTCAACCGCCAACCTTTGGATCAGTGGACAAACGCTCTACAAACTGAGCTACTGCTGTCCTGCCCTCCCCCAATGACACTGCTGCTTAAAGGACACTTAAAGGATACTGACACTGCTGCTTAAATGACACTTAAATGACACTGACACTGCTGCTTAAATTGCACTTAAAGGACACTGACACTGCTGCTTAAAGGACACTTAAATGATACTGACACTGCTGCTTAAAAGACACTTAAAGGACACTGACCCTGCTGCTTAAATGACACTGACACTGCTGCTTAAAGGACACTTAAAGGACACTGACACTTCTGCTTAAATGGCACTTAAAAGACACTGACACTGCTGCTTAAATGACACTGACTGCTGCTTAAAGGACACTTAAAGGGCACTGACACTGCTGCTTAAAGGACACTTAAAGGACACTGACACTTCTGCTTAAATGACACTTAAAAGACACTGACACTGCTGCTTAAATGACACTGACTGCTGCTTAAAGGACACTTAAAGGGCACTGACACTGCTGCTTAAAGGACACTTAAAGGATACTGACACTGCTGCTTAAATGACACTTAAAGAACACTGACACTGCTGCTTAAATGACACTGACACTCTTGCTTAAATGACACTTAAAAGACACTGACACTGCTGCTTAAATGACACTTAAATGGCACTGACACTGCTGCTTAAATGACACTGACACTGCTGCTTAAATGACACTTAAAGGACACTGACACTGCTGCTTAAATGGCACTTAAAGGACACTGACACTGCTGCTTAAAGGACACTGACACTGCTGCTTAAAGGACACTTAAAGGACACTGGCACTGCTGCTTAAAGGACACTTAAAGGACACTGACACTGCTGCTTAAATTACACTTAAAGGACACTGATGCTTAAATTACACTTAAATGACACTGACACTGCTGCTTAAAGGACACTTAAAGGACACTGACACTACTGCTTAAATGACACCATTTGAGCTTTATTACGCGACACATTGTGTGTTTTTACCCATTTTACCCATGGGCAGTAGTAGCTCAGTTGGTAGAGCGTTTGTCCACTGATCCAAAGGTTGGCGGTTTTAATCCCGCTCTTGACATAAGAAACATCAGTTGTTGAGCGGTCAGATCCACTGTCCCACAGGTTGGCGGTACGATTCCAGCTCCCACAGATGAATGCTGCTGTTCTGTCCTTGGGCAAGACACTTAACCCACCTCACCCTGGTGTGTGAATGGGTGAGGGGTTCCTTGTTGTAAAGCGCTTTGGGTGCCTTGAAAGTGGAAAAGCGCTATATAAAGATGTGACCATTTGTATTATATACAAGTTTACTGTACTTTTGCTGCAGGTATGTGATGTTTTGTGTTTATTGTCTTGTTTATCAGATGTTTTATGTTCACTGTGGGCCTAGGGGGCGCTGCAATTTCAAATCCTGTGTGTGCAACCTGTACATGTGTTTTTTGACAATAAAGCTGACTTTGAACTTTTGAAGTCAAAATGCTCTGTTCCACCTTGTGATGTCAGGAAGCAGTAGTTTTCAAGTTAACAGCGACCATTTATCTTTTGCTCAGTAGAAAATGGCAATTCCTGGACTGAAATCATCCAAATGATTCTAGTGAACGTGCATGGAGTTTAAATGTGAATGAAACAAAACACAACTCCTGGTACATTTTTGATCAGGAAACAATATTATAATATAGCTCAGAAAATAGTGTAATCTAGGCCCTTTAACAATATTCCCAGTTGCCACACATCTGTATTAAATATTACTGTAACAGAGCTCTACATCACTACAAAGCAATGTCGTATTCTTTCCTCGATAGGACCTCCTCTGTCTCCAGCTGTTTTTTCACGAGGTCCCACGCTGAAATAATTAGTCTCCGTGCGACCCATGTGGAAGTCAGGGCAGGAGGGGGGTAAGCGCGGGGTGAAGATGAGATACAGCGGATGGCATTTAGCAGCTGAGCACCCCGGGGTGACTGAAGCCATGCTAGGCCCGGTTCGGATCAGACAGTGGTAAAATACGAGCCCATATGGGCCAAATACAGACAAGTGCTGCTCTCATGGGAACTGAACCCCCAACCACAACAGTCAAGTCCCGGAATGACTCTTTGACCTCCGGGTTCAGGCTCATCGGAGGGTTTAAAGACGCATTAGGATGAATGGGAAAACTGGGATACTGGTTTGGAAAAATGATGTAGTCAGATTTAATGGATACCAGGGATGATGCATGGATTTTGTTTAAATAAATTAAAAATATTATTTTCTTAATTTAAAAAAAATAGTTGGGCTAAATGAGGAATGCAAGTAGTAGTAGTAGTAGTAGTAGTAGTAGTAGTAGTAGTAGTAGTAGTAGTAGTAGTAGTAGTAGTGGTTGAAGTAGTGGCAGTATTGGTGGTAGTAGTAGTAGTTATATCATAGTACTATTACCATAGTGGTAGTAGTAGCTGTGGAGGTAATATTATTATTATTATTATTATTAGTAGTAGTAGTAGTAGTAGTAGTAGTAGTAGTAGTAGTAGTAGTAGTAGTAGCAGCAGCAGAAGCAAGAGTAGTAGTAGCAGTAGTAGTTTCAGTAGTAGCAGCAGAAGCAAGAGTAGTAGTAGCAGTAGTAATAGTAGCTGTTTCAGTAGTAGTAGTAGCAGTAGTAGTAGTAATAGCATTAGTTGCAGCAGCAGCAGCAGTAGTAGTAGTAGTAGCAATAGTAGTAGCAGTAGTGGTGGTAGTAGTAGTAGTAGTAGTAGTAGTAGTAGTAGTAGTAGTAGTAGAAATAGTGTATAAGGCTAAGTGCTTCAGATACGCGATGTTTCTGCTCCATTTCAACCTCTATTTTCTCTGGATTTTAACTTTTTATGTGCGGAGGAGCTGCTACGGAGGACGCGCAGAGGCCGACGTTACTTTTTCGTGCTGTTCTTGATCTGTGCGTTGCAACACTGGAATTTCCCCACTGAGGGACTAATAAAGGCATATCTTATCTTATCTTATCTTAATAGTAGCAATAGTAGTAGCTGTAGGAGTAGTGGTAGTAGTAGTGGCAGCAAAGAAAAGTACATGCAAAATTTACTTGGTATATTTTAGAATAATAGCAGTACTAGTAGCAGTAGTATTAGTAATAGTGTGTCTTTACCCACTGCCAACATTTGTACATTATAAATCAGAACCTGCACATATGTACTAGTAATACAGTCAGTCAAGTAGTAAAAGTAGGAGATGATACATGAATAGTAAAGCAGGTAATAGTAGTAGAAGACACAGACAAGTGCTGATCTCACGGGAATTGAACCCCCAACCACAACAGTCAAGTCCCGGAATGACTCTGTGACCTCTGGGTTCAGGCTCATTGGAGGGTTTAAAGACGCATTAGGATGAATGGGAAAACTGGGATACTGGTTTGGAAAAATGATGTAGTCAGATTTGATGGATACCAGGGATGATGCATGGATTTTGTTTAAATAAATTAAAAATATTACTTCATATTGTTTTTCTTAATAAAAAAAAAGAGTTGGGCTAAATGAGGAATGCTAGTAGTAGTAGTTGTTGTGGTTGAAGTGGTTGTATTAGTAGTAGTAGTCATTGTATTAAGTATTACATACTGTAAGAATTGTTATTGTTGTAGTAATATAGTACTAGTAGGGTAGTGGTAGTAGTAGCAGATGCAGTAGTAGTAGTGGTTGTTGAAGTAGTGGTAGTAGTGCTGGTAGTAGTAGAGGTAACAGAAGTGGTAGTATAGCAGTAGTAGTAATTGGTATGGTAGTAGTAATATTGTAGTACTAGTAGAGTAGTGGTAGTTGTAGTTGTTGAGGTAGTCGTGGTAGTAGTAGCAATAGTAGTAGCAGTAATTATAATAGTAGTAGTTGCTGTAGTAGTAGCAACAGCACCAGTAGTAGTAGCAGTAGTAGTAATAGTAGTAGTAATAGTAGTAGTAGCAGCAGCAAAGCTACCAAAGCTTACTTGGTATATTTTGGAACAATAGTAGTACTAGTAATATTAGTAGTAGTGTGTATCTCACTGCCACCAAAATAGTAACAGTAGTTGATAATATATGAAAAAATAAATCAGGTAATAGCAGTAGACGTATTATCTATTTTACTCCTTCTAGACTATGAAGTACTGGTCCATATGTGCCCGGCCACGGAAAAAAAACAGTCACAAGTTGTTCCAGAGGCGTTTTGAGTTATTTACAGATTCTTAAAGTGTAGATTCTAAGCTTTCCAACGATCCCTTGCACATGGAAATCTGAGAACTTTTGAAGAATTTGTGGCCATTTGAATGCAGCACACCGGATTTTAGAAAGCTCTGAAAACAGCTTGTGGTGTGGTGTTTCAGGGAAGGTCAAAATTAGAATTTACTGTTACTGGTTTAGTTCTGGTTTAGTCCTGGTTTAGTCCTGTTTTATTCCTGTTTTAGTCCTGGTTTAGTCCTGTTTTATTCCTGTTTTTTCCCTATTTTAGTCCTGGTTTAGTTCTAGTTTAGTCCTGTTTTATCCCTGTTTTATTCCTGTTTTAGTCCTGGTTAAGTCCTGGTTTAGTCCTGTTTTTTCCTGTTTTAGTCCTGGTTTAGTTCTGGTTTAGTCCTGTTTTATTCCTGTTTTAGTCCTGGTTTAGTCCTGGTTTAGTCCTGGTTTAGTCCTGTTTTAGTCCTGTTTTAGTCCTGTTTTTTTCCTATTTTAGTCCTGGTTTAGTTCTGGTTTAGTCCTGTTTTATTCCTGTTTTAGTCCTGGTTTAGTCCTGGTTTAGTCCTGTTTTATTCCTGGTTTATTCCTGTTTTCTTCCTATTTTAGTCCTGGTTTAGTTCTGGTTTAGTTCTGTTTTATTCCTGTTTTATTCCTGTTTTAGTCCTGTTTTAGTCCTGGTTTAGTCCTGTTTTAGTCCTGTTTTAGTCCTATTTTAGTCTTGGTTTAGTCCTGTTTTAGTCCTGGTTTAGTCCTGGTTTAGTCCTGGTTTAGTCCTGGTTTAGTCCTGCTTTGGTTGACAGTAGTTGTAGTCATAGTACTTAAAGCAGTCACAGTATCAGCAGTTGCGTGAAAAGACCCTCAGTCGTCCAGGTAGAATCCATGATTCTTTTATCAGTATCAGCAGTTAGAAATCCAGAAATAAAGTTGAGTAAAGCATTGGTTAAACAGGTGTTGTTGGGGGGTCTGCTGATACGTCCCAGATCTATTAGCCCGTCCTGTGATCTGCACTAACACGTCGACAACGCTGTGAAATCCTACAGTCTTTGAACTCCTCATGGGCCCACAGCAATGACAGGCTTTAGGCCGGAGGGAGCGGAGGGAGAAGTCAAAACGAAACATAAAACACACTGAATATGAATTAAATATTAGCTGCAAACTGTGCAACTTCAGATGTACGAAATCAAGTTTTATTTTGACATATGTGTTTTGCTCAGCAGGACCCAAGGGAAAATACTACTGATACTTTGCAGTGACATCATGCTGGGGGTGTTCTACATGTACATTTACTGGATAATGGAAATTGTTTAGTTGTTACCATGGTGACACAGTGCACACATTAGGAAAGTTTTAAGATTGTCAGGAAAAACTGCAAAATGGATCGAAACAGCACATTTTCAGGAGCCTGTGATCAATACGAGCGTGTGGTATAATGAGATTAGGAGTTTGATTTTCAACAAAAAGGTGAAAAACTGTTGGCTAATGCTTGCTCGCTTGTGACTAATTTTATTTGCGATTGACTTGTTTAACAGCACAAATCAGATCACCTGTTCTACTTCTAACTAAGTCAGTTCTTTCTGGCCAGAGTGTGTTAAAACAAAACTTAAACAAAAATTAAAGTCTTAACTGAAGTAACAGAGCTTCAGACACAGCAGTGCCTCGAGTTAGCTTCACACCCCCAGGAAATGTTGACAACATCAGCTGCAAAGTATAAATATTACTACTGTTACTAACAACACTGACATACTACGACTACTACAACTTCTACCTACCAACTTCTACTACTAAATACTACTAGTCGTACCTACTATCACTACCAACTACTACTACCACTACTACCACTACTACCACTACTACAACTACTACTACTACTACCACTACTACCACTACTACTACTACTACCACCACTACTACTACTACTACTACCACTACTACCACTACTACCACTACCAACTACTACTACTACTACTACCACTACCAACTACTACTACTACTACTACTACTACTACTACTATTACTACTACTATTACTGTACTACTACTACTACCACTACTACCACTACCAACTACTACTACTACTACTACTACTATTACTACTACTATTACTGTACTACTACTACCAACTATTTTAACTGCATAACAAATTTAACAAATTAACAATTTAACAAATTCTAAAATATATGGTCCAACTCACAACTCTACCCTAGGCTACTTCACTTCACTTGAAACGTTTGATCAGGATAGAAAATAATTGGTTTCATGAAGGCGCATTTTGCATAACAGATTAAGGTTTTAACCAAACGATAAAAACACCGTTTGGGATACACATGCAAAAGCACATTCTACTTACCACTAGAGTTGGGCAGCTGATGATGTTTATAGTGAATCATCGTGATGGACGATGATCTAACCTAATTACTCATCTGGGGCTTTGGCACATAAGGGAAAAAAGTTTCCATTTAAGAAGAGTTGGTACAATGATGCAGCTGATGAAGTTTCACTTTTGTTTCTCATATTCGGCACTTTATATGAAAGGCAGCGCATGACGCACGTGCTCTTGTTTTGATTAATAAATTTACACTATGAATAACTTTACTACTACTAACTTTACCTGGATGGAGGGGAATTATGGAGAACTTTACGCAGACTCGTTTGGATACTTTACGCACACACGCTCCATGTGGATTTATTATTACGCACTTTGGCTTTGAGACACTGTAAACGCCCCGCACTGGAGACTGGATGTTTTCGTGTGGATACAAGTTTCATGCTACACGCTGTTTCTTCAGCTCTTGTTTTACTGGTCAGATGACACACTTTGTTTGGACACATGTACCACGTGTTGAACATGTTAAACATGAGCAGTGTTTGTGCAATACTTTGTGACGCGTGAGCACCTGCAGTGCTGATAAACTGATCCGGTGTATGTGTTGGCTCAAACTAACGTCCCTGAACTGCCATTAGTTTTTTAGTACCATACTTTTTAGTACCAGTATTTTTTAGTACTAGTACTTACTGAACATTCCAAAATATTTTAAGTTAAAAGTATAGTGTAAGACATGTAAAAAAAAACAATGAAGTCGAGATGAATAATAATTTGTGTAGCGACGTGGTATTTTCACAGACTAACACGTCATGTCTCTGGCAGGCTACTTAACTCATTGAGTGCCGGTGACGAGTTTTGACGTCATGTTGAAACCAAACGTTGAGTGCCGTGACGTATATATACATCAAGGACGTTTTTCAGCGAGGATCGCTAGAATACGACCTGGAGCAACTTTGAAGGTGTACTTCATGTCTCCCAACCTGTAGGTGGCGATCTTGTATCATTATTTGCCGATCGGAGACGCGGAAGAGAGGAGGAGTGTAGCGTGTGTACTGTGTATTGGCCAGGGGAGCAAGATGGCGAGGCGAGGGGAATCCGGAAAAGCAGAGGACTGTTGATGAGCGCCTATGGAGTGATCTGATCGCTCTTGGGACCCAGGATCCCGGATCAGAGGATCACAGAGACACACCGGATCAGAGATCTGCTATGCCCGGGGCAGACAACGTGCCGTGCGCACGCTGCGCGGAGCAGGGACTCAGACTACAACAGCGCCAAAGAAGACGAGTACTGACTTGGATAAGTAGATCCTGCTCTCCAAAGAGGCATGAATTAACTTTACATGATGCTGCTGTGTGGTAATTGTAATGAATGAAGCTATATGTGTGTGTGCGTGCGTGTGTACGCGCGCGTGTGTGCGTGTGCGTGTGTAGCTGTGTGTGTGCAAAGGTTTATGCATGGGCATGTGTGTATGTACATATGTGTGTATGTGTGTGTGTGTGTGTGTATGTATGTGTGTGTGTGTGTGAGTGTGTGTGTGTGTGTGTGTGTGTGTGTATATTAGTTTTTATTATGGGTCTGTACTCTGAGCCTCAATATTGTTGTGAAGTGACAAAGTTCTATTTTATATGAAAAGATATTATTATATCCTGTAAACATCTCTTGGCACAATTGATTTGAAGGAATTTTCAATTCACAGAGCCTTATATTCTTATATTTGTAAATAAAAAATGTACTTTGTCATCAAAAATCTCTTTCTCTGTTGTTTTAGATGTTTGAGGTGTCACTAAATCCATAAATATTGACGTCAAAATCACCGATCTGCTCGAAATGACTTTGTACAAAATGCTCGTTTTCTCCACTTTGTGTTTTTGCTGAAACTTCCCTATGTTCTACTATCAATTATTGAGAACCGAAAAGGTTAGATACATAATTTTTTTTCTAGGTGAAAGAAGAGAGTCAACACTTTATTTTGATGTGTGCCATGTTTATATAGTCAAAGAACTCAGTATTCTGTGGGTCTTGGAAAATCAGTAAAAATACACTAAAACGTCCGGCACTCTGGGGTTGGAATTCTGAAAACAGGCTGGCACTCAATGAGTTAAAGGGATAGTGCGTTTTTTTATGTTAATCTGTATGGCTTCCCCTTCAACAGTGTCCTGAGATGAACACAGATTTACCCATGACAGCGTGATCTGGTTCCGGTTCTCCTCCGGTAATGTAGCTCGTAAACTTAGTACCGGTAAGTTCACGGGGACAGTTAATAAAGCTTGTTTTTCTTCTCAAAACAACATTTGCCCGAAAAGTGATATAATTTGCTAAAAATTCAGCAGCGTATCTCGCATTCGCATATTTTCTCTCTAGATTCGTATCACTGCACCCATATTAGTTCTATTAGCCTGTTCACTTGTAAACATCCGCTTTCGGCAGATGCCGCAGTACCGCATCCAACGTACACATCCGCTTAAAGTGAACAGGCTAATAGAGCTAACGTGGGTGCAGTGATACGTATCGAGAGAAAATATGCGAATGTGAATTTACTGGAGGAGAACCGGGACCAGATCACGCTGTCATGGGTAAGTCTGTGTTAATCTCAGGACACTGTTGAAGGGGAAGACATACAGATTAACATTAAAAAAATGCACTAACCCTTTAAACCAGCATGCATATTAGTTATATTAGTGATTTAATTTACAGTGCAATCTCTGTTTATAGGTGAACTAGGCCTACAGAAGATCAGTGTGTGTTTCTGACAGCAGGGGGCGTGGCACCACGATGGGAGCTCTCCACTGTGATGTTGGGTCATCCATCACGTCCATCAGAACAGCCCTACTTACCATCACATGCTGCCGCAGATTTGATGTGGAGGTTTTGAACGCTGACAGCTCTGTGAGGGGGGCAGGCACATTGTGCATTATTATGTTATTCCCTATTTTGTGTTTGAACGCAAATATCTGTCCGAGGTCTGGCCAAGCTTTTCCTTCGCTTTCTTCTAACTATTCAATGCACCTTCTTGAATATCGTCCATGCCAACCTCCATCTCTGGCTCAGCACCAGCATCATCCAAGTTGATCCAAGATAGACTGACGGGTTTGTATTATGGCTGTACATAAAACGACTGATCCATATAGACTGCACATTCTATAATGAAAATGCCGCGCATGCAAATCTGTGCTGTTTCCTTTCATTTCTGGCAGATTGGGGGTTTTTTTATTTATTTTTTTCCACATTTCATTTTTTTTCCCTCAATCTGATTTTACTCAGTAATGACGTAAAATACTTGGGTCAAAATGTACTCGCGTAAAAGTAAAATTACCCATTTCAAATACTATTTAAAAACATTACAAATTACTCATAAAAGTCACTAATTTACAATGACATAAGTAAATGTAATTCTTTACTTTCCATCCTGACTAATGCCACTAACTACTACTACTCCTCCTCTTTTGTATACAGTGAACCCTCGTTTATCGCGGGGGTTAGGTTCCAGAAATAGCCCGCAATAAGTGAAATCCGCGAAGTAGGACAATTTTATATTTTACAATTATTCTACATGTTTTAAGGCTGAAAACGCTTCACCAGACACATTATACACCTTTCTGAGACTGGTATTAACATTTTCTCACATTTTTCTCTTGTTTAAACACTCAAACTTTTGTAGATTTTCATTAAAATATATTAATAGTGGGGCGGGGGCACGTGACACGCGGGCACGTGCGCGCGGGCACGTGCGCGCGGACACGTGCGCGCGGGCACGTGCGCGCGGACACGTGCGTTTGTTTTGGTACCACATATCCATGCCATGTGCGAAAGTCGAGTGGAAAGCGACCTGGATATCATTTTGGGCAAGACTCAAGCCACTGCTAACAGTGCCAAACCGCTAACAGACGCCTCTGAGCACCACAAGACCAGGTAAGACTAACCTGCGCTCACAAGAGTTGGTTGCATTTCACCCCGGCTCCAAAATCAGTCCGCTATCAATGCGTCGCCAATACTCCACAGCTCTCTAGGACGGGTCCTCTCGTCCTCTCACGGGGAAGAGCCACTGTCTCCTCTGTGCGCGCGAGTGTCCTCTCCCCGCTGCGGCTCCCCCGGACGCCGCAGCGGGCCCGTCCATGTTGATTCTTGGAAGAGTCCATGTTGATTCTTGGCTCTTCCATGGTCCGGCTCGCACTCTCTTCCATGGCTCGTGCAAGTAAACAAAGGCCACACCTCCTGTCACCCAGGCGCTCTCGTGAAGGAAATCTGAGACTCTGTCCCTACCATCCCTGGTCTAGACCTGGTTTAGTCCTGGTTTAGACCTGGTTTAGTCCTGGTTTAGACCTGCTTTAGACCTGGTTTAGTCCTGGTCTAGTCTCTTAGCTAATCAGGGCGCAGGACAGAATGTTACACTGTAAAAAAAAAGTTACACTATAAAAAAATTGAAAAAAAAAAAAAAAAATTGAAAAAAAAATCTGCGAAACAGCGAGGCCGCGAAGAGTGAACCGCGATACAGCGAGGGTTCACTGTATTTAATAGTCACTGCAGAGCCTGGTGCAGACACATGCCGCTATATTTCTCCATTAAACACAAAACACTTATCTAAACCGCTTTCACATTCTTGACTCTATCACCTCCAATCGTCCCACTAATAAAACTGGTAATGAAATCTGAATTACCCCAGCACATATTTAATTTGTGTCAGCGATAAAAACGTCAGACATTTTTTACGAGTCTCTCCTTTCCTCCAAATGAAATAAAAAGACATAAGTTCTCACACTGGATCAAGTATTTCTGGTTAAAGGTCTTATCTTACCCAAAATTGAATCTTGGCAGCTTTAAATCATGTTATAATGTTGATACCTCCGCAAAAACAGACCTGCAGTTGTGTTTTGTTTCAATCACACGTTTGGGTAACCCTTTATGATTAGTCTGTCTACATCTCCAAAGCTCAAAATGCTCTGTTCCACCTTGTGATGTCATGCAGTGGTAGTTTTGAAGTTAACAGCTCCTTTATCATTTATCAGTTATCCAAATGTCCCTATAGTGAAGGCGTATGGAGTTTTAAAACACAGTGTATGTTTTGAATGTATAAAAACATGAAATTGAATAAATAGTGGACAGATAAGTTTAAAGGAAAAGTAACGTTATTTTACAATCTGAGCCTTCTTTCGGTAATAAAACAAGTCGTTTGACTCACCCATAGCACGTTGGTGTCATTTGGAGCTGTTTGGTGAAAGTTATGTTGTAGCGTATCCGTTAGCGTGAGTACTCAGGGCATTACTTTGCGGTCTCCAAATAACACAAACTTTAGCACTTCTCAAATCATAGAAGCCCGATGTCTTAATCTACGATTTCGTTTGAAGCAAAAGTGGCCTGTAATCCGAGATTTAGCCATAGTTTCGAGTAGATGAGGACGCCAGTGCGCATGCGCGGACTGTGCTCTCAGCTCCCGGGACCCAAACATGAAACGCAAAGCTGAAAACTATGGATAAATCTCGGATAACAGGCCACTTTTGCTTCAAACGAAATCGTAGATTAAGACATCGGGCTTCTATGATTTGAAAAGTGCTAAAGTTTGTGTTATTTGGAGACCGCAAAGTAATGCCCCGAATACAAATGCTAACGGATACGCTACAACATAACTTTTACCAAACAGCTCCAAATGACACCAACGTGCTATGGGTGAGTCAAACGACTTGTTTTATTACCGAAAGAAGGCTCAGATTGTAAAATAACGTTACTTTTCCTTTAATGTCATACTGTGGAACATTCCTGCCAACCCTAACTCGAAAATGTCAACCAGAAAAGTGGCGCAGTGGACGTTTAATCAAAGTTTGTGTAAAGAAGAGATGAATTTAAAGGTACAATATTACGCAAAATTGACTCTTCTTTGCTTTAAGTCATGTTATGGAATGGAATGGAATGGAATGAAAGCGTTTATTGTACAAGAATAAAAATACAGGAAATATGTGACAGCTAAGGCAGACAACTATGAAGAGTGTTTTTATAAATACGTGTTAGCCAATTGATAAACATGTCCTTTGATTATGGTGAGTGTCCAAATACAGCAGTCAGTCAGCAGAAGATAGTCAAAACAGCAGCCCTGTTTATCACAGATTTCCTGGGAGAGTTGAAATTAAAGGGGAAGATGTGCATAATCAAACACACAACTCAGGTGAATGGATAATTGGTCCAAAACCTGGTACTGCAAAGTCCACAACTTCATGTCACCAAGCCGGGCCAGTGACACTCTCCAGTCCTCCCTCCTGGCTCGTGATTGCGGACTGAGCCGCTTGTTTCGCACAGTTCCACAAACATTATTCGTGATTGTATCTGAGCATCAGGGGGGTATCCACAGATTGGAGATGGTACAGTTCCTCAATCTGTGTCACCTTCTGATGCAGTAACTTTCCGTAGGTCCACAACGGCTCCGCTGTGGTGTAAATTTACAGCTTTGGGGGATTCTTATTCACTCCGATGGATCAGAAACATCCCCAGGCCAATCAGATGTCCAGCCATCCAAAACCCAATAAGTAAAATGTTCCGTCCAGAAAAGTCAAAAAAGTCGGCTCTCGCAAACTCACTTTTCTTCGTGTGTGCCAATTTGCGTTGAAGGACCAGCTTATCAATTCCATTATTTAGGATTTCGAAAATGTACTCCAACAGGAGCAACAGAGATGAACACAAGAGATATAACGCTGTTACCTCATCAAAACCATGCTGGAGTTGTGTTTTGTTTCAGTCACACATGTTTGAATAATCCTTTATTATTAGTCTGTTTACATTTCCAAAGCTCAAAACGTCCCACTTTGTGATGTCATGTAGTGGTAGTTTTCAAGTTAACAGCTACCTTTTATTTTTAGTTCTGTAGAGATCGGCAATTACAGGTCTGAAATCATCCAAATGATTCTAGTGAAGGTGTGTGGAGTCTAAAAACACAAAGAGCACTTCTTGTATTACCACATGACATCACAAGGTGGAACAGAGTCAGAAGAACTCAGCCTAAATATGCAGGATTTCTGTGTTAAACATGTGTGAATGATACAAAAACAAAACAAAACTCTGGGTATGTTTTTGATGAGGAAACAATGTTCCAACACAGATTAGGAAATAGCATAATACGGGCCCTTTAATAAATGTATTTGAACATGTTTTGGCAGACTCGTCATTGGAAAGGAAAACAGCTCTGATTAACAGTTTGAGTATTTGACATTAAGTTTTGAGCAGGACGTATCTGGCCGTTCTCTGATCAGAAACACAGACACAAAGGAGAGGGGGCGAGGGGAGCATATGGACTCAATCAAAACCGTATCAGTCTTACTCCAGAAAGTTATTGAGTACAGGTTTAAAATGTACAGTATATGTAAAAGTACCACCGCTGTGACCATTGAGATTAGACGTACTGCTACTAATTTTAAGACTGTTTTGAGTATTAGTTCTATTACTTTCACTAATCCTTTGATTTCTACACTTTTACGTACTTATTTTCACTAACTTTACTCCTTCTGCTGCTACTGCTCAAGATTCAAGATTGTTTATTTGTCATATGCAGGATCAACACAAAGTCAACAATGTAATGAAATGTTTAGGATCAGAAGAACCTGTTGACTCGCTAAGATAGTCGAGAAGTACTAATAGCATGCAATAAAAATACAAGGGAAATAGCAAACAATATAATAAAAAAAGTAATAAAATATAATAAAATACAAAGGTACAGGTAGGATTAAATAAGGTGTAAGTAGAGTATTTCACAGGTGGTAATACTGCTCAAAAGAATTTCGTATTGCACATAATATAATATATACAGGGGGTCCTCGGGTTACGACGTTGATCCGTTCTTAAGACGCGTCGTAACCCGAATTTCGTCGTAAGCCGGATTTTGCCTTTGATCTTCCAACCAAAGCACCAATAACCTTTCCATCTCAATAATTAGACCACTACTTGGTTATCACTGTCGCTTTCATAGGAGCAGATCAGAGCCCACATCAGGTACTTCCGCCCACATTGGACACGCACACGAGGCCGTCTTCTTCTCCCTACAACCACAACAAAGCGTATTCTTCCGCCGTGCGCCGCGCGCCGTTCGCGTTTGTTTACATCTCTTACCACGCTAAACCGCGTAAGACGGAATGACGTGTAATATATATATATTTTTTTTTAATGGGGGCGCGTTCGTAACCACGAAACGTCGTAACCCGAGACCGTCGTAACCCGAGGACCCCCTGTAGTATAAGTAATGCACATGGGTTATGCTGCTGCTAGTGCTGCTGCTGCTGCTGCTACTACTACTACTACTACTAGCACTACTAGCACTACTACTACTACTACTACTACTACTACTAGCACTACTACTAGTACTACGACTACTACTATATACAAAGTACATAGTTAACAACTGCTACAAATGGATGGAAACTTCCATCATTTGAACTGCACGTTACACTTCTTAGTTGGTCAAAATCCCCAAAATGTTAAGTTATAAACTTTAAGATAAAAACTTTAACAAGTTTAAAAACTGCTCAATGTGCCAGGCAGTCAGCCCTAAGAGCAACCAACCATGATCATGGCAACCACGGTGTTTTGGATCTCAAATTTACATAGTGCAACTTTACGTACTGTAGGATCATTGCAGTAGTGGTAGTTATCGCAGCAAAGCCTCATCTCTTCAAAGCCTCATCTAATACTAGGATGGGAGACCACGGGGAATACCAGGTGCCACAGGGAAGCGCCAGTCGCAAAAACTGCTGTTATGTCCTTAGGCAAGACACTTCACCTACGTTGCCTAGTATGAAAGTGGTGCGTGCATGAGTAATGGTGGTGGCTGGAGGAGCCGAATGGCAGCCATGCTTCCGTCAGTCTGCCTCCGGACAGCTGTGGCTACAGTAGCAGCTTACCCCCACTGAGTGTGGAGGGAGTGAATAATGCTCTCCACACCAATGTGTCTTTGAGTGTCCAAAAACTCACTATATAAAACTGATTCATTATTAGTATTAGTACGAGACCACTGCATTTTTTTTCTTCTGAAATCAGCATCTCTACATGTATTACAGCCATTCCATTCCAGCGTCTGTTGAATTCCAACACAAACACAAAGCTGAGCTACTTCAGTTCTTGCACCAGGAGTGGAATAAAGTCACCCAAGAACAATGTGAAAGACTTGTGGAGAGCATGCCAAGACGCATGAAAGCTGTGATTAAAAATAAGGGTTATTATTTTTCATTTATACAGTACCATATACAAGAAAATTATATTGCCTGATGTTCTGACTGTGGTGCTTGGGTGTTTGGATCAAACACTGACACACTCCCAGGCAATTCAGCAAACCATTATGTCCCCTGTTTTCATAAATGGTTAAACGATACGATGTCTTGTCTGTATCAAAGAGATTCAGTATAATCTGTCAGATCAGCGAGATATATTCACAAAAATTTGGGGACCTTTTATAGATTATATGAAACAGAGGACTCAACCTCAAATGTCACTAAGCTAATTTCTTATTGCAAATCCTTAGACATGGTTGTGCGGTTTGTTTTTTTGTACATGTTGTGCATTTGTGTTTACGTGTTGTTGTTTTTTTTCTATTGATAAAGTAAAAATCTTATAAACAATATATGGAAAAAAAAGGGTTATTGCACCAAATATTGATTTCTGAACTCTTCTTAAGTGTAAACATTAGTATTATGTTGTTTTAAAATGAATTTGACTTTGTTTCTTTGCATTGTTTGCGGTCTGAAAACATGTATCTTTTTTTATTTTGACCATTTGTCATTTTCTGCAAATAAATGCTCTAAACGATAATATTTTTATTTGGAATTTGGGAGGAATGTTGTCAGTAGTTTATAGACTCAAACAAAAATGTTCCTTTTGCCCAAACACATACCTATAAGTAGTAAAATCAGAAAAACTGATCATTTTGCAGTGGTCTCGTATTTTTTTGTCCAGAGCTGTAGATATCAAGGACGTACAGTAACAATAAGGTCCTACTTAGTATTTTCCAGTGACAAATGAAATATGTTATGTTAAATATGTCACTGACAGCCCTGAGATCACAATATAAGAAATGAGCCCAATTTTTAAAATACACCACGTTTTGTTAAACACTGTAAACCATGGTACCAGCTTGCTTTATATTCAATGTCAAATTCAAAATGTGTGCAAACATCGCAATGAGAGATGATGCAAGAGCTTAGACAATACAACAGTGGAAACGGCAACATTTTCCTGTGAGGAATTCATCTAATTTCCACCAAAAGTGTGGGTTTCATCATGTTTTCAAGTCTCCAACAATGTCTTTCAGCTCCACTGCACCGTCACAGCCCACAGACCTCATCAAAACTACAACAAAATTACCATGAATTGTCTGGAGATGGTTTTATAATTGGTTTAGACAATTTTGGTGTTTGTTCACAGGTAAAAAAAAACTAACAATTCTCAGATATTTTTTATGTTTCTTAGTTCTCCATCCAAGTAGTTACACAATAAGCTTCTCACAGTTTTGCAAATAAACATTAATTAGTTAAAGACGCTGGATTTTTACTGTTTTAAAAAGTGAAAAACAAAACTAGATCATTTGAAACCGTTTGCAGTGGTCCAAAGGTATTCCTCAGTACCTTATGCATTCAGAGCCTCCTTATTATTCCATAACTTTCAGAGATCAGAGCGGAGTATTGCCACTGTAAAGCTAACAACTAGCATACTAACATGCACTTCCTGATTATCGGACAATAAAGTACAGTACACAGCAGACGTAGTTTGATTATTGTGCATTCTGAACATCCTAATTAATAAAAGCTAAAAGTTTAAAGCACTTTTCATCACTTTCAGAGGCAAGAATGGATAACAACTAGCATGCTAAGTGCTCACTTCCTGATTTTATAATTAGATCCCTTAATAATTAGATGCATACAGTACACAGTTTGGACACCAAGAGGTTATTATTAAACTACATGCACTGAGAAACATCATAAGGCAATATTACTACTACTACTGTAAATACTACACATTCAACAAATTCAAATTATAATCATAATTTAGTCCTGGTTTGGGCCAATATTTTTCCCATTTTTGGTCTATTTTAGTCCAGATTTCGGCTGTGGAAATGCACCCCTATTCAGAGAGTTATTCGATTTTTGGGCAATAAATGATTAAGAGATGTGTTTAAAGTCATAACATGGAAAATTCGAGGCAAAGCAATAACATCTCCATGGAGACAAGTAGGTGGTTGCTCAATGCACCTTTAAAATTGAACTTTTCACATGGAGGGTCTGCCTTCTGCTTGTCTCCATGGAGATGTTACTTAGTGTTACGACTTTGCCTGGAATGTTCCACAGTATGGCATTTAACTGATCTATCTCCAAAGAACAGCTGGTGCATTTTAAGAACTTTTTCCATGTATTTTTGAGCTTTAAAACAGCTATATTTGGATAAATGCAGGTTAGAAAAGTTAAAGGCCGTACTCTTCCAGGTAGAATATTAGCATCTCCATGGAAACAAGTGACAAGTGGTGCACTGTGTAACTAGTACACAGTGCACCACTCACTATAGCAACCCATTTAATTTAATAACTTATTTTTCATCATTCTGAAACCCATGAATAACTGAAACCTCAAACCCATTGATTTTTTTAAAATATATTTATTTTTATCAAATTTATCAGAATTTGGTGGTCATGATAATAATTTGTAATATCACGAAAACTACCAAATATTCAATACAATGCTTCAACTGCAAGAATTTATATGCACTAATTTGGCATGTTTTTCTTTACAAGTAAGACTATCTTCTTTCTCTTAAAGGCTCTATATTTAGGCTCTATATTAAAGGAAAAGTAACGTTTTTTACAATTTGAGCCTTATTTCGGTAATAAAACAAGTTGTTTTACTCACCCATAGCACTTTGGTGTCATATGGAGCATTTCCGGAGATGTTTTAGATTAGCGTTAGGCTAACGCCGTTAGCCTAGCGCGACTTATAGCCATAGCTCGGGGCATTCCCGAGCATGTAATATGCCCCGTGCGGGCTCCAAATAACACAAACTTTAGCACTTTTCAAATCATAGAAGCTCGATGTCTTACTCTACGATTTCGTTTGAATCAAAAGTGGCCTGTAATCTGAGATTTAGCCATAGTTTACAGCTTTGCGTTCCATGTTTGGGTCCCGGGAGCTGAGAGCACACTCCGCGCATGCGCACTGGCGTCCTCATCTACTCGAAACTATGGCTAAATCTCGGATTACAGGCCACTTTTGACCAAACGAAATCGTAGACTAAAGACATCGAGCTTCTATGATTTGAAAAGTGCTAAAGTTTGTGTTATTTGGAGCCTGCACGGGGCATATTACATGCTCAGGGAATGCCCCGAGCTATGGCTATAAGTCGCGCTAGGCTAACGGCCTACAACGGCTATGTATTTTAATCCATGGTATAATGCTATTACTTCCTGAAAAAAATACATGGACTTGTGTTTTGTTTCATTCACACTTTTGCGTAAACCTTTATTATTAGTCTGTCTACATCTCCAAAGCTCAAAATGCACCTTGTGATGTCATAAAGTCAAGTTAACGGCTACATTTTACCTTTAGTTCAGTAGAGATTGGCAATTCCAGGGCTGAAATCATCCAAATGTTTCTAGTGAAGGTGTATGGAGTTTAAAAACAAAGTGGAGCGCTTTTTGTATTACAGTATGAGATCACAAGGTGGAATAGAATGTTTTTAGTTTGAGAAAACTCAGCATTTGTGTGTTAAACATGTGTGAATGAAACAAAACACAACTCCAGGTATGTTTGTGATGAGGAAACCGCATTATAACATAGATCAGAGAATAGCGTTAAATGGTCTCTTTAAAGGTTGTATGGACGATTTTTTTTACTTTGAAATTGTCAGTGAAAGTTCAAAATAGCATTAGCAGCCTTGTAATTATGATGACCGAAAAAAAAGAATGAAAATCCATCAGCTGTGGACGTGTTGTGGCCAGATAAACATTAGCCAATAGATAACGAGGCTACCTTGTTATCTATTGGCTGTTATGTTGTCAATCAAACTCCATATGTTTCTAGCGTAACTGACTTGCCGGTGCGCTGGGATTACGTGGTTTACATTCGCCTCTCACGCAAGACTATTTACTCGACCAACGCAGAGTTTCTTAGCGGCTTTTTCCAACTGTAGCTTCCTCGCAGTTTGCACAACGTTTGTTGCAATGGCAGACAAGAATCCACTAGCAGTTATCCGCAAAAGAAAGTCGGTTTTCAGTTTTCAGGGATAGTGCGTTTTTGTTTTTTTGTTTTTTATGTTAATCTGTATGGGTTACCTTCTAAAAGTTACGTGTGTTGACACCGGCTTACCTCTGACACTCTCAGATGATCCCGGTTCGGCTCGCTTTCTGGAGCTCAGGTAATTAGGTTGGAACATGAAATAAAGCTTGTTTTTCTTGTCAAAACAAAACATTTGTCCGAAAGGTGATATATTTGCGTCCCAAACAGTTGTCCACGAAAAATCCAGCAGCGTATTTTCGGATTCGCATATCTCGTCTCGATTCGTATCACTGCGCGCCTATTACTTATTATTAGCCTGTTAACCTTTAGCGGAAGTGAACGACGGATGCGGTCCGCCGTAAGGGGAAGTTTACGAGTGAACAGGCAACAGGCAGCTAATGTGAGCGCAGTGATACGAATCGAGACGAGATATGCGAATGCGATAATACGCTGCTGGATTTGTTTGGGACGCAAATATATCACCTTTCGGACAAATGTTTTGTTTTGAGAAGAAAAACAAGCTATCTATCACTATCCCTTTAAGGTCGCTGAAAAAAGAAGAGAAGTGGCTAAGGAGCGAAGTCAAACTAAGGTGATTCTCGGAGATTCCTTCCGGCGATGGCGTGCGCCGAAGCAGACGAAGGGTCTAAATTACTGCTGGACAGGTACAGTAACTTCAACAGCGATTCATTCAGCAATTCTGGAAGCGCACCGGCTGTAAACAAGCGAGATTTCTAGAGTCAGGAGGAGGCGGGAGGAGGCGTTAAAGGACAAACAGTCACTTGATTTGTCTTTCCTCGATACAACCTCTAAGTGAGTTCTCAGGTGCGTCCTCGGACACTCAGATACTGAAGCCTGTAGCTGGTCACGGTTGGAAGTGGGAGGTCTGAGGTTCAGGTCTGTCCCTCTGCAGTTGTTCATTTGCCCCCACAGGAAACCAGAGCGTCCGGTGCATCGGTCACGCACAATTATCACATCCTCTTTCCCTTCTCCTCTCTCGCTCTGTTTCGCTCTCTCTGTGTGCCACCCACTTTTTTTCTTTTTCTCATTTTCTCTCTCTCCGTTTTCCTTCCTTCTTTCTTCCCTCCCTTCTCTCTCCACACTCCCTGTCCATTTCCCTTTCCTTCTTTGATCTTTCTCCTCTCACTCTTTCTTTTTCTTTCCCTGCTCTCTCTCTCCTTCTCTCTCCCTATGTTTGCTCTTCTATTGTCCCCCTCCCTTTTCTCTCCTTCCCCATCTCTTTCTCTCTCTCCCTCCATTTTGACCTTTTCCTCTTCTTCTTTCTTTCTTCCCTCCCTTCTCTCCCCACCCCAACTTCACTCTCCTTTTCTCTCACTCCTCCTTCCCTTCCTTCTTTCATCTTTCTCCTCTCCTTGTCTCTCTCCACTCTCTTTCATTTTTCCCTTTCTTCTTCCATCTTTCTCCTCTCGCTCTTTCTTTTTCTCTCCCTTGTCTTTCTCTCTCTTCTCTCTCCCTATGTTTGCCCTTCGATTGTCTCCCTCTCTCCCTCCTCTTCTCTCTTTCCCCATCTCTTTCATTCTCCCTTCTCTCCCTCTATCTAGTATGTCTCTCCTTCTCTCTTTGACCCTCTTCTCTCTTCTTCTTTCTTTCTTCTCTTCCTTCTCTCTCCAACTTCTCTCTCCCCCCCCTTTTCCTTCCTTCTTCCATCCTTCTCCTCTCCCTGTCTCTCTCCACCCTCTCTCTCATTTTTCCCTTTCTTCTTCCATCTTTCTCCTCTTGCTCTTTCTTTTGCTCTCCCTTGTCTTTCTCTCTCTTCTTCTCTCTCCCTATGTTTGCTCTTCTATTTTCTCCCTCTCCCCTCTTCTCCCTTTCTTTCTCTCTTCTCGCTTTTTCTCAATCTGTCTCTCCTTTTCTGTTTAACCCTCTTCTCTCTTCTTCTGTCTTTCTTCCCTCCCTTCTCTCTTCCCTCCCTTCTCTCTCCAACCTTTCTCTCCTTTTCTCTCCCCCTCCTCCTTCCCTTCCTTCCATCTTTTTCCTCTCTGTGTCTCTCACCACCCTCTCTCTGCTTTTCCCTTCCTTCTTTGATCTTTCTTCTCTCCCTCGATTTATGTCTCTCCATCAGTTTGATCCTCTTCTCACTCCTCCCTTCTTTCTTTCTTTCTTTCTTTCTTTCTTTCTTTCTTTCTTCTCTTTCCAACCTCTCTCTCCTTTTCTCTCCCTCATCTTTCCTTTCCTTCTTCCATCTTTCCTCCTCTCTCCATCTCTCCTTTTCTCTCCATTCCCTTGCTTTCTGTTCTTCTCTTTCCCTATGTTTGCTCTTCGATTGTCTCCCTCCCTTCTTCCATCCCCCTCTCCCTGTCTCTCTCTTTTCTCCCTCCCTCAATCTATATCTCCCCTTCTCTGTTTGACCCTCTTCTCTCTCCCAATCTCTCTCTCTCTCTTTTCTCTTCTCTCCTTCTCTCTCCCTTCTTCTTTCCTTCCTCCCTCCCTCCACAGTATACTTGGTTTAAATGAGAACAGGCTGCACTCTCTCATCTTTCAAGATCGTATCGGGAGAAAAAAAAAAAAAAAAAGACAGATCTGAGGATTTGCTTGGAGGATAGTGGAGTGCAGGAGGAAAGTGCCTTCTAGGAACTGAAATAAGAGAGGCCTTTGTTCTTGTAGGACACTATAGAAGGTGACCAAGGTTATACCAACTTTACCATTCAGTACTATATAGCCATATTCTTCTGTTCTTTACACAATTTTAGCTTTTATCGCAGCTTTTCTGGTCGACTTTGCCTGGGTTAGGGTTGCCAGGCATGTTCCGCAGTGTGGCATTAATCTGATCTCTCCAGCACTTATTCAGTTACATGTTTTTATACATTGAAAATATCAATTACTGCATCTCCACAGATCTGACCCATAACTTGGATTCTGGAGACAGAAAAGTTCAATTCCAGACTGGCAAAGCAAAAACATCCACCATAGAGACAAGCAGGTGCCGGATTCTCCACCAGAAATGTTACGCAATGCACCTTTACCTTACCTACATTACAAAAGCTTATATTATTGAGCTTGCATTGTTTGGGACTTTAGTTTTGAATTGGATTAAAAATGTAAAAGTTGTAGCTATTGCCAATTTGAACGTGGAAGTTGTTCGTTATTATAACTTGTCATAAATAGCATGAGTAATAGACCAAGACTAAGGCTGCGTCCCATTTCTCTGTCTTACACCTTCCCTTTCCCCTACCCCTTTATCTACGTCTTTGTCTTGCCCCTCGATACCGAGCTGAGGTACCCCATAATCCTTGACATTTGTTTACGTCAGTTGTTGTCGCCTCTGTAGACGTAGCAGCCAGGTAGAGGCAAGGGATGATGACTCAAATGGTAATCGAGTGGCGTCCCATTTCTTAGGGGAACATTCGTACCCCAAGCCCTCCCAGCTCGGTATCGAGGGGCAAGACAAAGACGTAGATAAAGGGGAAGGGGTAAGAAAGTAATGGGATGCAGCTTTAATCTCTACTGGGGAACATTCAAGACAAAGCAATAACATCTCCATGGAGGCAAGTAGGTGATGGACCCTCTACCAGAGAAGTTCCTTTAAAGATCCCATGACATGGTACTTCTTGATGCTTTTATATGGCTCCTTAATGGTTCCCTAATACTGTAAATGAATCCTTCTTCAAAATCAACACTCAGTGCATGAGAAACAGAGATAAGATGAGAAAGAGTATTTTTTCTCCCTCAGAACAGGTCATAATGGGCGTTGTTGCTTGAATGCAAATAAGGAGAAAAGAGTTGGCCAATAGTAGAGGGTGGGGGCGTGGCCAAATGCTCCACTCTCCGCTGTAGCTCACAGCTGATCCATTTCCGTGTTTTTGCACGGGGAAGAGATTTGAAGCATTCCATTGAAAAATAAACACATTTCCACAGAAAATAAAATTAAACCACTGCTGTTCAAAGGTCCAGAGGCTCAGATAAAGGACTTCCGAGCCTAGAAACACTCGGACGTGCCTCCAGGCAAATAAAAAAACGCATTTCGCATTGCCTAGCGCATTCGCAGTCCAAACTCTCTGGGCGTGATTTACAGAGACGCTGAGTACAGACAGACGGGGGGTGGAACTGCATTTGTATTTCTTTTTTCGATCTGACGTCAATAAGGTGCCTTGTTCAAAATCGCCCGTTTGAGCTCCGATTTTTTGTAACGCAGAAAAGGATCGCAAATGCTCAGTTTAGACATTTCGCAACTTTCAACCATGGGGGGGCCTAAACAGGGTAGGGGAGCTCACATTAACGTTCAAAAACCGTGAAAATTTCATGCCATGGGACCTTTAAATTATCTCCATTGCCTGTTTCTAGAAATGGAAATGTGAAAAAAAGAATTCAACAACTTTAGAAGGAAAGAAAAAAGAAAAAACTTCCTATCTTTCACTGTGCTGGTCTGAGTTCGCTCCATCAGACCCTGTGTTTTTGCACCAAACCCAAAAGGAAACCGTCGTAACTACTTCGCTCCTTGAACCAGGGCTTTGCAAAACAAGACGACTGTAGCTGCAGGCTGATGGACTACAAACAGGCCCAGAGTGTGTGTGTGGTCACATGGCTCTAACGCAGCACGGCCTCCTGGGAAATGCGGTCCCGCCTCCAGCCAATTCTGAAGCACATTACATGGGACAAAGGAGTTCCTAAAGAGCGCAATTTTGTACATTTCATAATCCGAAATTGAAAAGAAAACCCGCAATATATGGCAATAATAACATGTGCAGGGATTATTGGAAAACAGTATTTGGATTAGCACTCTTTTGTATGACCGTATTAAAAATGGAAATTGCTCTCAGTAGCTTGGGTTTATGTGAAAATGCTTGTATTTTAAAGGTATATTGTGTAACTTTTCTGGCGAATGGTCCATCATATACTTTTCTATCTTCATGGAGACCAAATCAGACCAAGTTACAGGTCAGATCTGTGGAGAGGCGACCCCATTCACAGTCAGAATGCTGTTTTTTCCCGGTATTACTGAGCTATGAAATCACCTGTAATTGAATAATTCCATACTGTGGAACATTCCAGGCAGAGCAGTGACATCCATAGAGACAAGCAGGTGACAGACCCCCAACCAAAAAAGTTACACAGTGCATCTTTAAAACTGAAGCGCAAGTCAAAATTGTACGGTAAATATAAAATAATTGAAATAAAAACAAATCCATTATTGATACATTGCAGCTGATGTCATCCACATTTTCTGGCGATGTGGATGCTAACTGAAGGCACTGCTCTGTTTGAAGAGCTGTTACTTCAGTTAGACTTTAATTCGAGTTTTGTTTTAACATAATATAACAATAAAGAACTGATTTACATGGAACTACAACAAGTGAGCTGATTTGCATTGTTAAAACAAGTCCCTGACAGTCATCAATTTTGTTTATAATCTCCGAAACAGGACAAAGAACGCTCATAGAAAATGTGTTGTGCATTTTGTGTTTCAATTCTCACACAATCCAAGCAGTGTTTGCCAGTGTGTGTATTGTGTCTCCATTTGGGATGGGACGATTCACTCACGATTCGATTCGACATTCGATTTTGGACTCATGATTTTCGATTCTTGATAACTTCTTTAAATGAACATTATTTATTATCTTAAAACTAGGACTGTCAGTTTAACGCATTAATTAGATTAATTAACTCATTGCGTGCCGGCCTGTTTTCAGAATTCTAACCCCCAGAGTGCCGGAGGTTTTAGTGTATTTTCACTGATTTTCCAAGACCCACAGAATACTGAGTTCTTTGACTATATAAACATGGCACACATCAAAATAAAGTGTTGACTCTCTTCTTTCACCTAGAAAAAAAATATGTTTCTAACCTTTTCGGTTCTCAAGTAATTGATAGTAGAACATAGGGAAGTTTCAGCAAAAACACAGTTTTTTGACCACAAAGTGGAGAAAACAAGCGTTTTGTACAGTCATTTCGAGCAGATCGGTGATTTTGACGTCAATATTTATGGATTTAGTGACACCTCAAACATCTAAAATAACAGAGAAAGAGATTTTTGATGACAAAGTACATTTTTTATTTACAAATATAAGAATATAAGGCTCTGTGAATTGAAAATTCCTTCAAATCAATTGTGCCAAGAGATGTTTACAGGATATAATAATATCTTTTCCTATAAAATAGAACTTTGTCACTTCACAACAATATTGAGGCATGCTCAGAGTACAGACCCATAATAAAAACTAATACACACACAAACACACGCACACACACACACACACACATATATATGTACATACACACAAGCCCATGCATAAACCTTTACACACACACACACGCGCGCACGTATTTTGGTGCGGTTCGCTTTCATACTGCAGTTTTTTCCTCAAGCGAACCAACATGTATAAACAAAACCACTTGTGCTGAGGTCGCTCAGCCATTGGACAGAAATGAGCTCTGTCCAAACCCAGTGTCCAAACGCAGAAGGAGGAGAATCATGGTGTTACGTGCTGTTTTCAATCTAGCCTTAGCGATATGGTTTGCTCAGTTTTTACAGTTCGCACAAATGTTTGAGCAGCATCGTGAGGTTTACACTATTGTAGAATAAATTTCCAAACGACGAAGACACAGGGCAAGACGGCTACGGAGGACAGCGCTCATGTGCGCATCAAGTTCTGACTCTCTCTTCACGTAAAACGTAAGTAAGCCTCGTAAGTTTCGTTTAGTTTAATTTTGTCAGCCTCGGTTTCCCATAATGCTCGACATACGACGGGAGCTCGTTAAGTACAAAAAGCCAACTTGTGTCGGATCGAGTCTGGTCTGCATTCTCACCTCAAACGAACCGCACCAGAGTTCGAAAGGAACCGTGCCGAGACCCAGCTTTTTAGGTGGTCTCGGTTCGCTTGTTTGCTCAGGATCGAGACTTTTGGTTTTTATTCACACCAGCCCAAAAGGTCCGAATCAAAGGAGCAAACAAACTCTGGTTTGTTTTAAACAAACCAAACAAGGCAGGTGTGAAAATGACCTTAATCACAAAGTGAGTTCGCTCGCTCATTCACTCACTCACTCACTCACTCACAATCTCTCTCAATCTCTCCCTCTCTCTCTCAATCTCCCTCTCAAAATATGATTAATTAGATTAATTAATTACAAATCCTGTAATTAACTAGATTAATTTTTAATCGTCTGACAGCACTACTTAAAACACAAAATAATTTTCACCGAATTAAAAAATAAAACCGATGTTATTGTTTAGAACTTTTGTTAGCACTAACAATAAATCATATCATTTAGCATTCCTACTGTAGATATCCCAAATAAATAACTGTTTAAATGACTAAAAATAAGTAATAACTTTCTAAATTAAATAAAACAATAGTTGCCAATTCATATAATTAAACATAAATAGACCCAAAGCAGTTGGCCACTGGCTCTCTCATGTTTCCCCCGATAAAAACCTGCTCTCTTCTCCTCTTTTAGCCACTGTTAGAAGATGTAATAATGTTGTGTTAGTTACTAAGTCAAATTGAGGACATGGTGTTTTTAAAAAGATTGCGGTAGTGCCAGTCATGTGTGATTAACATGCCTAAAGCCGAAAAGCGGCTTTGGAGTATTTATAAGTTCATATTTATGTCAATTCTGAGTCTAGAGTCTAGTCTAGTTAGAATAAAGTCTCTACAGAGCTGTTTACTTTCTGTATCTAAAAAAGGACCCCAGAGCCCAAAGTGACAACACAGTGAGAATCAAACTCGATATGGAATCGAATCGAAACACCAGAATCGAAAACACCCTAGTCTCCATGGTAACTGTTGAACATTCTGCCATATAAATACATGTAGAACACCCCCAGCAAGATGTCACTGCAAAGTATCAATAAGGAAAAACATTTTAAAGATCCCATGACATGGTACTTCTTGATGCTTTTATATGGCTCCTTAATGGTTCCCTAATACTGTAAATGAATCCTTCTTCAAAATCAACACTCAGTGCATGAGAAACAGAGATAAGATGAGAAAGAGTAATTTTTCTCACTCTGAACAGGCCATTATGGGCGTTGTTGCTTGAATGCAAATGAGGAGAAAAGAGATGGCCTATAGTAGAGGGTGGGGGCGTGGCCAAACTCTCCGCTCTCCGCTCTCAGCTGTGCGCTCTCTGATCCATTTCCGCGTTTTTGCGTGGAGAAGAGATGAGAAGCGTTCCATTGAAAAATAAACACATTTCCACAGAAAATAAAATTAAACCACTGCTGTTCAAAGGTCCAGAGGCTCAGATAAAGGACTTCCGAGCCTAGAAACACTCGGACGTGCATTTCGTGCAAACGCATTTCACATTGCCTAGCGCATTCGTGGTCCAAACTCTCTGGGCGTGATTTACAGAGACGCTGAGTACAGACAGACGGGGGTGGAACTGCATTTGCATTTCTTTTTTCGATCTGACGTCAACAAGGTGCCTTGTTCAAAATCGCCCGTTTGAGCTCTGATTTTTTCTAACGCAGAAAAGGATCGCAAATGCTCAGTTTAGACATTTCGCAACTTTTAACCATGGGGGGGGGTTGGCTAAACAGGGTAGGGGAGCTCACATTAACGTTCAAAAACCTCAGAAAGTGAAAATTTCATGCCATGGGACCTTTAACATTATTTGTTGTGAAAAAGTGGTGAATATGTTTGAATATTACTTTTCAAAAACAGTGAATCTCCCGTCGACTTAGGCTCTTGTCCAGTATCTTAAACTTAAATAACATCAGATTCTACAATGTCCTGAACCAGTTTGCAGATTAATCTCAAGTTGCTATTTTTTTTTTCTTCAAAGACACCAAAAATGAGCTAAATTCAGGCCTGGACTGGTAATCGGGCATACCAGGCATTTTCCCGGTGGGCTGACAGTCCTAGGGGCCAATGCTGTTGGGTTTTTTGATTTTTTTTTACTTAGAGACCGGCCCACAATTTAGAGAAGGCGGCCCATTGGTCCATCTTCAATACAGACAGTGGACTAAACCAATCAAGATATAGAAGCTTACGAGAGTCCCACCCCTTTCTCTGTACTGATCCCCGCCAGTTTCAGTGTTGAACATGGAAACATGGAGAAGCGGCAGAAAGGGGGTGCAGAGAAGTTATGGGCTAAAAGATGAAAAAATCTCGCTAAAGATGCTGCAAAATGTTCTAAAATAACAGACATATTCTCTGGAGGGGCTGCTGGAGCCTCCACATCCTCTGTCGCCCAGGCTGAAGATGGACAGGGAGAGGAGCAGCCAGAGACTGTGGACAGGGAACCTGAGGGAACCCAAGGGAACCCGAGGGAACCCAAGGGAACCTGAGGGAACCCGAAGGAACCTGAGGGAACCCGAAGGAACCCGAGGGAACCCGAGGGACAGAGTGACCAGGGAAGTGTAGCACAGCAGGTCAGCAGGTAGTAATGTTAGGATAATACCGGGACTTTTAGGTGATGGACAGGCATGAAAATCGCTCACCTTTCCGCAAAATTCCCCATTTTGAAGCCAAAACAGGTGACCTACGTGAATCATGTAGATTCAATGAGAAAAGTTTTTTCGCGTGTGTGCAAGATGCATTTTAAATAAAACGTTGAATGTGTAGTTACTGTGAGTTTGATTTTTCCTTTAAATGTTGTGCCCTGGTTTCCCCTCAGCCAAGACGTAATAATAGTAAAATCCTTTGGGGAACACATAGATAAATTAGTCCGTTGTGTTTCACTAATTATGAGGTTCCGGTCTAAGCCAAAAATGCCAGGGCCATTTTTCTGTCCCAGTGGCTAAATTCTACATAAATGTGTAATATTGTAAACTTTAAAAGGTAGTTAAGTATTTATTCAAAGCAGCAGAGACTTTTCCCATTATAAAAAATGCATGTGTGTCAAAGTGCTAACCTTAACTTCTGGTGAGGGACTCTTGAGAGACCACATGGTAGCTGAGTGGTACAGAAATATGTTTTATTTCTACTTCTGTTTTCTAGTCCATTTTCCCACACTGTTACTGTTCTTGGATCAGATTTCAACCAGGGATGCCCTATACAAATAATAAACTGTCTTAAAATACAAATCTGGATCTTAACAGAGTCTCAAATGGAGTTGTTTTCTGTGGGATATTTCCAACTAAAACAAAGGAAGAGGTTTCCAGTGAAAATAGTGGTTGAAATCTCCCATAAACCACTGCAGCTCAGGCCAAACCAAAGCAATAACTTCTAAACTGGACTTCCCTGTCAGCACACTGTGTTTAATATAATTGTTATGACATGGAAGGTCTAATAAATAATTATTAACAAAAAAACTTAAAATAGTGTTCACCCAAATTAAATATTATGAAACGGTTTCATCAAGTTGTTTTGACAGACTTGGATTCTTTAAAGGGCCCATATAACACTATTTTCTGATTAAAATGTTGTTTCATCATTAAAACATACCTGGAGTTGTGTTTTGTTTCATTCACACAAGTTCACAACACTCTGCTCCACTTTGTGATGTCATGTGGTAATACAGTAAGTGTTTTTAAACCCCATACACCTTCACCACAATCATTTGGATAATTTCAGCGTTGGAACTGACGATCTCGGCAATAGAAATCACGGAGGATGAATGGGAGCGCATCTGGTCATTTCAGTGGTCGTCAACTGCCTCCCTGTCCTGGAGGGAGCATTGCTGGAAGAATATTTTTAGATACTTTAAAACTAGGGCTGTCAGTTTACCGCGTTAATTAGATGAATTAATTACACCGCAAATTAACAAGTTATAAAAATTAACGCAATTAATTATGAGCGGCAATTCAATTCGCAAGCATTTTAAATTTGGCGTGCGGGGCCTTTGAACGGAGCAGGTCCGTCTTGTCCCCGGGGAGAGCACGTGAAAACGCGCGCGCCCGTTTCTGTATCTGCTGCGCTCCGCGTGCCGAACCCTTTTCAATTCCCCATAACCTCTCCAGCGTGTTCTGCCGTGACTAAGGCTGCACACTTAAGAAGCGCCAGTTTTGCCCATCCAAATCGCTAAAACCTGATCATTTACTTACCACGCTGCCGCCTTCTTCCTCCTCCCACGGTGCGATCTGGTGCGATCTGGCAAACCCGCGGGTTCCAGGGGTCATGTGAGCCATGAGTAATTTGCACGGGCAATTATTTCGGGCAATTATTTGTATTCTCTGTATATTTGAAGCTGTGTATATTATTTATTGACATTGCATGAAAGCTACTGTACGTGCTCACCTTTTGGCACCAGAAATATTCACCATTTAATAGTGGAATGGTGTAAATGAGCTTTCGAATGAATATTATGTAATGTGGGAGGGGGAATGGGGGTGTATAGGTGCACTCTGCAGGTCTGCCAGCAGTCTTGTCTTGTGTGCACAGAGAGAGAGAGAGAGAGCCAAAGACTGAAAAACTTAAAGACTTAAAGGGGAAGTCTGCAGTCTTTTCACGGTACCACTATAAATCACACATTTGACACCTTTTTTGCACTGTGGGAGAGCACAATAAACCACCTAAAAAATGTATTAAAATGCGATTAATTAGATTAATTCATTACAAATCCTGTAATTAATTAGATTATTTTGTTTAATCGCCTGACAGCACTATTTAAAACCCCAGTACAGGGAGCCAACAAGTTAGCATGCTGGAGGCAGTGCAGTTCTGAGGAGGGGAATCATTGCCACATATTCTGGGCCTGCCCCAAATTAAAAAGGTATTGGAGTGAGATCCACACAAGTTTAAAGTTAGTTTTTGGAGTAAATTTACCATTCAAATTCGAAACTCTGTATTTAGGTAGGGTTACTTTTCTGGAACGGAGAAGTGATAAGAAGCTGTTACAAGCGCTCTCAAAAAAATCGATCAGAAAAAAATGGCTAACCCCTGTTTCGCCTTCACTGGATGGGGCTGGATTGACATTTTCAAGATGGAAAAGCTAACTTATTCAGTAAACATTCAAAGAGACACATTTTATAGTATTTGGAACAAATGGATTAAGTATATCACCCCAACTAGAAAAGATTTCTTGTAACTTCTCCACTTCTGGTGAAGATTTGTTTTATTCTATTTTACACTGTATAATACAATGTTTTTGATGGTATTTCTGTTCTAGTAAGCTCCCCAGTTCTGTAAATAGTTTAGTGTAGGCCTTTTTTTTTTTCATAATATACTAAAAATAGGAAATATTATATTTGAACTGGAAATCTGTCATATGAAAATGACTGCTCTTTCCAAATAAAAATAAAATAAAATAAAAAAGGAATTGCCGAGGTAGTTGTTAACTTGAACACTACCGCTACGTGGCATCACAAGGTGGAACAGAGCATTTTGGGCTTTGGAGATGTAGACAGACTGATAATAAAGGGTTACTCAAACACATGTGAATGAAACAAAACAACTCCAGCATGTTTTTGATGAGATAACAACATTATAACACGGCTTAAAGCTCACAAGAGTTGATTTTGTGTAATAGAAGACCTTTAATATTGCAGTAGAGTTGAGATATTGAGATGACATGGAGTTATCAAGATCTATAATCCTCCATTAGATCTCCCAGTAAATTTATTACATTTAATCTCAAAACTATTTTAGAATTTACTGAACTTTAAGTCAATTTTGTACAAACACTTTAAATACATAATTATTAATGTTTATTAACTTGGCTGCTTGTGGACTGCAGATAAAATAGCTAGCCAAAATCTGTAGTAATAAATATAGACAAAAGCAAAGTGGGTATTGATTTTGCATTGGTTTAGTTCTGGTTTAGTCCTAGTTTTGTCCGTAGGCTTGCAATAGTTTAAGATTAGACTAGATTTTACACTGATTTATTCCAGTTTTAGTCCTATCTTGTGTTCACCTTTGTCCGTACTTGGTCCTAACATGAGACAGTCTAGGTCCTGATGTGGACTTTGTTTGGTCCTGGTCTAATCCAGGTTTAGTTTTGGGTTTAGCCCTGTTGTTTGGCATGAGTGCAGCCTCAGTCCTGGTTTAGTTTTGGGTTTAGCCATGTTGTTTGGCATGAGTGCAGCCTCAGTCCTGGTTTAGTTTTAGGTTTCAGTGTTTTATTTATTATACTAAAACATAAACATAAACAGCTAGTATTCTAAAATGGATACTTGAGCTGGCAACAAGATACAAAAGCGATATACTTTGATTTAGTTTGAAAACCCAAATGAATTATCACCTTAATAAAATACAGGACTTGGTTTAGGCACATCGTTGTGTTTCCTTTACAACATCTGCACCAAACAGAAAAGATAAGAGTAGATAACTATCAGGTACGTAACTACACATCTTAGAGGGGATAAGGGAGAGGGCTGTACTTTATCTTTATGGGACTCTTCTGGAGCTGGAGCTAGTTTTAACTAGGGGTGGGTATTGGCAAAGAAGTCACGATTCAATTTGAATCACGATTCATATGCCACGATGCAATACTATCACGATGCATCACGATACTTGAATTATTGCGATGCATTGCAATATATTAGACATACTTCAGTGAAAATGTACCAAAAAAAAGAGGATAACTTTAATATCAGTGGCTGTGTATCTGGGTAGTGTCTTCAGTTGATACAGAACTCTGAGCAACTCAATTCATAACTGAATTTATTGAATAACAAAAACAAATAAACCAAACCAATAACAAAAAGGCTGCCATCCTTCCTTGATACTGCCTGAAGTCCATTGCTTTGCTGGAAATCAGTTCAACACAATCGAATTGTGAATGCTTTTATTTATTTCCGATGACAACTGCATTTACCTACGATAGATTTATTTATTCTTTAATTTATGTATTAATATGTATTTATTTATTACTTATTGAATTTCTCCTTTTATCATTACTTATTTATGCTTTTAAACACTAAAATATGAATTTATATTGTTAAATTACACTTTAATTGTATTGTTAAAGGGATATGCCACCCCCAGGTCAAATTTGGGCATCTCCCCACAGTCCAGAGACTAAAATAAGTGGTGGAAAGCGTTTTCCTGCTCACCCAGCCATTGTCCGAGTCTGTCGCCACTGACCGCCGCGGTAACTGGTGCTCCTCCGCCTTAGACTGGAGTCTAACGTCGCCAGAGAAAGATTTCGGCCAAAAGGAATCAATTTGCTCGATGTGTTTCCCAATTACTTTGTGTGTAGTGCGCATTCATATCGAGTGCAAATAAATGTGCAAATCAACACGGAGAGCTTGCCTTGGTCATTTTGGGTGGGAACTATTTTCCAGTGCGGAAGAATACAGTCGTATCACGCACCACGTTGTGCAACAGGGGAACTCCCTTCCCGGTGCGTAACTGGGATTCCCCTGGTAGCGTACTGCGTGATACAGCTGTATTCTTACGCACTGGAAAATAGTTCCCACCCAAAATGACCAAGTCAAGCTCTCCGTGTTGATTTGCACATTTATTTGCACTCGATATGAATGCGCACTACACACAAAGTAATTGGGAAACGCATCGAGCAAATTAATTCCTTTTGGCCGAAATCTTTCTCTGGCGACGTTAGACTCCAGTCTAAGGCGGAGGAGCACCAGATACCGCGGCGGTCAGTGGCGACAGACTCGGACAATGGCTGGGTGAGCAGGAAAACGCTTTCCACCACTTATTTTAGTCTCTGGACTGTGGGGAGATGCCCAAATTTGACCTGGGGGTGGCATATCCCTTTAATGTTACCTGTAATGCCCACTTGGTCCTGATGGCTTCTGCAGTTACTCCAGTGTAAATATCTTCCCTCTCGTCCTCGGAAAGGAAAAGTAGGGCCTTAAAACGGGGATCAAGAGCCGAGGCCTTATACAGAGCCTCTTTTTCACTCAAATACCTCTTGTTAACATCCTGGCGCATTGTGGTTTTAATTTCCCTTGTCAAAATGGAATCAGTCGGATTGTCTTGGAGCTCGTGGACGAGTTGAGCACGGAGTGGCGCTACAATAGATAGCGTTGGACTGGTCTCCTCTGATATTGCGAGAGTAGCTACTTTCATAGGTTTCATTGCAGCGACGACCTCCTCAGCAGCCGTTATGTCACTCGGTAAGGGTGCAGATGTCCTTCTCAGACTTCCGTATTTCGGCAGACAGGAGCGCATTGGGCACGCACAGCGCAACGTGAACGCACATGTTGCTCTAAAAACAGCTCCAGCATGTAAACACCGGAAATGCCACTGGCGTGAAGGCAGCGGCATTTCCGCTCTTCCGTTTTTTAAATTAATAATCGATATTTGGCATCAAGAATCGATGCAGTATATTGTGAAAGTCACGATGCATTGTCATGACAATTATTTTGCACACCCCTAGTTTTAACCAGTGTTAGAAAGTAACTAAATACCTGTACCAAAAATACTACTGTATTTTTCAGACTGTAAGTTGCCCTTTTTTCATGGTTTGGGTGGTCTTATACTCAGGTGTGACTTATATATTAAAATATATAATTTCACATGTTTGTTATTTTCACATTAACAGTCGCTAGAGGGCGCTCTAAGGCTTGTGTGCCCTTCACTTCACGCTGCAGAAAGAACTACTGTCCTGTCTGGGATCATGTCAGTGTCTTGGAGGATTTCAGCAGATTTCAGGCTGTCCCGGGGGCGGGGATAGGTGTATCGATCAGGTATGAGTGGATGTCCGACTACTGAAGTTTGAGACGTTTGTTCTCGTCATTTACGCACCAAACAGCATTAAACGCATATGTGTCATTTAAACATATCCCACTCGCTAATGTTAATTTAGCATCAGAACTTATTTTATCACACAGCGATAAACTGTTAATCATATTTTGCGGATTACAAGCTGCAGCCGAAAATGGTAATTGACCAGCAGAAACAGTTTGGAGAGAGCGAGAAACTTGTGAGGGATGGCGAAAAGCGGAGGATACTCAAACTGCAATGAAGAAAACAAAAAAAATAATCGTGGGCTAAAAGCTAGATTTAGCTAGAGTTAGTGGAGTTGGATGAAGATGAAGGATGAGGATGAAGAATTCAATAGATATAGTGATTTGGAGTGAGATCAAGAGTTTGGTAAACTTGCTATGTTATGTTGTTTATGCTATAGTTATCTGAATAACTGTTAATATGTTACTGTACGTTAACATACATTATTATTATTATGATTACTTATTTTATTTTATTCTTGACTGCATGCACTTTTCTTTCTTGTTCAAACTGTTCCTGCCTGGAGCTACTGTGGCAAGTAAATTTCTCCTGTGTGAGATCAATAAAGTCTTATCTTATCATACCAGACACATATTCAGCCTGATGTTCTCTATTCTATTGTTATTACTATAACTTGCCTTTTAAGTTGAAATGTCCTTTCTTGGTGTCTGATTTAATAAAATAAATTTCCCCCTAGAAATGCAACGTGTAGTCCAGTGTTTTTTTCTTCTTCATAATGCATTTTTTGGCTGGTGCGTCCGGAAAATATAGTAATAAATATTCAGAATGCACATTTTGAATAGCTGTATTTTGGTGCAGTTACTTTCCCCTAACTAACACCAAAGGAAATCTTTGCAGTACTCCATCATGCTATTTTGAGTTCAAACTGCATGGTATTTGTGAGAAAACATTGTGGTGGTACATGTACAGTTTTTCCTTTTCTAATTAGTGATAAACATACGCACAACAACAAATGGTGAAAAAACATAAAGATGTATTAATCTTACGTAACTCTTACTCAGTAATAAAATACAGCTAAATGTTTACAGGTACACTGTGTAACTTTTTGGTTGGCGGTCTGTCACCTTCTTGCTTCAATAGAAATGTAATTGTTCTACCAAGACTGTTCCACAGTATGACATTAAAGAGATGTACCTTACATTTATTCAATTACAGGTGGTTTTATTGCTCAAAAATACCTAGAAAAACAGGCATTCTGTTAGCAGGGTTGCCTCTCCATAGATCTACCTGCACCTTGGTCTGGTTTGGTCTTCTTGATGATAGAAAGGTTTAATGCCATACTGTGAAACATTCCAGACAAATCCAAAATATCTCCATCGAGAAAAGTAGGTGGCAGACCCTCCACCAGAAAAGCTACACAATGCATCTTTAAGTATTAAAAATATTAGAATGTATATATTACATTTTAATACAAGTATGTACGAGTCTCAGTTAACTAAATATCTTTTCAATGTATTAGTTTTAACAAATCCTGGTTTAGGCCTGGTTTAATCATGACCTTAATCAAACTTTAAAAGCCAAATATTTCCCAAAGTGATACATTAAAGTCCCATTCACACATGCAGCCTGACCCTGGAATATACCTGTATTTTTCCAGAACAGGGTCAAGTGTGAACGAAGCCAGAACTGATTTCCCTGCCTTTTTGATCTGGCAATTTCCACAGTAAATTAATAGTAATATTCAGGTAAAGCTAATCTTATGTGTGAATAAAGCCAAAAAAAAAAAATCCAGTAGCACTGCTAAGTTTCCTTGGTAACTAGATTGGTTTCCTTGGTTACAAGCTTGATTTCCTGGGTTACAAGCTTGGTTTCCTTGGTTACATGCTTGGTTTCCTGGATACAAGCTTGGATACCTTGGTTACAAACTTGGTTTCCTGGGTTACAAGCTGGTTTCCTGGGTTACAAGCTTGGTTTCCTGGATACAAGCTTGGTTTCCTGGGTTACAAGCTTGGTTTCCTGGATACAAGCTTGGTTTCCTGGGTTACAAGCTTGGTTTCCTGGATACAAGCATGGTTTCCTTGGTTACGAACTTGGTTTCCTCGATACAAGCTTGGTTTCCTGGGTTACAAGCTTGGTTTCCTCGATACAAGCATGGTTTTCTTGGTTACAAGCTTGGTTTCCTTGGTTACAAGCTTGGTTTCCTTGGTTACAAGCTTGGTTTCCTTGGTTACAAGCTTGGTTTCCTGGTTACCAGCTTGGTTTCCTAGTTACAAGCTTGGTTTCCTTGGTTACAAGCTTGGTTTCCTGGTTACAAGCTTGGTTTCCTGGGTTACACTAGCTGGTTACGTTCCATTCTCATTTGATTTAAATGATGCAGCATTGCGTTGTTGTGTGAGAGAGAGCAGAGCTAAATTCCAGGTTATGTGTGAACAGAGCTGACTCAGCAATATTCTGGGACTGGTGCATGTGTGAATGGGGCTCATGATTACTACTTTCTTACAACATCAGATAAAATGGTGTGTCTTTCTCGTCTTACCCAGTAGAGGGCGTCATGATGCACCCCCCTCTGTCCGCGGTCACCCTGCAGCCACAGCCTCGCTCTGGGGTGTCATGGTTCATCCCAAAGTTGTGTCCGAGCTCATGAGCCAAAGTCACCGCAGCTCCCAGGGGGTTATCGGAGTGGTCCTGGGGGAAAAGATCACGTAAGGAATTTTAATCATAATGTCAGACGTGATACTATGCAGCTCTGTTTGAAGCTATTTTACTCAAGTTACGAGGCTTTAATCTGACCATAAAGAACAGACATAGTTAGAAGTGAGTTGATTTGTGCTGTTAAATAAGTCTCTATCAAATAGTGATACACATGAACTTCTTACTTTTTCTCAGACCATCTACAACCTTTTTTTTGCTGTATTTGTTAATGTTTGCATTGCGTCACCATGACAACTGCTGAACATTCCACCACAGACATCCAAGAATTATACCCCCAATGTGATTTCACTGCATATGCACAAGGACACAACAACAATATGCAAAGGTTGGAGATGGGATCAAACCGGCAACCATTGGGTTTGAGGGCCATTGTCTAACCTAAATTGGTATCTTTTACATGGCTGCTTTGTCCCACAATGGGGAAGTTCCAGTGTTGCAATTCACAGTTGAAGAACAAGAGGAACATCGCAAACATGAAATCAAAATCAAGATCACTCCACCACTATCAAGATGTTATAGCTTGGCCTGAAATGTTCCACAGTATTACAGTAAACCTGTCCACATATTGATGTTCGTTTCATTAAAAATACCTTGAAAATTAAGACATTTATTTGATGGAAAAAAATTACTTACCATCTGAGGTTGAAACGACTATAAGAATAAGAGAAATGTATAGCTTTTTACGTTTTTTGCAGAACCCCACAGCTTTTGGTTTGTTCTATACCTTTGTTTTTGAAAAAGCATAAATAAAACATTAAAAAAACCTTGAAAAACATTAATTCTTACTGAAAACAGGTCACCACTCCACAGATCTGACCTAAAACTACGAATATAACAAATATGAAATCAAAATCAAGATAACTTCACCACTATCAAAATGTTATAACTTGGCCTGAAATGTTCCTCAGTATTATAATAAACCCATCCAACATACATGTATCTAATTATAGGTGTTTTGATTGGTTAAAAATACCTTGAAAAACATGAATTTTTACTGAAAATTGGTCGCCACTCCACAAATCTGACCTAAAACTATGACTGGTTGTCTCCATGGTGATAGATAGGTTAAATGCAATACTGTGGAGCATTTCAAAGCAATACAATTTCCAGAAGGACTCAAATCTAACATAACATTGTGCAAGTACAGTAAGATGCGTGAAAAGTCCCTCAGTCGTCCAGGTAGAATCCATGATAAAAGGAGAAGTTCAATTTGTCAACTGGACAAAGTTTGTTTGGTTGAAAACGTTTCGCTGCTCATCCGAGAGGCTTCGTCAGCTCTGGTTATTGTACTGGTTAGACACTGATTATATCTAGCTGCCAGGAGGCGCTCCCGACACTGAAAAAGCTCTGAAAACGATCCCCCCAATCTGTCTCTTTGTTTTTCAAATTACTCTGGCGACTAGTTTGGATCGATGTTTCTTTGTCTGTTTTGACTTGGTTTGAGAATCGAATTATAAATGGGAGACAAGTTATGTCTAACTCCCCCATTTCTGTTTAACGACGGATTCTCTTTTTTGACAAAAATACTCCATTCAGTGTAGTGAAGACTGCAGTGAACGCTACATTGGGGAAACCAAACAGCCACTTCACAAGAGGATGTACCAACACAGGCGGGCGTGCCAGAGTGGACCGTCATCTGCCGTACATCTTCACCTAGAAGCCACGGGCCATTCTTTTGAGGACAGTGAGGTTCAGATCTTAGCCAGGGAAAAGAACTGGTTTGAGAGGGGGGTTAAAGAGGCTATTTTTGTCAAAAAAGAGAATCCGTCGTTAAACAGAAATGGGGGAGTCAGGCATAACTTGTCTCCCATTTATAATTCGATTCTTAAACCAAGTCAAAAGAGACAAAGAAACATTAGGGCAGACGAGCCAGGGCAGAGGGGTGGAGAGGGTCATTAGACGTTGAATAGGGGGTCGAAACTAGTCGCCAGAGTAATTTGAAAAACAAAGAGACAGATTAGGGGGGATCGTTTTCAGAGCTTTTTCAGTGTCGAGAGCGCATCCCGGCAGCTAGATATAAGCAGTGTCTAACCAGCACAATAACCAGAGCTGACGAAGCCTCTCGGATGAGCAGCGAAACGTTTTCAACCAAACAAACTTTGTCCAGTTGACAAATTGAACTTCTCCTTTTATCAAGTACAGTAAGGCTATAAAACTATTGTGTACAAGGAACCTCTAACCTTCTGGTTGGTGGGGAAATGCTGAACACACTTTGCCGCTTTTACATTAATTAAAGGGAATTAAAAACAACTTCAAACTATATACAGCTTAAACTTAAATAAAAAGAAACAAGAAAACATGTCCATGACTGTAACAATATTGACAATGTAACGGATTGAAATTCAGCTTTGTTTAATTATATTGCTTCATCCCATTTGTTTATTTCCAAAAAAATAGAAAAGAATTCCATGGGATTTGCTTAGTTACACCTCACTAGGAAAGTAATTAAAACCAGACGTTTCTATCACTGACGACGTTCTCCGAGGGCTCTGAGAAATTATGAAACGTAAATCAGTCCAATTTATTTCTGACAGGCCCTGAAGGAGGCACGCGAGTATAATTAAAGGGCCCATATTACGCTATTTTCTGATCTATGTCCTAATGTTGTTTCCTCATCACGAACAGACCTGGAGTTCTGTTTTGTTTCTTTGTCTCTTTGGTGGAGGGTCCATACATTTTTTCTGCATGGAGATGTTATTGCTTTGTCTGGAATGTTTCACCGTGTAGCATCCAGTCGAATTTAGAAGGCCAGAACTGATGGTTAAACGACTTTTAATTTTTCCTTGCCTTGTCATATAACCAATGTAAGAGCTAGACAAGAACAAAATAACAGAAATTACCATATGAACGCCGCATTTCCCGCTCACTACATTGATTAACTGTTGTCCATATTTGTGCCCTGCCACGTGAAAAAAACGCTACAACTCGGCATTTGTGAAAGTGAGAAAATTACATTTATAGGTTGTTGTTTTTTTCAAAATTTGTGATTTTCGTTTATTTTGCAGAATGTACTAGTTGAGATCATGAAGAAGCCACTCCATCTTTCAGATAACAGCATTAGTTGCGTTAAAAACATACATTTTTTATTTAAAATTGGCTTGTTTTTCGCGAAGAAACAGGGCGTGCATGAATCACCATAATTTCCCACGCTCGCGCTCCCTCCAATCATGCTCGGAGTAGCGCCGTCGCGTTTTCGCCTGTTCGCCCATCAGCTGTGAGGAGCTCGTGAATATTTATGCTTCATTTCAAGGGAATAAGGACTGAAAATGGACTTTTAACTTTCACTTGGACACATGACACGTTCAGGACACGTTCAGGACACGTCCGTTTCTCCGGAGCTCATGTACAGAAAGCGGTCGGCGTATTTAGCTGCCAAAAGTCCATGGATATACAGACACGTGGAGATTATCAGGCAACACAGCAACACGGGGTGAGTCATATTATTATCATATTATTTCTGCATCAAATGGAGATATTAGGTGAAAGCAGCGGACTTGTGTCAACATTAGCCTGTGTGTACGTGTGTGTACAGAACTAAACCGGCACTACACCGGGAAAAGAACAGGACTAAACCGGGACAAAACCAGGACTAAACCGGGACTAAACCAGGACTAAAACAGGACTAAAACAGGACTAAAACAGGACTAAGATGTGTGTGTGTGTGTGTGTGTGTCCAGGGTGTGTGTATGTGCATGTGTGTACAGGACTAAAACAGGACTAAACCAGGACTAAAACAGTACCAAACCAGGACTAAACCAGGACTAAACCAGGACTAAAACAGGACTAAAACAGGACCAAACCAGGACTAAAACAAGACTAAAACAGGACTAAACCAGGACTAAAACAGGACCTAAACAGGACTAAAACAAGACTAAAACAGGACTAAAACAGGACTAAAACAGGACTAAAACAGGACCAAACCAGGACTAAAACAGGACTAAAACAGGACCAAAACAGGACTAAAACAGGACTAAAAAAGGATTAAAACAGGACCAAACCAGGACTAAACCAGGACTAAAACAGGACTAAAACAGGACCAAACCAGGACCAAACCAGGACTAAAACAGGACTAAAACAGGACCAAAACAGGACTAAAACAGGACTAAAACAGGACTAAAACAGGACCAAACCAGGACTAAAACAGGACTAAAACAGGACTAAAACAGGACCAAAACAGGACTAAAACAGGACTAAAACAGGACTAAAACAGGACTAAACAAGGACTAAAACTGGACCAAACCAGGATTAAACAGGATTAAAACAGGACCAAACCAGGGCTAAAACAGGACTAAACCAGGACTAAATCAGGACTAAAACAGGCCAAAACAGGACTAAACCAGGACTAAATCAGGACTAAACCAGGACTAAATCAGGACTAAAACAGGCCAAAACAGGACTAAACCAGGACTAAATCAGGACTAAACCAGGACTAAAACAGGACTAAAACAGGACCAAACCAGGACTAAAACAGGACTAAGGTGTGTCTGTGTGTGTCCAGAGTGTCCTATACTATTTTGTATTGTATTAAATTGATAATACAGGTGATTTTTAACTTAACATATTATCCTGTGTATTATGCGGCTTTTCTCAGCTCGTTGTTTTCAGAATGTGCTGCTTTCAAATGGCCACAAATTCTTCAAATGTTCTCCAATTTCCATGTGTAAGGCATCGTTGGAAAGCTTAGAATCTACACTTTCAGAATCGGTGAATAACTCAAAACGCCTCCAGGAGGACTTGTGTCTGGTTTGCCATGGCTGGTCACATTTTAACATTCATTTAGCACAAATTAAAAGCAGCTCAAATACACATTCACAAATAAAACAAACCTTGTTCCTCTGTCGACTGTTGCTATCTTTGGGTTTTGTATAACCTTTCACTGTGTTTTTTTGTTTTGTTTTTGTTTTTTTGTTTTTCACCATTAACTTTTGCAGTCTTTACTTTGCATGCTTTTGTATATCAATTCAACGTTTTCACCGTCACTTCCGCTCAACCAGGAAGTCACCAAAATAAAAGCGTAACCTTACTATTAAATGCCATGGACTGTATGTTAATGTATATAAGAGCTAACTTGACCTTTACACACAGTATGGTATTAAACCTTTCGATCTTCATGGAGACCAAACCAGACCAAGTTACAGGTCAGATCTGTGGAGAGGCGAACCCGCTCACAGTCAGATTTCCTGTTTTTCCAGGTATTTTTGAGCTGCATAACCAAGTGTACATAATTGAATAAATGTAAGGTAGAGCTATCTACTTACTAGTTTAGAAACTGCTTAATTCTAGTGTAGAGGTAGTTTATTTTAAGATAACTTGTCAAGTAATATTATCTTGCTGCATGGACAGATAATGTCACTACTTTCAAGTCATTTTCTGAGAGATTTAAAGGAGAATTAACGTTTTTTACAATCTGAGCCTTATTTCTGTAATAAAACAAGTTGTTTTACTCACCCATAGCACTTTGGTGTCATTTGGAGCAGTTTCGTAGATGTTATGGTGTAGCGGCATCCGTGAACGTGAGTTCTTGGGGCAAATGTTTGCGGTCTCCAAATAACACAAACTTTAGCACTTTTCAAATCACAGAAGATCGCTGTGTCAGCGTAGACTTTAAGTGGAGTCCAAAGCGGCCTGAAACCCAATATCCAGCTATAGTTTCATCACATGATGTCATCATAGAGGACAGCGCGCATGCGTGAAGTCACAGCTGTTTAGCAGATAAACACCACTAGTCCAAAAGAAGCTAACACCGCTCTGAACTTTTCTGTTGCGAGACATGGCTGAAGATTCGGACTTTGAGATTGAAGAGGACTTATGATGAGTATGATGGCCGTCCCTGTCCTTTTGAGCCTGAGTATACGGAGGAAGAGATATTAGAAAGAAGGAAGCGGAGACAGTTTGAGGAGCACAAGAGAACAACGAGCGACGGCCCGTCTACGAAAAGACAGTACCTTGTGGTGTTTATGTGGACATTGTATGTCGATGGCCACAGAGGAAGAATGCCTTTGCTGTCTCGAGTGGGATATCGGGTTTCAGGCCACTTTTGACTCCACTTAAAGTCTACGCTGACACAGCGATCTTCTGTGATGTGAAAAGTGCTAAAGTTTGAGCAAACATATGCCCCGAGCACTGACGTTCACGGATACCGCTACACCACAACATCTACGAAACTGCTCCAAATGACACCAAAGTGCTATGGGTGAGTAAAACAACGTGTTTTATTACCAAAATAAGGCTCAGATTGTAAAAAAAAAACCGTTAATTCTCCTTTAAGTGTTTATATCTTAAATTTTGGACAAGTTTTTTTGCAGTCTACAGGTGACGGACCCCCAAATAAAAAGTAACATAGTATCGCACAAACCTTGCTAATTAAGACTGACTTCTTCTCTCAAATAGAAAACTCTGTTCCACCTTGTGATGTCGTGTGGTAATACAGGAACTCCATTAGAATCATTTGGATCATTTCAGTTCTGGAATTGCCCATCTCTACTGAACTAAAGGTAAAAAGTAGATGTTAATTTGAACACTACCACTTCATGACATCACAAGGTGGATGTAGTCAGCCTAATAATAAAGGATTACTCAAACGTGTGTGAATGAAACAAAACACAACTCCAGGTGCGTTTTTGAGGAGGTAACAACAGTCTAACCTGGCTTAAAGCTCACAAGAGACAATTTTGCATAATATGGGACCTTTAAGGATTTAACCTTTAACTGATTTTTCATTTATCGGACCGTGCCTTGAACCTAGCGGTGAAATGAGAAACGAGACAGGGCCAGATGTGAACGAGCTCAGGGTAAGACTATAGGGAAAAGGCATCGAGTTGACAGATTGGCTGTACACGGGGATTAAAAGAGATCACGCGAAGACAGTCGGGTAATAAACATGCAACATTAGCATAAAGAGATGGGCCATATGACACACAGGAAGCCCATATGGTGAAACGTGAAGGTGGGTTTAAATTCACAGGACATCGCGGTTGTTTTTGTCATGAAAGAAGGAAAGGTGTAAAAGACATAAATGAGATATGGATGTGATGACTGGGGCTGCGAAGATTATAAGCTTAAGGTGCATATGGCAGGTTTTCATGCAAAAATACATAATAATACAGGAGCGGTGAGTTAAAAAACATCCAAAATGCAGGGACAATAATCATATTTATGTGCAAGGAAGGCCTTTTTCTGACATTTTAAACCTATAAACATATCTGGAGTTGTGCTTTGTTTCGTTCACACATGTTTCAGGAATCCTTTAGTATTAGTCTGTCTACATCTCCAAACCTCAAAATGCTCAGTTTCACTTTGTTATGTCATGGAGTGGTCGTTTTCAGGTTAAGAGCCCTTTTTACGTTTAGTTCAGTCAAGATTTCAGAGCTGGAATGATCCAAAAGACTCTGTTGAAGGTGTATGGAGTATGTTTGTGATGAGGAAACAACATTATAACACAGGTCAGAAAACAGAAAACCTTATGCTAGATAATGGAACTATATTTGCCTTTATCTGGCTGTTTATGTCACATTAAAGCTACACAATGTAACTTTTCTGGTGGAAGTGTCACTACCTACTTGTAGTCATGAGCTTGGTTTTGCCCGGAAAGTTCCACAGTATGTCATTAAACATTTATATCTTCAGTTTCAGGTTGGTTCTGTGTGGTGGCAACACAATTTTTTTTGTTTGTTTTTCAATAAAAACACCTGGAATCAAATAAATAAATAAAAAAATTTGAATGAAAAAAAAAAGTGAAAGTGAAAAAAATATAAATATGATGGAGTCTGATTTACGGCTTTAAAAGTGCCCTGTGTAACTTTCCTGATAAAAGGTCCACCACTTGCTTGACTCCGTGTTTATTCCTGGAATGTTCTACAGTGTAGCATCTAATTGTACTATCTCCATGGAGACAAACAGGCCACATCACCAGGCCAAGTTACAGGTCAGGTCTGCGGAGAAGTGGACTTGCTCACAGTAATAATGTATGTTTTTGCACCACATTTTAAAGGTCCCATGGCATGAAATTTTCACTTTCTGAGGTTTTTGAACGTTAATGTGAGCTCCCCTACCCTGTTTAGGCCCCCCCCCCCATGGCTAAAAGTTGCGAAATGTCTAAACTGAGCATTTGCGATCCTTTTCTGCGTTACACAAAACCAGTGTTCAAACGGGCGAGTTCGGACAAGGCACCTTTTTGACGTCAGATCGGCAAATGCAGCTCCAGCCCCTCCCTCTGTCTCCGCTCAGCGTCCCTGTATATCCCGCCCATAGACTTTGGACTGTGAATGCGCTACAATGCGAAATGCGTTTTTTTATTTGCCTGGAGGCACGTCCGAGTGTTTCTAGGCTCGCAAGTCCCTTACCCGACCCTCTGGACCTCTGAAATACCAGTGGTTTAATTTTATTTTCTGTGTAAATATGCTTTTTTTCATTGCAAAGTCTCCCATCTGTCTTCGTGTGTAAAATACGGAAGCGAGCAGACAGCGGTGCAGAGCTGCGGGGGAAACCCGCCCCCCGCTCCTTAGCCAATCTCTCTGTCCTTCTGAAGCAGCAACACTCAGAATAAAGCATTTTAGACACATATCTAGCCTCATGAAGACTGTCAGAGTCATATCTCATGCAGTGAGTGTTGATTTTGAAGAAGGATTCATTTACAGTATTAGGGAACCATTAAGGAGCCATATAAAAGCATCAAGAAGTACCATGTCATGGGACCTTTAAGAACTAAAAATACCTGTACTTGAATAAATACAAGATATATTATATTATACTGTGGAAACATCCCAGGACACAAATAGATAACGGACTCTAAACCAGAAAAGTTACACAGTAATCCTTTTCTGGTGGATGTGTTACTACCTACTTGTCAGCGTGAGACTGGTTTTGCCCAGAAAGTTCCACAGTATGTCATTAAACATAAACATTATCTCCATGTCGCCAGGTGAAGTTATAGGTTGGTTCTGTGTGGTGGCAACACAGTTTTTTTTGTTTTGTTTTGTTTTTCAATAAAAACTCCTGGAATCAAATAAACACTAGATACATAAGTTTAATCCCATACTGTGGGGCATTCCAGGCAAAGCAATAACATCTTCTCGGTGACTGACTCCCCACTAGATAAAGCTACTTTAACTTTACCTAACATTCAGTTGAAGTCAGCAATCTCACAAGTGCTGTAACGGAGATAAGGTAATAAAGACGTTCTGATCCTGTCAGAGCAGAGCGTGTCCTCAGTGTAGCGCCCGGGGAGCTCCAGATCAGGCCCTGGGCTCGGTCAGGGGGAGTTCTGCAGTTGTACGTGTTTTAGATTGAAGGGAAGGTGGAGTGCCCAAAGGAGATAAGAGAACATGCAAGAGAGTCAGATATGAAGCTACTGCAGATTATAGTCGACAAATGTGGCGTATATTTTGTTGATTCAGACCCAACCAAAACTAAAATAGATAAATTAATTGAATTTTTAAAAAAAAATCTTGATAGAGGGTCCACCACTTGCTTGACTCCATGTTTATTCCTGGAATCTTCTACAGTATCGCATGTAACTCCATATAACTCCATGGAGACAAACAGGCCACATCACCAGGCCAGGTCTGTTGAGAAGTGGACCTGCTCGCAGTAATGATGCATGTTTTTGCACCACTTTTTGAGAAATAACAATACCTGTACTTGAATAAATACAGTGGTACCTCACCTTACGAAATTAATTCGTTCCAGAAGTGGTTTCGTAACGTGAATTTTTCGTAAGTTGAGTAGCTATTTCAATGGAAAAGGCCTGATTCGTTCCAAGGTTGTTGTTTTTTATAGTGTAACCTTTTTTTTATGGTGTAACATTGGTTCTGCGTCCTTGATTGGCTACGAAACTAGACCAGGATTAAACGTGGACTAAACCAGGTCTAGACCAGAACTAAACCAGGTCTAGACCAGGTCTAAACCTGGACTGGACCTGGACTAAACCAGGACTGGACCAGGTCTAGACCTGGACTAAACCAGGATTAAACTACCACGTGCCGCTCTTTGCTGGGTTCGTGCGGCTGGTTTGTGGCTCGGGCTCCAGAGGACGCGGTCCGGGTGCCGCGGTTCTATCTCGTGCTCGCAGCCCTGGTGCCGGTCGTGCAGACCAGGAATAGCGGTGCTCCTCGCGCGGTGCGTGCTCCTCGCGCGGTGCTGTGCTCCTCGCGCGGTGCGTGCTGGTGCGTGCTCCTCGCGCGGTGCCTGCTCCTTGCGCGGTGCGTTTATGTCTCCGCGCGGCTTCCGGAGTCGTGTCTCCCCCCACGCTTCACTATTTAATACATTTTGTTGAAAATCTTGCATGTTCGGCGCTAGAGCTAAGAGGCCGAGAAAGGTGCTTTTTGAGCGGGGATAACAGCGGGGCGTGCATCTTAGCGCGCATTATTCGAATTTTTGAGATTTCTCGTTTCGTAACTTGAATTTTCCTTCGTATCTAGAGACCAAAATTTAACGTGAAGGCATTTCGTTACTTGGATTTTTCGTATGTAGGGTCTTTCGTAAGGTGAGGTACCACTGTACAAGATATTTGTTGAAAGCATACTGGAAACATCTCAGGAGACAGACAGTGGACCCCATACCAGAAAAGTTACACAGTGCACCTTTAATTTAAAAAAAAAAAAAAAAAAAAAAAAAAAAAGCATATCCAATTGAATTTCCCCTTTTTGGGATCAATAAAGTATCTGTCCGTCTATTTTATTTATTTATTTATTTTAAATTTTAATAGAGAGCTTGACATACATTTGTAAACATAAAAAGGTACAGAAGTATACATCGTGCACAGTCAATTCAATTGATTCAGACATTGAAAAAGAAAAAAAAAAGCTCGAAATGGAGTGGGTAGAAGATAAACTTGTTGTCTATCTAGTTGCAAATGTTTTGTTGCCTATAAATACATTTAGAAATGTGTATTCTGATCATAATTGGGCTCACTTCTTCACAGATCTAACCTGTCACTTGACTTATTCAGTATTATTAAGAATTTCCCCTGGAAGGTGTCGGGGTATTTTCTCTGGAAGGTCTTCTGCCACATTTGCTGCCACCAAACACCAAATATCAAACTCCTTATCTAGACAGTTTCCATGGATACGGGAAACAAACATTTTTTTTTCCACCCAATCCAACAGTCCCTTACTTGTCTCCTCCTGCACATGCTGCTCTTATTTTGTTAAAGGTCCCATGGCGTGAAATTTTCACTTTCTGAGGTTTTTGACCGTTAATGTGAGCTCCCATACCCTGTTTAGCCCCCCCATGGTTAAAAGTTGCGAAATGTCTAAACTGAGCATTTGCGATCCTTTTCTGCGTTACAAAAAATCGGAGCTCAAACGGGCGATTTTGAACAAGGCACATTGTTGACGTCAGATCGAAAAAAGAAATGCAAATGCAGTTCCACCCCCGTCTGTCTGTACTCAGCGTCTCTGTAAATCACGCCCAGAGAGTTTGGACTGCGAATGCGCTAGGCAATGCGAAATGCGTTTTTTTATTTGCCTGGAGGCACGTCCGAGTGTTTCTAGGCTCGGAAGTCCTTTATCTGAGCCTCTGGACCTTTGAACAGCAGTGGTTTAATTTTATTTTCTGTAGAAATGTGTTTATTTTTCAATGGAACGCTTCAAATCTCTCCCCCGTGCAAAAACAAGGAAATGGATCAGCTGAGCGCTCAGAGCCGAGAGCGGAGAGTTTGGCCACGCCCCCACCCTCTACTATAGGCCAGCTCTTTTCTCCTCATTTGCATTCAAGCAACAACGCCCAGAATAAAGTGTTTGAGAGAGATATTTATGACTCTTTCTCATCTTATCTCTGTTTCTCATGCACTGAGTGTTGATTTTGAAGAAGGATTCATTTACAGTATTAGGGAACCATTAAGGAGCTATATAAAAGCATCAAGAAGTACCATGTCATGGGATCTTTAAAATCCCATGATATGATGCTAAAAACTGAGCTAAAAACATGCATATGCCATCCTGTGGAACATTCCAAGAAGCATTAATAATATTAATGCTTCTAAAATATTATTAATGCTTCTTGGAATGTTCCACCGGATGGCATATGTATGTTTTTATCTCCCTAGAGACTTACAGTTACTGGTTATAAGTTACAGGTCAGATCTGTGCAGAGGCAACGCCGCGCACAGCCAGAATTTCTGTTTTTCTAAGTACTTTTGAGTTATAAACCCACCTGTAATTGAATAAATGTAAGGTAGAGCTGTTTAATGCCATACTGTGGAACATTCCGGGCAGAGAAATGACATAATATCCATAGAAACAAGCAGGTGACATACCGTCTACCAGCAAAGTTCCACAATGCCATTCCTCTGAACACTACATAGCGACAAGCAGATGGCAAAACCTATACCAAAAAGTCACACAGTGCATCTTTAATAATTCTTTTAGTATTCCATAATAGATCATAATATAAAGAGTGTGAATCTTGTGTGTATAAATAAAACAGCAGGCGGCGAGTTGCTCCGGTCTGCAGAGCTTGGCCTATAGCACGAGAACTGTCACTTACATTATTCAACAGCAGAAGCACGGGCTGATGGAGAACACTACTGGGGCCTATTCAAACCAACTGTCAGCACTTACCGCTAACCAACCGAGATTTATACAAAAAACTCCTGCCAGTCTTCCAGTAATATGTCCCATACCTTAATAAACCCGAGCGGGTACAGCTAGAGTCTGCAGAAATGACTGAATGAGGAAAAATAAAATAAAATAAAGGTCCTAAATTACACAAAATGGATTCTTCTGAGCGTCAAGTCATGTTATAATGTTGTTACCTCATCAAAAACAGACCTGGAGTTGTGGTTTGGTTCATTTGTACAAGTCTGAGTATCAGTCTGTCTGCATCTCCAAAGCTCAAAATGCTTTTCTAGTAAGAGTCCAGCTCCTGGTTGTGTCCATGGAGACTGCTTTACCTGGGATGTACCACAGTACGGCATTAAACTTGCTTATTGTTTAACTCTAGGTGGTTTTTACACTAAAACAATACCTTGAAAAATAAGTAATCTCTACATATTGGACCTGTAAATTGGCTTGGAAATAGATATGTCATGCTGTGAAAAATTTCAGGCAAAGCAACAACATCTCCATAGTGACGGACCCTTCAACCAGAAAGTTACACAATGCACCTTTAACTGCTTCCTTTTACCGTCAGTTCAGTGGAGATTGGTAATTCCAGGGTTGAAATGATCCAAAGATTCGAGTGAAGGTGTATGGAGTGTTTTCTAGCCTAAATCTGCAGGGTTTGTGTGTTAAACATGTTAATGAAACAAAACACAATTCCAGGTATGTTTGTGATGAGGAAACAACATTATAACGTCAATTAAAAAGAAAAAAACAGTGTAATATGGACCCTTTAATAAGCTGATACGTACAGCTTGAGTCAGCAGAAATGAGTGAAATGGGGCATATTTTATACTATCCAAGGCGATATATTTCTCTAGAAGTTTTGTCCGGAGTATGAAGGTGGATGACGTGACCTTTGGGAGGAGAGAATGGAGAGAATGAGCTGACAAGACAGGACTGTGGAAGAGGAGAGAGGGTCATTATAGCTGTCATTGAGGATTATCTGATGGTTTCAAGGTACAGTCAAAAACTATAAAGTACATTGGAGTTTTGGGAAAGGCTGTTTTTTCTGCTTGCTAAAATGTGATGAAACTATAGTTGTTATTTAAAAATGTGTACAATGTTTTATCATAGGATTGTAAATGTAAGGTAATGTTAAAGGACCTATATTATGCTATTTTCTGATCTATGTTGTAATGGTGTTTCCTCATCAAAAACAGACCTGGAGTTGTTTTGTTTCATTAACACAGGTTTAACACACAAACCCTGCATATTTAGGCTGAATTCTTCTCTCAAACTAGAAATACTCTGTTCCATCTTGTGATGTCATGTGGTAATACAGGAAGTGCTTCACTGTATTTTTAAACTCCATACGCATTCACTAGAATCATATGGATGATTTCAGACCTGGAATTACCAATTCCCAATCCATCCATCCATTTTCTTCACCTTATCCAGGGCCGTGTCGCAGGGGCAACAGTCTAAGCAGGGACTCCCAGACTTCCTTCAGCCCGGACACTTCCTCCAGCTCCTCCGGGGGGACCCCAAGGCGTTCCCAGGCCAGCCGGGAGACATAGTCCCTCCAGTGTGTCCTGGGTCTTCCCCTGGGCCTCCTCCCGAAGGAGGCGTCCAGGACGCATCCGGGACAGATGCCCGAGCCACCTCAGCTGCTCCTCTCAATGTGGAGGAGCAGTGGCTCAACTCCGAGCTCCTCCTGTGTGACTGACCTCCAGCCACTCTGCAGAGGAAACTCCTTTCGGCCGCTTGTATCCGCGATCTTGTCCTTTCGGTCATTACCCAGAGCTCATGACCACAGGTGAGGAGAGGAAGGTAGATTGGCGGTAAATTCAGAGCTTTGCCTTTCAGCTCAGCTCTTTCTTCACCACAACGGTCCGGTACAGTGACCGCATCACTGCCGGCGCTGCACCGATCGGCTTGTCAATCTCACGCTCCATCCTCCCCTCACTCGTGAACTTAAGGCAGGGACTCTCCACCCACACTGAGAAGGCAAGACACCTTATTCCGGTCAAAGGAGAATTGCCAATCTCCACTGAACAAAAAGTCAAATGAGCTGTTAATTTGAAAACTAACGCTTTATGACATCACAAGGTGGAACAGAGCATTCTGAGCTTTGGAGATGTAGACAGACTAATAATAACGGGTTACTCAAACATGTGCAAGTGAAACATAACACAATTCCAGGTATGTTTTGAGGATTAACATCATTATAACATGGCTAAAAGCTTACTAGAGTTAATTTTGTGTAATACAGGACCTTTAATATACAGAGTGAAGGTGTTTTCAGTTGATGAACTCAGCCTAAATATGCAGGATTTGTGTGTTAAACATGCGTGAATGAAACAAAACACAACTCCAGGTATATTTTTGATGAGGAAATCACATTATAACAGAGTAATATTGGTTCTTTAAGATAACGCAGCCCATTAGCGTTGCCGTATCACCACATCGCTGCAGTTAAGCACACTGAAAACCTTGTAAACTGACTTTCCAGATGGTTTGGAGAAAGAAAGCATTTCGCTGCCGGTAGAAATAACAATGGGACCCAGGGGTGAGGGTCCGTGGTGAGTTCAAAGGTTCTCTGTAAAAACGAAAATGCTGTGATTTGCCTTTAACTTACACTGAATGATGTCTGTAAACAGCAGTAGATTATAGCTTTACCATCTGGGAGGAGAATAAACAAGGGACTGGTCATAAAGGTTTGAAAGGAGAAAAACAGGCCCCCAGATAAATAGTAAGAGCAAGGCATAGATGATAAAAATATATTGTGTACACAGTAAGTATTTGACATGTCCATAAAATGTTGCATATTTTGAGTTTTGTGGGCTAGTCCTGTGCTTGCGATTTGAGAAAAGTGTGTAGATTTCACAGCAGTAGTGAATACTTTTAAGTTGGTAGCAAGTAGAAGTAGTAGTAGTATAGGTAGTAGTGGTAGTAGGAGTAGTAACGTAGTTGAGATTTCCGTTTACTTAATCCATTTAGATGTACTGCCAATGGGGCTATGAGCAATATGACAAAACCAGTCCTAGTTTTGCATATTTGGACAATCGCATTTGCTAAAATTGTGCTAAAAAACAAAATACTCAAATTTCTTCCTCCAGGTCTAAACTCTGCTCCAAACCACACGCCTTTGCTGACAGGAGATTGGCTGTGGACCTCTCCAACATCAGGATTGAAAGTTGATTTAGAAAAGCGTACTTCGAATTGGAGTTGGAGAACAGTCTTGAGAGATTTTATTTACATTTTTTACCATTTTTACCAAGTTTTGCTGGAGGTTGGATGACAAATTGGTCTGCACACAGCCTCACGAGTTCCAATCACAGATAATCATTTTTATTTTTATTTTTTTCCCTCTCTTTCTTGATTAATATACCTGGGGGTCAGGGTATTATAGAACCTGAGGTGGGGTGGGGTAGCAGGTGATAAGGGTGAAATGCCACTCAAGTATTGTGTATGTGTATATGTGATGATGACTCCCAAATGGGGAATAAGGGTCAGATTTCCCAATTGATCACGTTGTACTTTCCCATGAAATATCCAAAGGGTAAACTCACAAATGTTAAACCTGGTATTTTCAATTAGTGACTAAACTCTAGAACTCACTGTATTACTACATTATTTTGCATTTTAACCATTATAATTTGATTGTCCTTTACCATACATTAGTGTTGCGTGAAAAGTCCCTCAGTCGTCCAGGTAGAATCCATGATAACAGAAGTTCAATTTGTCAACTGGACAAAGTTTGTTTGGTTGAAAACGTTTCGCCGCTCATCCGAGAGGCTTCGTCAGCTCTAATAAGAATACTGGTAAGACACTACTTTCCGGAACTATCTCATTGGTTTCCGTCTTTTGTTTCTCTGGCGTCTAGCTAACGATCTCTATTCATCCCTACACGCCTGTTTTTCACACCTCTGGCCCTGACCAGAGGTGTGAGATCGTTAGCTAGACGCCAGAGAAACAAAACACGGAAACCAATGAGATAGTTCCGGAAAGTAGTTAGCTAGGTAGCTCCTCCCTACAGCAAGATATAAGCAGGCGTCTTACCAGTATTCTTATTAGAGCTGACGAAGCCTCTCGGATGAGCGGCGAAACGTTTTCAACCAAACAAACTTTGTCCAGTTGACAAATTGAACTTCTGTTATCATACATTAGTGTTGTTAGATCAGTTACATATAATATAATATAATATGATATAATACAATACAATACAATACAATACAATACAATACAATACAATACAATACAATACAATACAATACTTGTACAAGTCAGTACAAGGAGAAAGACTCACCATGACGATGCCCCCGGACTGCTCGGCTGTGCACATGCTCATGATGGGAGCCATGCCAATGGTGGTGCCCTGGAAGTACACCCCACTGAGGAGATACACAGGTCAGATACACAAAAATATAATACACCAGGGGAAATTCTACAGGGCCATGAGGAAGTGATAGAGACAATGTTATAAAAGGATCTAATAACTGTGATGTTATAATGTACATATAAACAGGCTTTATCAATAATACGGACTTTAAATTCATTCCATGTGTCCAATTTTAGGAGCTTTCAGTCGCTAACAAAGACCCTCAATAATATCTGTTTTTGTTTACATAGTTTAGGGCGCACTCACGCTAGGACTTTAGAACTGTGCCGTGCTTAAGCACAATTACGTAGGGTTCTATGTCCCGCACTCACACCTGCAGAACCGAACCAGGACACGGCCCGATGATGGAGAAAAAAGTCCAGCGACAGAAATATCTATTAAAGGTCCCATGGCATGAAATTTTCACTTTCTGAGGTTTTTGAACGTTAATGTGAGCTCCCCTACCCTGTTTAGGCCCCCCCGCCATGGTTAAAAGTTGTGAAATGTCTAAACTGAGCATTTGCGATCCTTTTCTGCGTTACAAAAAAATCGGAGCTCAAACGGGCGAGTTTGAACAAGGCACCTTATTGACGTCAGATCGAAAAAAGAAATGCAAATGCAGTTCCACCCCCGTCTGTCTGTACTCAGCGTCTCTGTAAATCACGCCCAGAGAGTTTGGACTGCGAATGCGCTAGGCAATGCGAAATGCGTTTTTTTATTTGCCTGGAGGCACGTCCGAGTGTTTCTAGGCTCGGAAGTCCTTTATCTGAGCCTCTGGACCTTTGAACAGCAGTGGTTTAATTTTATTTTCTGTGGAAATGTGTTTATTTTTCAATGGAATGCTTCAAATCTCTCCCCCGTGCAAAAACAAGGAAATGGATCAGCTGAGGCTCTGAGGCTCTGAGCTCTGAGCGGAGAGTTTGGCCACACCCCCACCCTCTACTATTGGCCATCTCTTTTCTCCTCATTTGCATTCAAGCAACAACGCCCAGAATAAAGAGTTTGAGAGAGATATTTATGACTCTTTCTCATCTTATCTCTGTTTCTCATGCACTGAGTGTTGATTTTGAAGAAGGATTCATTTACAGTATTAGGGAACAGTTAAGGAGCCATATAAAAGCATCAAGAAGTACCATGTCATGGGATCTTTAAATAGTGAGGCAGATATCCCTTCTCTTATGATACGCGCTCCTCCGTGAGTTTATGGATATAAAAACAGCGCTGAGGAGTGAGGACAGCCGGAGGAGACAAGTTGTAAAACTTGTTGCTGTCCATAGTCCTTATTGAAGGTAAGAGCAGATTCGCTGTGTGTTTTAGTTTATTCACTGTTTTCCTCGTATGAGTAATATCAGCGCACACACAGGGCTTGCTTATAATAAAGTTATGCGTGTGCGAGTACAACTGTGCCCATGCTTTGGCCCACCTCCTCCAACGGTGCCATGCCTGGGCACAGTTTGTTTTCACTCACACTGGACAAACGTACCATGCTTTAGGGGTTATCCGTACTTGGGCACAGTTCTAAAGTCCTAGTGTGAGCACATCCAAAGTTTTCATTTTGAGAAATTGATTGAAATAAATTAAAAAATTATGAAATATTGACAGGAAATAGAAAGACAAATTTGATTAATTCAGGTACGGTAATGTAAACATGATCTACTCTTTTAAACCAGACAAGCATGAGCAGCAAGCAAGAGTATGACTCTTGGACAAATCTGCATAATCTGTATAAAACATTCTTATTTCTATCAGTACAGACACTTCATAATGACATGACCATTGATATCAGTTACATTAATTTATTCAAACCTATAGTTGAATATTGGCTTATGCCTTTGTTAGTACCTGATAAGCTGTGCGTTGTCGTGTGGTTTCAGAGGCAGGAGTTTGACTTTTCTCCAGTCTAAAAACTCGTGCAGAGTGGTGAACGGGTCCTGGGTGATGGGGCATTTATCCACATCGCTCCAAACCTCTAACCCAACAAGAGCCACACGGATGTTCAGAGCCCGGTAGAACTGCAGAGATAGAGTTTAAAATAGTCAAGAAAATGTACACAAAAATAAATAAATAAAGAGCAAAAACAATGTGTGAAAATGTTGAAGTTTGGCCTTTGTCTGACTTACACTCCCCAAGCTCTGTACCAAAGACTCCAGTCAAATGAAGCTCACTGCGGCTCGCAATTATAGGAGTGAATTTGGAGCGGAGTTCCATATTAGGAATAGGAATTGATTTACAGAGAAAATAGTGAACGAGAGTGGGTTAATACGATATTTTAAGACCAAAAGGACAAAGCTCACAGAAGCAGTTACAGAGAGAGGGCAGAGGGAGCCGGAAACACTCCCATGCCCATGCTTTTGTAGGGTAAATATAAGGATAGGTAACAAAATAATAATAATAATAATAATGATAAGGTAAAACAAAATGTTTTTTTTTGGTGGATTTGGTGTACAAACTCATCCTTAGTCACCCCAGAATGGTTGACTGACTGAAAATAAGTGGGTTACAGCTTTCGCGTCACGTTTTATATGTTCATGTTTTTTCCTTAAAGGTCCCATGGCATGAAATTTTCACTTTCTGAGGTTTTTGAACGTTAATGTGAGCTCCCCTACCCTGTTTAGCCCCCCCCCCCCATGGCTAAAAGTTGCAAAATGTCTAAACTGAGCATTTGCGGTCCTTTTCTGCGTTACACAAAACCAGTGTTCAAACGGGCGAGTTCGGACAAGGCACCTTATTGACGTCAGATCGGCAAATGCAGCTCCAGCCCCTCCCTCTGTCTCCGCTCAGCGTCCCTGTATATCCCGCCCATAGAGTTTGGACTGTGAATGCGCTACGCAATGCGAAACGCGTTTTTTTATTTGCCTGGAGGCACGTCCGAGTGTTTCTAGGCTCGGAAGTCCTTTATCTGAGCCTCTGGACCTTTGAACAGCAGTGGTTTAATTTTATTTTATGTGGAAATGTGTTTATTTTTCAATGGAACGCTTGAAATCTCTCCCCCCGTGCAAAAACAAGGAAATGGATCAGATGAGAGCTAGAGCCGAGAGCGGAGACTTTGGCCACGCCCCCACCCTCTATTATTGGCCAGCTTTTTTCTCCTCATTTGCATTCAAGCAACAACGCCCATTATGACCTGTTCTGAGGGAGAAAAATTACTCTTTCTCATCTTATCTCTGTTTCTCATGCACTGAGTGTTGATTTTGAAGAAGGATTCATTTACAGTATTAGGAAACCATTAAGGAGCCATATAAAAGCATCAAGAAGTACCATGTCATGGGATCTTTAAATACATTTGTGGCAGAAAGAAAAGTATTTGTAAACAGAGAAAAGTAACACATAAGAAAAAACTGATTCTGTTGTTACCTTGTCGACGTAGTTGGCGATCTCAGCCAGCCTCTGTTTGACCCTCTCCACGTCTTTGCCTTGTTTCTGAAACTGAGATTAGAAGATAAAGATAAGAGAGAAGCTACGCCAGATGTTTAAGCATGAATCACTAAACATAAAAAAGAAAAGTACAAAAAGAAAATCGGATCTGCATATCAGTTGGACACCGGTCTCTTGCTTTTTTTTCTGCTGTTCCATCTAGTTGTTTATTACCCTCTGTTATATATTATATTTGATGAGTGAGCTACTGTAATCAAATCATTTCCCTTGTGGATCAATAAAGTTTGTCTCAGTCTAAGTTAAAACGGTTGAGTCTACATATTCATTATATAAAAATAAATTATACACTGTATATGTATAGAAATATGGTATATATTTTGTTAGTAGTTTACACAAACTATCTCCCAGGTAAATCCATATTTTATTAACACATTCATTACATATTCATAGCATTTTCTTTGACAACATGACGTAAATGATTAATAAACAATAACCACACTACTGTGTCGTGTGTATTTTAGTGAAGAAAACATGTACAAATATTTCTTTACATTACTTTTTATGTCTAAATTTTTAAAGTGCCCATATTACGGTATTTTCTTTGTATAAATAAGAGACCACTGCAAAATTATCAGTTTTTCTGATTTTACTACTTATAGGTTTGTGTTTGGGCAAAAGGAACATTTTTGTTTGAGTCTATAAACTACTGACAACATTTCCCCCAAATTCCAAATAAAAATATTATCGTTTAGAGCGTTTATTTGCAGAAAATGACAAATGGTCAAAATAACAATGCAAAGAAACAAGATCAAATTCATTTTAAAACAACATAATACTAATGTTTACATTTAAGAAGAGTTCAGAAATCAATATTTGGTGCAACAACCCTTATTTTTAATCACAGCTTTCATGCGTCTTGGCATGCTCTCTACAAGTCTTTCACATTGTTCTTGGGTGACTTTATTCCACTCCTGGTGCAAGAACTGAAGTAGCTCAGCTTTGTGTTTGTGTTGGAATTCAACATACGCTGGAATGGAATGGCTGTAATACATGTAGAGATGCTGATTTCAGAAAAAAAAATGCAGTGGTGTCTTATTTTTTTGTTTGACTTTTGATTTTTATGTCGTTTCCTCATCACAAACAGACCTGGAGTTGTGGTTTATTTCATTCACACATGTTTAACACACAAACCTGATATAGTATTTAGAATCATTTGGATAATTTCAGCCCTGGAATTGCCTAAATTTACTAAATAAAAGGTAAAAGGAGCTGTTAACTTGAGTGAATGAAACAAAACACAAATCCAGGTCTGTTTTTGATGAAGAAACTACATTTTAACTTGGCTTAAACCTCACAAGAGTCAATTTTGTGAATAAGATCATTAAACTTGTATTTTAATGTCAGGTTTCAGTATCTCAACCTGCCGGTATCCACTCATACCTAAAGAAAATCAAATCATATACAGCCCTCGCCTTCAGAAGTAACAGCAAAAGCATCTCTACCTTTAACCCCAAGCTATACCTTCAAAAAGAAAAAGTGTAGTGTATGTGTTATGGTCAGCAGATATCAGTATCTTTAGGCTGTAGTAAGTTCAAATGTTCAAAGTCTTTCATGGAGGTGTGCGTTGCCGTTGAGATAACCCCAAACCCTGGAAGATGTATGCTATAGCTTAAAGGGAAGATGCTGACCTCCCTGTTTGGGATGTGCAGGCTGGGAACGTCAGATACGAAGCACTTCTAAAGACAGTTCATATGAAATGTCTGTATGCAGCCTATAGGAGGCTGATTAAGATGTCCCTGTCATTTAATGTAAGGGTGATATGCAAATAAATTGTGATCAGAAATTGGTATTTTACTGTTAAAAGTCATAAATTACCTCCTCCTCAAAAACCTGGAGTTGTGTTTTGTTTCATTCACACATGTTTGAGTAACCCTTTATTTTTTTTAATCTTTTATTATTTAAGTTACATATCCTCAAAACCACAATAACATTCATAAAGTACTCAGAAGACACAACGGGGGATGTGGGCACGGGAACAAACACCACTGGGTATAAGGGCCAAGGGGGGCAAGGGCGGAGGGGGGCTGTGAGGGAGAGAATCAGCACAAAACAATCAAATACAAATCAGACAAGTGGAAAAAGCGAGGTTAGACATGGTGCTCTTGTGTGGGACATTCAGGCGAGACATGAGTCACTGGGGGCAGGGGTCAGAAGTCCAACCGAGGGGAACCGGTTCGGGAGACGGAGAAAAGAGTATTGTCTGGGGTGAAGGTGCTGCGGAACTCCGCTTCTCTTGCGGAGTGGAGATGGTGAACGTGGGCGCTAAGGAGCGCTGTGAAGAGGGCCCAGTGCTCCGCTGTGCGGCCGTCGTGGAGGCGGTGGTTCCGTGCCACGAAGATAGAATACCTGGCCATGGACAGGACGAGGCGGGCGGCATCCCAGTTGACCATGGCGGCGTTCGACCCCCGAGGCCGCTGCCAGAAAGGCCCGAAGAGGCAGAACCAGAGCTCACCAAAGCTCAAAACGCTCATTCATGTTCATTCAAGTTAACAGCTATTTTTGACCTTTAGTTCAGCAGAGATTGACAATTCCAGGGATAAAATCAACCAAATGATTCAAATTAAGGTGTACGGAGTTTAAAAAACACTGTGTAGTACCCAGGGGCGGTCCTACACTAATTGCCCGTGCCTAGGACCGCCTTTAGGAGCACCTCCTGTATTACTACATTTTACATTTTCTGTTTGAGAGAAGAACTCAGCCTAAATATGCAGGTTTGTCTGTTAAACATGTGTGAATGAAACAAAACACAACTCCAGGTCTGTTTGTGATGAAGAAACAACATTATAACAGAACAGAAATAGCATAATATGGGCCCTTTATGTTATTATATATGGGAGATGCAAATAACTTGTGGTCGGAAATTGGTATTCAAACTACCTCACAGGAAAAATAATCTTGGTTCTGAGTGATCTGTGTTCTACTTTCTTGTATAGCCTGGATTCAATTAAATAAAGATATAATAAACAATTGTAAACTCACGTAAACAGTGGCTTAGTAGGGGTTTAAAATGCTGAACGTTTGAAATTTAAATTTCTGGGAATTTTTGTCAACAAAAAAAGTAATAAAACAAAATAAACAAATACACAATGACAAGACAACAATGTTCCAAACTCATTCAAAATCGACATCCAAGGAAGATTTTAAATTTTAAAGCTGCACTATGCAACTTTTCTGGTGCTCGCTCTGCCAACCTGCTCACCTCTATGGAGATGTTATTGGTTTTAATAACGTATTCCAAGTGCTTTTTTATTGCTAACAAAATACAGGGGGTCCTCGGGTTACGACGGTCTCGGGTTACGACGTTTCGTGGTTACGAACGCGCCCCCATTAAAAAAAATATGTATATATTACGCGTCATTCCGTCTTACGTGGTTTAGCGTGGTAAGAGATGTAAACAAACGCGAACGGCGCGCGGCGCAGGGCGGAAGAATACTCTCTGTTGTGGTTGTAGGGAGAAGAAGACAGCCTCATGTGCGTGCCCAATGTGGGCGGAAGTACCTGATGTGGGCTCTGATCTGCTCCTATGAAAGCGGCAGTGATAACCAAGCAGCGTAGTGGTCTAATTATTGAGATGGAAAGGTTATTGGTGCTTTGGTTGGAAGATCAAAGGCAAAATCCGGTTTACGACGAAATTCGGGTTACGACGCATCTTAAGAACGGATCAACGTCGTAACCCGAGGACCCCCTGTACATAGAAAACTGTATATTCCTACTGTGAGTGGGGTCCCCTCTCCACAGAGCTGACTGTGATCTGAAATTGGTATGGTAAACTTTATATTTGGTATTTGAGTCTCGGCATGGCTTTACACTCTAAAAAAATTTAAACTTTTTCCATTTTTATCTGATGTCTGGAGTCGGACAGCACAACGCTATAGCGAATAAACGTGGTGCCAACATTAGAGCGTGCACGTGCAATTACTGCACAGCTGATTTCACTGACCAGTCCATGTCACGCTTGAGTGAACATGACACTTGTATTGTTGGACGAAGAGACCAATGATGTATTAATGTCCATGCAAAAATTTGAGAAAATATTTGCATCATTCAGAAAAATATGAACATATTAGAAGTTTATAGTTTCTTTTGTTACCTAGTATATGGCTGCATGCCACTTCTGTCTTACCCCTTCGTCTTACCCCTACCCCTAGGTTTTGCACGTTCATGTGAGGGCAAGGGGTGTCCCGATTCTAATTTTGATCAAGGGCTAGAGCCACGACCGAGGGCTACATACCCCTTGAAACAAAGTAAGCTCTCGACCAGACTTGAAACGAAGGGGTACGCCTACAAGCTCAGGCAGGTTTAGGGATCAGGATGGCAGCGTCACATCGACCAGCCAAGGAGTCTCATAAATGTATTTTCAGGAGTTGTAATTATCGACTAACAGTTTAGCAGGTTTACAATTATGACGCTTATGTTCTACGTTACTTTTAGTGAACTGTTGTTACAGTTTTAATTGTAGTGATGTCTGTTTAGGCGACGTTATCGTTTTCATCGAGCTTTCATGTATAAACAAGCTAGTTTTTTTGTCGAGCTGAGGTACCCGATAATCCTTGACATTTGTTTACGTTTGTTTGCGTCAATTGTTGTCGCCTCTGTAGACGTAGCAGCCAGGTAGAGGCAAGGGATGATGACGCAAACGGTAATCGAGTGGTGTCCAATTTCTTAGCCCTCTCAGCTCGATATCGAGGAGCAAGACAAAGACGTAGATAAAGGGGTAGGGGAAGGGGTAAGACAGAGTAATGGGATGTCTTGACCTTATATAATACTAATATATAAGTATTTTGTTTTTACCTCTCTGTTGTCGGCGACGATGATGAGCTCCACGTACTTGGTGGTGGTCTGGGCATGGCGCTTGTTCTGAAGGAGACATGATTCAAGTGTGATGAAGGTGAAAGTACAAGAGCCTGTAAAGGACACACTTCAACGTCTCCTCTGGGAAAAACACAGGAGAAACTTAGCTGCGGAAAACCTCTGAGAGCAGGTGAGGCGCTCGGCTGTGAGGGAGAGAATCAGCACAAAACAATCAAATACAAGTCAGACAAGTGGAAAAGGCGAGGTGCTCTTGTGTGGGACATTCAAAATAAAACCTCTGTATTATTTATAGCGAGACAACATGGCCGTGAAACAAAGGAGCTCATTAGTCACCCATAATTTTGAGTTTGTTACTTCACTCATTGATTCTGCAGAAATCTGTGATGTTTGTTTCTTTCTTTCTTTTTTCCACATAAGCAGCCATATTTATTTTAATACAGACAGATCATGCCCGTCCCTGATTGGTTAATCCACCTGTCAATCAAAGAAGAAGTGCATTCTGGATCCCAGCCAATGGTTGATCAATATTGGTAGTCAAAATATATAGGGTAGGTAAAGTTCCAAGTTCTTAACATTTTCAGATGTATATACAGTGGTCCCTCGCTCTATCGCGGTTCACTTTTCGTGGCCTCGCTGTTTCGCGGATTTTAAATTTTTTATTTCAATTTTTTTTTAATAGTGTATCAACATTGTGTCCTGATACAGAATGTGTTCAGTTTGACACATTTATATAGATGTTATAGAGGGGGGACCCAGGGGAGGGCGGCTCCGCGAGTCCTGCTGGATGCACGAGGAGCCGAGACATGAGTCACTGGATCCGTTGGAAGTCCAGACCAGGACTAAGACATGAGGACCAGACAGGGACCAGACCGGGACCAGACCGGTCTAGACCGGAACTAGACCAGGACTAGACCAGGACTAAACGTGGACTAAACCAGGACTAAACCAGGACTAAACCAGGTCTAAACCAGGTCTAAACCTGGACTAAACCTGGACTAAACCTGGACTAAACCTGGACTAGACCAGGACTAGACCGGGTCTAAACCAGGATTAAACCACTGCATGCGGCTCTTTGCCTTGTTTCGTGCGGCTCCTGTGCGTGTTCATGTCGACTGCAACGTTGGATGCGGTCCCGAGGGGGAGGCACGGTCCGGGCGCTGCCGGCCTCGGTCTCGTGCTCGCAGCCCCGGGTGGGACGCACGGACGCACGGCCTCGCGCCGGTCATGCTGCTCATGGATTTGACCATGATGAGCGGGTGCACGTGTCCCCGCGTACACCTCTCCGGTCCCAGGACTAGACCAGGTCTAAACCTGGACTAAACCAAGACTAGACCAGGTCTAAACCAGGATTAAAATACCGCATGCGGCTCTTTGCCTTGTTTCGTGACCACGTGTCCATGCGCACCCCCATCCCCACGCTTCACTATTAATACATTTTGTTGAAAATCTACGAAAGTTTGAGTGTTTAAACAAGAGAGAAATGTGAGAAAATGTTAATACCAGTCTGAGAAAAGTGTAGAATGTGTGTGGTGAGGCGTTTACAGCCTTAAAACATGTAGAATAATTGGAAAATATAAAGTTTTCCTACTTCATGGATTTCACTTATTACGGGTTATTTCTGTAACCTAACCCCGGTGATAAACGAGAGACCACTGTATATGTAGAATTTCACATAAAAACAAACATAAAAGTATTGATTATTGACTTCATTACACCTTATTTCTTACTACTTGGACCTTTTTTTATATATATATATATATATACATGGCTTTTTTCTGGCTTGAATCAAATAAAAAATATAAAATAATTTGACTCATTCAGAAATTAGAATAGCAGAAGTAGTGTTTTACAGTACTGATTTAAAGACACACTGTGTAACGTAACCTTTCTGGTAAGTGGGTCCAAAACCTGCTTGTCTTTGGAGGTGTTAATGCATTGTCATTGTCTATTAAAATGCGTGAAAAGTCCCTCAGTCGTCCAGGTAGAATCCATGCTGGTCGAACCAGCATGAGGGCCAGAGCTGACGAAGCCTCTCGGATGAGCGGCGAAACATTTTCAACCAAACAAACTTTGTCCAGTTGACAAATTGAACTTCTCCTTTGATCATTGTCTATTAAACTTATGCATCTCCATGGAGACAAGCAGGTGAAGCCACCAGAATTACAAGTCAGATCTGTGGAGATGCAATTCCACTGACAGTTGGAATGTATTTTTATCATTTTATTTTATGTGACATTAAAAAAAAAAAAACACTGAATAAAAAGCAATCAGTTTAATGCTATATTGTGACACTCCACCAGAAAGTTATACAGTACAAAGCACTTCAGGAATACTTTTGTTAGTACGACATTAGTAGTTAGTAGTAGTAATAGGAGTATTGCCGGATTTTAGCACAAGCAATACAGCAGTCATGGTTGATCATTTCTTCTACTGTATCTCACAGAGTTGTTATGATAAACTTCAAACTCGGTGTCGATACTGAGGAATTGACTCCATACTCGATACTGATGCCACAATGATAATAACACTCTTTGGTTAGACCAGGAGTGTCAAACTCATTTTGGTCCGTGGGCCATATCCAACCTACTTTGATCCCAAAGGGGCCGGATCAGAAAACTCATGGCATATATACCCCAAAAATAGCAATAAGTCCAAATATTTGTCCAGAGAATTGCAAATCTATTACAGAAGTCTTTTTTTTATTTGATTAACTCTTTCTTTTACAAAATATTATAATATTATGGACAACCTGAAACTTAAAAAAAAAACTTGTATATAAAAAACTTGTACATTAACCTGTATGCATTTCACAGAATTTAGTCAGGCTTTCTTTTTGCTCCGGAAACTTGGCATCTTTTAGCTTTATCTTTCAATATCAGGCACCATGTCCTGAGGAACTGCCAACTTCAGAATGTCATTTAAGTGCTTGTGTGTTCGCTTCGAGCGCAGCTTTGTTTTATTAATGTTCATTACTGAGAAAACCTGCTCACAAAGGTAGGTAGTCCCGAACATGCTCTGGTGGGAGGGATCACGCACAGAGGCGCTGGAGACGCTGCTACGTTAAGCTGCACAGAAAAGAGGCACAGAAAATTACCAATATTTTAACAGAAAATTCAAATATAATTAAAATTATTTTTATAGAAAATCAGCCGAGGGCCAGATTAAAGGTCTTGGAGGGCCAGACCCGACCCCCGGGCTGCATGTTTGACACCCCTGGTTTAGACAATAGAGTGTCATTTTCGACTTTAAAAGGTAGTATTTTTTATTTTTATGTGGCGTATCTGTGTACTCCCTCAGTGGTCCAGGTAGTTTCCTCGGTGGTCCATGGGCGTACACTAGTCTATGTGCTCTTATACTTGTTCTGATCCAGCTCAAGATCATTCTAGTTTTGATAAAATTCATTACAGGCAAAGCTCCACAGAGATAAGCAGATGGTGATCCCTCTAAACAAATGTTACGTAGTGCACCTTTTAACTATGACAGTGGTCCCTCACTCTATCGCGGTTCACTGTTCGTGCCCTCGTTGTTTCGCGGATTTTTTTTTTTTTTTTTTTTTTTTAAATAGTGTAAAAAAAAAATTTATATTGTAACATTGTGTTCTGCATCCTGATTGGCTAAGAGACTGGAGACCTTTACCAATTGATAGATGGGGGATGCCGGGGGGACTGGGACTAGACCAGGACTAGACCAGGACTAAACATGGACTAAACCAGGTCTAAACCAGAACTAAACCAGGTATAGACCAGGTCTAAACCAGGTCTAAACCTGGACTGGTCCTGGACTAAACCAGGACTGGACCAGGTCTAAACCAGGATTAAATCACCCCGTGTGGCTCTTTGCTGGTTTCGTGCGGCTCTTGCGTTCGTTTGTGCGTGTTCGGTTTGTGGCTCGGGCTGCGAGGACGCGGTCCTGAGGGGGAGGCATGGTCCGGGCGCCGCGGTTCGATCTCGTGCTTGCAGCCCCGGCCTTGCGCCGGTCGTGCTGTTTTGTCACGGATTTGACCACGCGCACTTCTCCAAGGTCTTGGTGCGCGTGGCGTCCCGGGACGTGGCAGTGCCGTTGGATGAGCCGCTCCCCTCGCACGTCCGGTGGGACTCCCGGCGGAGCCCCCGTGCTTCACTATTATTACATTTTGTTGAAAATCTACGAAAGTTTGAGTGTTTAAACGAGAGAGAAATGTGACGAAACGTTAATTCCAGTTTTTTAAGGCGTTTACAGCCTTAAAACATGTATAATAATTGTAAAATATAAAGTTGTCTTACTTCGTGGATTTCACTCATTACGGGTTATTTCTGGAACCTAACCCCTGCGATAAACGAGGGACCACTGTACTCTTAACTACAGTATATTTCTTTACATTTTGCTGTTAACAGTCAACATGCATATTTTTTATTCATATACTTGAATACAGTACACTTTGGATCTTACTCTTAGAAACAGAGTATAAAATATGGTATTACAGAAATATAGCTAGCATGCATACTTTAAATGACCTCCTACTTTAAATCATTGTTAACAGCTAATAACAGCAACACACAAAGATAAACATGCAGGAATGTGACTAATAGTGTAAAATATACAGTGCAAGTAAATCCAGTTTGGACATTACATCACAAATACAGTATATTTTAGTTTTACACACATTTTTGACTTTTCCTTTAAATCTAAGCAGGACAGAATTGATGTTTCTGCTACCTCGTATATATTTCTTAGCTGTAAAAAGTATTTTTGCTGAACTGTAAGTGGATCATAAAAGGCGCTACGGCTACATCACAAATCAAGGCTAGTGCTGTGATTCTGTGTTTTTAGACTGAAAATAATTGCCATTTTTCACAATAATGTCAGTTTTTGCTTTTACTGGAAAAAGTCTTTAGAGTCCTAGCAGTCTGTGCGGTTTTGGGACCTTGGGTTTGTTTTTGTACGAGATAGCAGGGATTTAAAAAGTACTGAAAACAGATACTAATCAATACTGAAACTAGTATAGAAACTAGATACTCATTTGAGCATGTATCGATACTAAAAAGTCACATTTACAGGACAGACATGAACCTTTCCTCAAGCTTTAGAATGATTTTAGACTATGGAACTATGGAACCTACCTGTACCAAGGTTATTTTTGACTTTTTTCCCCCTCTAATTCAGTTGGTTTTAATTAGTTTTTAGAGTGGCTCTGATAGTTTTAGTTAGTTTTGGTATTAGTTTTAGTTTTTGGGTTACACTTTGGGTTATTTGTCAAGTGCAGGATTCCAAAACAAAGTCTTGTGTCAAATTTTAAAGGTCCCATGGCATGAAATTTTCACTTTCTGAGGTTTTTGAACGTTAATTTGAGCTCCCCTACCCTGTTTAGCCCCCCCCCCCCCCATGGTTAAAAGTTGTGAAATGTATAAACTGAGCATTTACGATCCTTTTCTGCGTTACAAAAAATCGGAGCTCAAACGGGCGATTTTGAACAAGGCACCTTATTGACGTCAGATCGAAAAAAGAAATGCAAATGCAGTTCCACCCCCGTCTGTCTGAACTCAGCGTCTCTGTAAATCACGCCCAGAGAGTTTGGACTGCGAATGCGCTAGGCAATGCGAAATGCGTTTTTTTATTTGCCTGGAGGCACGTCCAAGTGTTTCTAGGCTCGGAAGTCCTTTATCTGAGCCTCTGGACCTTTGAACAGCAGTGGTTTAATTTTATTTTCTGTGGAAATGTGTTTATTTTTCAATGGAACACTTCAAATCTCTCCCCCGTGCAAAAACAAGGAAATGGATCAGCTGTGGGCTCTGAGCTCTGAGCGGAGAGTTTGGCCACGCCCCCACCCTCTACTATTGGCCATCTCTTTTCTCCTCATTTGCATTCAAGCAACAACGCCCAGAAAAAAGAGTTTGAGAGAGATATTTATGACTCTTTCTCATCTTATCTCTGTTTCTCATGCACTGAGTGTTGATTTTGAAGAAGGATTCATTTACAGTATTAGGGAACCATTAAGGAGCCATATAAAAGCATCAAGAAGTACCATGTCATGGGATCTTTAAAACATGTATTCAGTTTTACTCCCACAGCAACCAAAGCAGTCCACAAGCTGCAGCCTTAAGTGCAAAAACAAATAAAAACACACATCAAAACTACCAAATTTACCAACTCCCAAATACGTGAATGAAGAAGTAGCAGCAAAGCTAATATCAGCAAGTGCTCGGGGGGCAACAACTGGTTCAGTATGAAGCATTGATACATTGAAACAAATGTTCAAATGAGTTTTGAAAAAGCAACGGGTTGATTTATTTTATAGCAATCCAAGGCTTGTAAATAAATTGACAAAGACGAAAACCTCCCGTGGACCCACCACCCGCGGGAGATTCATGGGGCCGGTGCACTGTGATCTGGGCAGCAGACCTGGACCGTTGACCCCACAACCCGAAAATGTGGAGAAAAAGCGGAAGAATTTTTTTTTTTTTAATGGAAAGACAAAAACGAAGAGCAATTTATATATTCAGTTAGTTTTAGTTAGTTTTGTAAACACACAATAGAGTTTCAGTTATCGTTTTTTTCTTTTGTCGTTTTTATTTACTTCAGTTAAGGAAAATATTTTTTCAATTTTAGATTTAGTTTTTTCATTCGTTTTCATTAACTATAATAACCTTGACCTGGACCACTGATGGATTCCACAAATACAGCTCTGGAAAAAAAATACCACTGCAAAATTATCAGTTTTTCTGATTTTACTACTTATAGGTATGTGTTTGGGCAAAAAGAACATTTTTGTTTGAGTCTATAAACTACTGACAATATTTCCCCCAAATTCCAAATAAAAATATTATCGTTTAGAGCATTTATTTACAGAAAATGACAAATGGTCAAAATAACAAAAAAAGATACATGTTTTCAGACCTCAAACAATGCAAAGAAACAAGATCAAATTCATTTTAAAACAACATAATACTAATGTTTACACTTAAGAAGAGTTCAGAAATCAATATTTGGTGCAATAACCCTTATTTATATTCACAGTTTTCATGCGTCTTGGCATGCTCTCCACAAGTCTTTCACATTGTTCTTGGGTCCTAGTTTAGACCTGGTTTAGTCATGGTTCAGACCTGGTTTAGGCCCTGTTTTAACCTGGTTTAATCTTGGTTCAGATCTGGTTTAGTCCTAGTTTAGACCTGCTTTGGTCTTGGTTCAGACCGGGTTTAGTCGTAGTTTAGTCCTGGTTTAGTACCTGTTTTAACCTGGTTTAGCCCTGGTTCAGTCCAAGTTTAGGTCTGATTTAATCCTAGTTTAGTCCTGGTTTAGTCCCCTTTTTAAACTGGTTTAGTCTTGGTTCATCCCTGCTTTAGTCTTGGTTCAGACCTGGCTTAGTCCTAGTTTAGACCTGCTTTAGTCTTGGTTCAGACCTGGTTTAGTCCTAGTTTAGACCTGTTTAGTCTTGGTTCAGACCTGGTTTAGTCCTAGTTTAGACCTGGTTTAGTCTTGGTTCAGACCTGGTTTAGTCCTAGTTTAGACCTGGTTTAGTCTTGGTTCAGACCTGGTTTAGTCCTAGTTTAGACCTGGTTTAGTCTTGGTTCAGACCTGGTTTAGTCCTAGTCTAGACCTGGTTTAGTCCTGGTTCAGATCTGGTTTAGTCCTAGTCTAGACCTGGTTTAGTCTTGGTTCAGACCTGGTTTAGTCCTAGTCTAAACCTGGTTTAGTCTTGGTTCAGACCTGGTTTAGTCCTAGTCTAGACCTGGTTTAGTCTTGGTTCAGACCTGGTTTAGTCCTAGTCTAGACCTGGTTTAGTCCTGGTTCAGATCTGGTTTAGTCCTAGTTTAGACCTGCTTTGGTCTTGGTTCAGACCGGGTTTAGTCGTAGTTTAGTCCTGGTTTAGTACCTGTTTTAACCTGGTTTAGCCCTGGTTCAGTCCAAGTTTAGGTCTGATTTAATCCTAGTTTAGTCCTGGTTTAGTCCCCTTTTTAAACTGGTTTAGTCTTGGTTCAGACCTGGTTTAGTCCTAGTCTAGACCTGGTTTAGTCTTGGTTCAGACCTGGTTTAGTCCTAGTCTAGACCTGGTTTAGTCTTGGTTCAGACCTGGTTTAGTCCCAGTCTTTCACATTGTTCTTGGGTGACTTTATTCCACTCCTGGTGCAAGAACTGAAGTAGCTCAGCTTTGTGTTTGTGTTGGAATTCAACAGACGCTGGAATGGAACGGCTGTAATACATGTAGAGATGCTGATTCCAGAAAAAAATGCAGTGGTCTCTTATTTTTTTCCAGAGCTGTATAAGGGCACAGGGTAATATAAAAGAAAATACTAGGATTTAATGTTGAAAATCCCGTTCTATTGTCTAAAGAGTGTTTTGTAGTATTGTAATCAGTACTGAGGATTGGAGTGTTCCTTAGTATCGAAATCAAGTTGGAAATGTTAGTATCGTGACCGCACTACTTTTGAACTGTGAAAAGTTTCCTGAATTCAAACTACTCCAGCTGACTCCGAGCTATTCCCTCTCTTCCTCTTCCTCCCCCCCTTCTCGTCCTCCTCTCAGCCTCCGTCAAACCTGAGCCTCTTTATCCACAGTGCTGGCTCTGCACCTCTTATCTGCTCCCCCGCAGATAAGCCGGACTGACCCACAGCTGCGAGTGTGTGTGTTCGTGTGTGCATTTGTGTGTTCGTGTGTGCATTTGTGTGTTCGTATGTGTGTGTGTGTGTGTCCTATATAAACCCTGCTGGTCAGAAGCCAGTGGACATTACGCAGACACGCTTTTTTAATTGGGTGATGAGTTGGAAAAGCAAACTCAGAGCAGCCGCCCGTATAACTGTGAGGTTTGGATTTCAACTCTTTATCGGTTCATAATATTGTTGTGCCCTTGAGCAAGACATTTATTTACTTCACAGACTCGACCTGTATAAATGTGAAAGTGCATTCACATGTTAAGATACTAAAGATATGTGGACAACATTTGATTTTTTAAAGGTAGACTATGTAACTCTTCTGTTTGAGAGTACACATCTGATGTTGTGAGTAGAGGTAAGATCTTAAGCCCGAGCCCGAGCCCGACCCGACCCGAAATTCGGGTCGGGTCGGGCCTAAAATGTCAATCATTGCTTCGGGTCGGGCTCGGGCTCGGGCCGGGCTTCTCTCTCGCTGACTTTTTTAAAAATAAATATATGTTTATAAAAATGTATAATAAAACGATGTGTGGATACTAAACTAAAGAATACTTTTTTTTAAATAAATAATTTGGATAAAACAGAGAAGGCGCTGTAAGGTAATTGCTATTTAACTATTAAACAGGAGCCGCTCTTAATAATCTTCCCCTCCGCAAGTCCGCATCTATTTTGACCTGGTATCCCCAATATGGAGGAGCAAGAAGTTAAGGATAAACTAAAGACAGAACTGAAAAGACAAACACGCACCGGTAAGAGTGAGGTGTGGAAAAGCTTCAAATTGATTGTTGAAAATGCTACAGAAACTTGCGTTGGCTTCGCTGAATGTAGTCAATGTGGCGCTTTGCTTTCATACGAGAGCAAAAAGACTGGCACCTCGACGTTCCCTCTAAGCTGCGCGCCTGTGCAGTTGCGCACTGCTCACACATTCTCAGCGCACAAGAAAACCTATGCAGCGCAGGGATGAAAGAGTTCCGCTTTTTTTTTTCAGCCGCGGGGTCATCTGAATACGGGGGAATCGTCCAGTATTCAGAAAGAAAAGTATGTGTCTCTTATTAAACTTCTACTGGTGTAAGCCACGAGCACGCGCAAGCCGCGAGCACGCGCAGCTCTTTCCGCGTGTAGCGGGGGTGCATGTCGGATGTCGCGCACAGGGTTCCAAGGAGCGCTCAGGGAGTTAGTGTGTTTGCTCAGACACATAAAACATTAGGGGGAACATTCGACGCTGAGCAGGCATTTAAACAGCTGTACTAGCAAAATTGATGATCGTCAAACATCTATATTATCATTTGTTTCAAAAAAACGCCCCTCACAAATAAAATATGAAATTTCGGGTTTGCTTCGGGCTCGGGCCTGCAAATCAAGTTAATTGGTCGGGCTCGGGCCGGGTCGGGCTTTAATACACACGGGCCGAGTCGGGTCGGGCTGGATTTTTTAGGCCCGATCTTACCTCTAGTTGTGAGTAATAAACAGACCTACAATTGGTGAAATGCTTGATTGATTTGTATAATGCCATACTGTGGAACATTCCAGGCAACGCATAAACATCTCCATGGAAACAAGCAACAGGCAGATACCCTGCCTGAAAAGTGACATATGTGCACCTTTAAACGACTAATCTATTTTCTGGAGTTGTCTTTTGTTTCATTCACACATGTTTAACACACAAACCTGCATATTATATACATTATTTTGTATATAGATCTTCTCTCAAACACTCTGTTCCACTTTATGATGTCATGTGGTAAAACAGGAAGTGCTCTACTGTGTGTTTAAACTCCACACAACTTCACTAGAATCATTTCAACCCCTCAACTGCGAATCTCTACTGAACTAAGGCTACGTTTATATGATGACGGTCTGAACAGAAGACGTAATAGTGGCGTCGCGCCTTCACTTTTTATTCCGCATTTAGATGAGTGTTTTCGGGAGGAAATCTGCGTGCATACGGTGACGCACAAGTGTGTGGAATTGGATTGGGTATGCATGCCATGCGGCTAGGTGGCGCTGTGATACATTATCACTATGTCCGCGCACATGCGTAGAATTTTCCTCTTCTCATCTGCACCGCGAAAAGCAAAACAAAACATGGCTACCGGTAGCAAAAAAAAAAATTGTAATTTGCGTGCCTGCTGCCTTCCTTGGATGTGGTAGCCGTTTCTCAGACTCCCTCTCCGGAATGGAACCCTGATTTCCCGTTACCCGTGGTCACCATGGTAGGCACAGAAAGTACCATCGAAAGTTGATAAGGCAGACATTCGAAAGAGACGTCGCCGCCACGAGGGCCAGCGATTGGCTCGAGGTTATCTAGAGTCACCAAAGAGGCCAGGGAGCCCCCCGGGAGGAGGGCGGCCCTGCATGGGTTTTGGGTCTGATAAATGCACGCATCCCCAGAGGGTCAGCACTCGTTTGCATGTATTAGCTCTAGAATTGCCCACAAAATAGAACTACAAAGCAACGAAGGCGCAACAAGGTGTGGACTGGGAGTCCTGCCAAACAAAGTGCACTGATATATGGACCGATGTGATGTAAACGCGAACACGACGTCAGCAGATTTGATCAGAGTTTTGCATTTTGGGCAGTGTAGACGAAAACGCTACGGCGGAGCGTCTTCAAGTTTTTCACTTTGGAGGGTTGTTTCAGTTTTTTGCGTTTTTAAGCCCCCAAAACGCCGTCACCGTCTAAACAAAAGGCACTTCCGATAAAATATTTTGTTGTTTTTACCGTAAGCGTTCTCGTAAACAGGCCCTAAAGGTAAAAAGGAGCTGTTGACTTGAAAACTACAGCTTCATGACATCACGAGGTGGAACAGAGCATTTTGAGCTTTGGAGATGTAGACAGACAAATAATAAAGAGTTACTCAAACATGTTAATGAAACAAAACACAACTCCAGGTCTGTTTTTGAGGAAGTAACATTATAAAATGTCTTAACTCTCACAAGAGTCAATTTTGTATAAGACCTTTCCCGATATCATTGTGAATTGAAATGTCATTTGCTCGTCTTCATTTCACAAAACCCCAAAACAGAAAGAAAAAATGTATTATGGGTAATTTACATTGCAATCAGAAGCTGCCCTCAAGCAACAGCATATAATATACAACTTCCCATTGACATTTCAAACTTTATTCCACGTAATAAAGCAACCATACTGGCCAGTCTAGTTGAAAATGACATGATTCTGCTCTTGCATCTTCTATTAAATATACCTTTTCCCATACCGTATAGCAACGTTTAAGTTAAATTATATATAGAGCGACTGTTTTCACATCCAATTTCTGTTTATTTCAAGTCTTGGCTGTTGCATTTATTGTTATTGTGAGACCTTTTGTATTTGTATTGAGACACAGACGCCAGTACAATAAAGATACTCACGGAGGCTAGTGCTATAACCATAAAAAAGAACCAAATGGCCTCTCACATTATACAGTTTCATAATAGACCGGGAAGCCTTGTAAACATGGTTCAAACTGAATACATTATGCCAATTTCTGTTTCAAAACTGCATAAAATTTTGACTTAAAAGCAGTGGGCAAATTAGCAAATCAAGCGTTCTTTTGTGGAATAATACACTCAAGCTACATTTAGTTTGTGATGGGTATAATTTAAAATAATTATGTGTAATTAGGGGTGAGGGAGGTAATGGTTTGACATTTAATTATGGTATTACCCCATGACAATTTGGAGGGAAAATATTCCAATAAAGCTATGATCATCCATTTGGCCATTTAATTTGTTTTTAAGATGAAGAAAAAAAAAACAAAACATGTCACTCTTTTTTGTTTATTTTTGTCTTGGTTTAGTTCTGTTTTAGTGTTTGTTTAAGATGCACTGTGTAACTTTTTGGGCGTGGGTCCCGACACCTGCTTGTTTCTATGGAGATGTCATTACTCTGCCTGGAATGTTCCACAGTATGACTTTAAACAGCTCTAACTTATATTTATTCAGTTACAGGTGGTTTTATAGCTCAAAAATACCTAGAAAAACAGACATTCTGACTGTGAGCGTGGTCGCCTCTCCACAGATCTGACCTGTAACTTGGTCTGATTTTGGTCTCCATGAAGAAACAGATACAACTATAGTGTTTTCAAGATTGTCACAATAAAAAAAGCAATTCTTAATTATTTTTTTCTGTTAATGAGCAAAATATGAACACCTGATTGATGATATTAAAGGTGCACTGTGTAACTTTTCAGGTAGAGATTCCGCCACCTGCTTGTCACCATGGAGATGTTATTACTTTGTCTGAAATGTTTCACCGTGTAGCATTAAACTGGTGAATGGTTGTTTTTATTGCTCAAAGAACTGCACAGATCTGACCGGTATCTTGGTCTGGTGGCACCTACTGCTTGTTTCCATGGAGATGGTATTACTTGGTCTGAAATGTTTCACCGTGTGGCATTAAACTTATCATTCGTTCGGTTATTGTTGTTTTTATTGCTCAAAAAGCTGCACAGATATGGCGTGACGTGATATCTTGGTCTGCTTGTTTCCATGGAGATAGTTAAGCAAAGCAATTACATCGTCATGGAGACAAAATTGTAGGCAGGCTCTCCATCAGAAAAGTTATATAGTGAACCTTTAACATGAAACATCACATTTTAATTAATTACAGCACAACCTCTGTGCAGTAGTCGAGTTTTACTTCATTTACTTCAATGATGTACAGCTCAGATATTTTTGTTTGTATTATATTGAATACCGCTGCACAGTGTTTTCTACTCAGATCATGTATTCTCAAGATTTTTTTAAACTTAATTTTGTTGTGCGCAGTTCTTTATCCTTAACAAGCGCGTTTCTTCTCATCACATTCTTCTCTTCATCTTAATCTCAGCTGCCTGTACAGATTTATGTGTATTCTCTGTATGGTTACTGTGTTAACAGCATACAGCGCAGGAGAGTGCCCTAAAAGCTGTTTTATGTCTCCTGACCTGGCACCCTTTTATAGACCGGGACCCCTTCTCGAGATAATGGACAGTTAGCGTGCAGCACCTCCCACAAGCGTTTATAGTCTCCATCTGCGCACGGCTAATGGAAGAGCTAACAGTGAATAATACAGCACGGAGTGTAACGTCAAATAAAGTCCAGCACTTGGCCTCATCTGCATCGCTGAAACATGAAGAGGTGGGAAGAAGTCAGTTTTATTTTCATGTTACTATTCTTTTTAATTAAGCATGTTTGATACACTGGATTGGGACCCCCTGTGGTTGGAGCAAACGCAATATTTTGGGGGTTTTACTGTATATGCAGCAATTATAATTATAGGCTACTGGAAATAAACAGATTTACAATATGGTGTTACATAAGCAAAACATAAGCAAAACATAAGCAAAATATTGTCATTAAATGCAGAACTTTTCCTGCTAAAAATTATCTGACATGTTATATTTGCATCCATCCATTTTCTTCAGCTTATCTGTGGCTGGGTCGTGGGGGCAGCAGTATAAGCAGGGACTCACAGACTTCCTTCACCCCGGAGACTTCCTCCAGCTCCTCCAGGGGGACCCCAAGGCATTCCCAGGCCAGCCGAGAGACATAGTCCCTCCAGTGTGTCCTGGGTCTTCGCCGGGACCTCCTCCGGGTGGGACATGTACGCAACACCTCCCGAGGGAGACATCCAAGAGGCATCCGGAACAGATGCCCGAGCCACCTCAGCTGCTCCTCTCGACATGGAGGAGCAGCAGCTCTACTCCGAGTTCTTCCTGTGTGACTGAGCTCCTCACCCTATCTCTAAGGGAGCGCCCAGCGCTCTGTGGAGGAAACACATTTCGGCCGCTGGTATCCACGATCTTGTCTTTTCGGTCATTACCCAGAGCTCATGACCGTAGGTGAGGGGAGGAACATAGATTGACGGTAAATCGAGAGCTTTGCCTTTTGGCTCAGCTCCGTCTTCACCACAACAGTCCAGTACAACGACCGCATCACTGCCGATGCTGCACAGATCCGCCTGTCGATCTCACGCTCCATCCTCTCCTCACTCGTGAACAAGACCCCGAGATACTTGAACTCCCCCACTTGAGGCAATAATTTATTTTAATTGTAAGAGTATTACTATTAATACTATACTACTATGGCAACAGCAACTCAATTGGCAGTATTCTGTATGGATGTGCGTGAATGAATAGTCTCTTAATAATACTTAAATGAAGTGCAAGAGGTCCCGGGGAAGATCCAGGACACACTGGAGGGACTATGTCTCTCGGCTGGCCTGGGAAGGCTTTGAGAACCCCCTGGAGGAGCTGGAGGAAGTGTCCGGGCTGAAGAAAATCTGGGAGTCCCTGTTTAGACTGCTGCCCCGACGACCCAACCCCGGATAAGCGGAAGAAAATGGATGGATGAATTGCAAGATGACGCTAATATTTTTTTTTCTTCATATGTATTCAAACTTCTTTAAACAAGTATTCAGTATATCCAAGCCTTAAAAGTGCACTATGTAACTTGGTTTGGGCGTCCGTTACCTTCTTTTTTCTATGAATAGGTCATTGCTTTGCTTTGAATGTTCCACAATATGACATTAAGCAGCTCTACTTTATATTTATTCTATTACATGTGGTTTTATAGCTCAAAAATACCTAGAAAAACAGGCAATCTGACTGAGCGAGGTTGCTTCTCCACAGATCTGACCTCTAACTTGGTCTGCTTTGGTCTCCATGAAGATAGAAAGAGAAAAAAAAAAAAAAAAAAAAAGAAGAAGACATAATTGGCCCGAGGCAGTAGACAGGAGATAGAGGGCACAAAAGGAGATGTACGGGACCCTGTCCACACTGGATATTTTCATCATTACGAGCAAAATGCAATATTATTTACAAATTGTACTTATTTTAGGTCATTTTCACACCTGCCTTGTTTGGTTCGTTTAAAACGAACCAGAGTTCGTTTGCTCCTTTGATTCGGGCTGGTGTGAATAAAAACCAAAAGTCTCGATCTGGAGCAAACAAGCGGACCGAGACCACCCAAAAAGGTCGGTCTCGGTCCGGTTCCATATGAATCCTGGTGCGGTTCGTTTGAGGTGAGAATGCAGACCGGACTCGATACGACACAAGTTGGCTTTTTGTACTTAACGAGCTCCCGTCGTATGTCGAGCATTATGGGAAACCGAGGCTGACGCAACGAAACTAAACAAAACTAAACGAAACTTACGAGGTTTACTTATGTTTTGCGTGAAGAGCAAGAGTCAGAACTTGATGCGCACATGAGCGCTGTCCTCCGTAGTCGTCTTGCCCTGTCTCTTTGTCGTTTGTAAATTGATTGTAAAATAGTGTAAACCTCACGATGCTGTTCAAACATTTGTGCGAACTGTAAAAACTGAGCAAACCATATCGCTAAGGCTAGATTGAAAACAGCACGTAACACCATGATTCTCCTCCTTCCGGGTTTGGACACGGCGTTTGGACAGGGCTCATTTTTGTTCAATGGCTGAGCGACCTCAGCCATTTTGTTTATAGATGTTAGTTCGCTTGGGGAAAAACTGTAGTGTGAAAGCGAACCACACCAAAATAAAAAAAATAAAAAAAACATTTGGTCCGGACCAAAGCAAGTGAACTATCGGACTTTCCTGGTGTGAAAACGACCTGAGTTTCATTAGCACATTTGCTACTCCGTGGATTTTTTTATTTTATTTTTTTTACATTTTACGGTGCAATAAAATAAACAAAAAACAAACAAACAAAAAAGGAGATAGAAATGTTCAATACCGCACTGTGAAACATTCCACACCCACATCCATAACATCCATATGGAAAAAAGCAGGTGGCGGACCTTCCACCAAAAAGGTTACACAATGCACCTTTAACATTAGGTACATTTATTTACATAACCAGAAAAATCAGCTGATTTTTGGCATGTGCGTAAGAAATCGGATGATTTAAAACACCTCGTGACATCGGCCAGTGAATTAATTAACATTGAAATGCCACATCGTGTCCCAATTTACGTCTCAACAGTCGTTTGTAACATTTGAATAGTTCCTACCCGTCTGCTGAAGGCTCTGAAGACATCTCCCTGGTTCATCTCTCTGTTCACGTGAGTGGAGTTTGTGGAAAAGGGAGAGGACAGGTTCAGGCCCTCGTGTCGGCAGGTTCCCAGAGACAAGTGCAGGTCGTGGGCAGGGTACACCAGGTGAGTCCCGTCTCTGCGGTCTGAGGACGGCTCCAGGACGAAGGAGCGGTCTGCGAGAGACAGGAAGCCTCTGGGGACAAACGAAAGAAAGAAAGAAAGAAATGGCTGAGACTTATTTTTTAGCACATTTAATTTGAGTTAACGTCCCAACTTGCAAATGCACAAAATTATCTTGAGAAATTAAGACATTGTTGATCATTTATCAATATCACTGCATTTGAAGCTTAAATTGGTCTTTAAGATCTGCTTGTCTTTGAGATTTTCCACAATATGGCATTATATTTATCTATCTCCACAAACGTAAAAGTATGTCACACCAACAGGCAAAGGTACAGGTCAGATCTGTGGAGAGGGAGCCCACTCAAAGTTCAAATTTATGCTTTCCAAGGTATTTCTGAGCAATAAAACACTGATAATTAAATCAATGCAAGATGATAGATGACTTAACCCATAAGAACCTAGACCCATTTTTCCTTAAAGGACAATTATGCTGGAGTAGGAGGAAGTGTCCGAGGTGAAGGAAGTCTGGGAGTCCCTGTTTAGACTGTTGCCCCCACGACCCAGCCCCAGATAAGTGAAAGATAATGGATGGAATGATGGAGGACATACAGGGTGTCCATAAAGTCTCTTTACAATTTAAAGCCCCAGTGTGTAGGATTCGTGGCGCATAGGTTGATGGTGCTATTGCACTTTCTGTTTTAGCTACGGCAGACCTCGAGGGTCGCGAGCCGCACGCCGCTACTGTATACGCGGTCCCGTTTTTTTTTTTTTCTTTTCTTTTCTCATGAAAACACACATTCCCGATCATGTACCATGACACTCTACACATCAAATGAAACCTTACAGTCTCCTCTTTTTGACTATGCAATTCATTTCCCTGCACAACAATCACTCCCCAAGCACATGGGGCTTTTATACGGAAAAGCACAAAACGAGGTTAGCTTACCTTAGAATGCTTTGCACAGGTCAAACTCTGTATTTCACCATAAACTTGCTCTCAATTTGTCAGTAAGGATCCAGCGAATAAAATCCAGTAAAACAATTTAGTCCAAAACACGTGTTAGATCCATTACGACGTCTGATCCGGCAGCATGCTTGTGTTGTTTACCCAAAACCACGAGCCTTGCCGAAGGCGAAGGCGGAGCCCAAATGTCCTTCTGCGGCTCTCGTATTCAAAATGGCTGCCTCTGCATGGGGAAGATCCCCCTTTTATGTGACTATATCTAAGTCCCAAAGAATACTTTGATTTCATGATGGAAGTGAAAAGGCTTGGAAAACAATGTATTTTTGAATGGGTATCTTCAATTTCAGTAATTAACGGGTAAAAATCTTACACACTGTCCCTTTAAACAATTTATTACAAAGGCAGTTGTTGAGCTATATTAACTAGATTTATTTTATTTGAATGAGTGTTTATTAAAGTTTTTTTCACTTCATTTAATAGACCTCTATATGGGCACCATTAGTTGCACGAAGCACATTCAGATGGTACTCAATTGTAGGATAGTCTCATTAATGGTGGCAATGGCTTCACAAATCCTTTGCTTCAAGTCAGCAATGTCTACACGATACACGATATCCTTTACATAACCCCATAAAAAGAAGTCCAAAGGAGTGATATCAGGTGAACGCAGTGGCCATGGAATTGGCCCATCCCTACCAATCCATCGGTCTGGAAATGTTTGATTGAGGAAGTGATGAACATGCAGTCCCCAATGTGGTGGTGCACCATCTTGCTGGAAAACGATGGTTGGTTGTAAGTCAATCAGTTGTGGTGCCACATATTCGGTCAGAAGGTCGAGGTAAACATCTGCAGATATTGTTGCCTCGTGGAAGAAAAATGGACCATTTATTCGAAAATTTTAATGTGAATAAAAACCTTAATAAACACTGATTAAAATTAAACAAATCTGGTTAAGATATCTCATCAACTACCTTTTCAATCATTTGTAATTGTAAAGGGACTTTATGGACACCCTGTACTACAGACCATTTTTGTCCATGACCATGACCATGTTATTGTGACAAATCAGTCACATCGGGGTTTTCATTCTTATTTTAAGGCCAAAATATAAAATAATATGTCACATTTTGTATGTTATAGCGATATTTCCACAACTGGTTTGATATTATTTTCTTCAACAAATATGGTCAGACCAGTTTGAATGTGATATAGGACATGTTATCAAAGCATTGGAACTGTTAAATTTTTGTTTTATAATTACCTGTTAGCTACTTCCTTGACATTTGCACACAGGATATAGCAGCATTTTGGAGAGCCCCCTTCCTGTTAGAATCACATGACTGTCCCATGGTCATCATACCCGGATGTTTATGTCGCTTAGGGACGTAATGAGTTAAGGTCAGACATAAAGCTTTATAAGGAAAAGACTGAGGCATTCAAAGCGTTTGTTACTCTGGTGTCACCGTGGGTTCTTATTGGTTTAAAGTACAATATTCTGGCAAAGCAAAAACATGTCCATGAGGCAACTGGTAAAAAAAACTTCACTAGAAAGGTTATACAATGCATTTTTAAGTAACAAAATTGAGAACTTCATCCCCCACTGGCATCAGGGTTAGAGGTTAATTGCTCCAAGTGTGTAAAACAGTAGAGTGTTCAGCGAAGACCCCCATTCATCTTCTATGTGTGACCGAAGAGTCAAAACCCTATAGTAAAACATTACACGAGGAAAGTACATAAGCGCCTCTGAACATCTGATATGATTTAGGTTTGATTTAGAGCAGAGTCCAGCAGTTATGAATCGATTCTCATGTTTATTTTACAAGATCCGCACTAAAAAGTCAAAACAGATTCTCCTCACTGCTCCACTGCTGCGAACAGAAATCAACAGACATCTCCCTGTGAAATATTTATGTATACGTCTGGTTAAAATGTGCAATGATTTAGTGTGAATCTAGCTGCAGAAAGTCAAAATGAATAATTAAAGGTCCTATATTACGCAAAATTGACTCTTCTGAGCTTTAAGCCATGTTAGAATGTTGTTGCTTCATCCAAAACAGACCCGGAGTTGTGTTTTGTTTGATTCAAGTTTGAGTATTCTTGAATTATTAATCTAGGTACATCTCCAAAACTCGAAACGTTCAGCTCCACCTTGTGATGTCATGAAGCTGTAGTTTTCAAGCTGCGTTTCAGGGCTGAATTTATCCAAACGATTCTGAGTAAAAAGTGTATGGAGTTTATAAATAAGTAAACCTGTATTACCACATGACATCACAAGGTGGAACTAAAATATGTAGAATTTGACTCTTAAACGTGTAAATGAAACAAATCACAACTCCAGGCCTGTTTGTGATGACGATTTTTTGCATGCGGGCGGCCACTATGCCAAGTTACGCGTCAGATCTGTGGAGAGGCAACCAACTCATAATAAGAATCTACAGCTCTGGAAAAACCCCGCAACCCGAAAATGTGGAGAAAAAGTGGAAGAAATTTTTTTTTTAATGGAAATGGAAAGACAAAAACTAAGAGCAATTTATAATTTCAGTTAGTTTTAGTTAGTTTTGTAAACACACAATACAGTTTCATTAATCGTTTTTTTTCTTTTAATTGTCGCTTTTTATTTACTTCAGTTAAGGAAAATATTTTTTCAATTTTAGTTTTAGTATTTTCGTTCGTTTTCATTAACTATAATAACCTTGACCTGGACCACTGATGGATTCCACAAATACAGCTCTGGAAAAAAATAAGAGACCACTGCAAAATTATCTGTTTTTCTGGTTTTACTACTTATAGGTATGCGTTTGGGCAAAATGAACATTTTTGTTTGAGTCTATAAACTACTGACAACATTTCCCCCAAATTCCAAATAAAAATATTATCATTTAGAGCATTTATTTTCAGAAAATGACAAATGGTCAAAATAACAAAAAAAGATACATGTTTTCAGACCTCAAACAATGCAGAGAAACAAGATCAAATTCATTTTAAAACAACATAATACTAATGTTTACACTTAAGAAGAGTTCAGAAATCAATGTGACTGAGCACGGCAAAGTAGGCCGCATGTCGGCAATAGTGAAACAGAGATATTTGCATTAGAAGTATTTTTTTTCAGAATCAAAATTTTTTGATTTTCGTTTTTTTGCAGAATGTGCTAGTTGAGATCATGAAGAAGCCACTCCATGTTTCAGATAACAGCAATGGCTGCTTAAAAAGCATACATTTTGTCTGTGAAATTGGCTTGTTTTTCGGAAAGAATCGAGGTGTGTCTAAATTACCATCCTACCACTGCGGACCAATCACGTGACATTAGTGGACAAAAAGCTGAATAATTGGACAACGAGGCAAACAACGAGGTAAGTGTACCCGATGATGTTTGCAGGAACACATTTAGTGGACATTTACCAGGACTAAAACAAGATTAAACCGGGACTAAACCAGGACTAAAACAGGACAGGTGCGCGTGTGTGTGTGTTGTCCTATATTATTTTGTATTGTATTAAATTGACAATTTTTAACTTAATTTAACTTAATTATTGAATTCCTGAATGATTATATGGACATTTTGTTGTAAAGGCATTTCCATTTTAACAAAGTATAATTCTGCACTAATTCTGACTGTTCCTGAATGTAAACTCCACACCACAGTGATGTCAGTCATGTGGAAGGGCTTAGTTTAATGTCATGCAAATGAGTTCTGAAGGCCTGGATAAGAGAATCTTTAGAGAACCTTTTCCCAGCTCGTTATTTTCAGATGTCCCGCATTCAAATGTCCACAACTTCTTCAAATGTTGTCGGATTTCCATGTGTAAGTGTTGCACCCCTGAAAATGGGGAGAATAAATCACGAGAATGATTGCGTGTTGCTTCTCTCATGCAGAAGTTTATTGCAATGAATCGTCTCCTTAGCTTCACTGTAACATGTTCTCTTAACAAACAAATGTCTCAACAACGTGCACATTCCAGGTATATGACATCTGGCAACCCTTACCTGAAAATGGGGAGAATAAATCATGAGAGTGATTGCGTGTTGCTTCTCTCATGCAGAAGTTTATTGCAATGAGGAGAAACAGTGCGATATCCCCCATGTGGTGGGTGAAGGCATTACCAGTCGCTAAAATAATTGATCCCAGTCTTAGTAGTCGATGACAGATATGATCACAGTTTCTTTGAACGAAATGACAGGAACATTACAGAAAAATAAAATAGAATTAACATTTTAGCAGACTTTTAACAGTATTTAACTTATTTGTCTTCAGGGCTTATGCAAATTAATATTTGAGAAACCTTTTTTAACCTCTTGAACATGAAATCACATTATGAATTGCATCACTGTAAATAGGCACAGAGCATAGTATTAGGGGCATATAGTGCCATTCTAACCTATCACATACGGCATCATTGGAAAGTTTAGAATCTACACTTTCAGAATCTGTGAAAAACTCAAAATGGATGACTTGAGTCCTTTTTTGTTGCGGTCGGTCACATATTTGGTGCAATAACCCTTATTTTTAATCACAGCTTCCATGCTCTCCACAAGTCTTTCACATTGTTCTTGGGTGACTTTATTCCACTCCTGGTGCAAGAACTGAAGTAGCTCAGCTTTGTGTTTGTGTTGGAATTCAACAGACGCTGGAATGGAATGGCTGTAATACATGTAGAGATGCTGATTTCAGAAAAAAATGCAGTGGTCTAGTATTTTTTTCCAGAGCTGTATGTTTTTCAAGGTGTATTTGTTTTATCAACACAAACACTCGTAACTGGTCAAACAGAAGACAGATTTGTTTAATGTCATAATGCTGAACATTATAGGTAACATCTAATAAAAGCTCAATTTCTGCCGTACTATAGTGAGAAATTGTACCTTTGTTTGGTTTAAATGAGATACCTCCTCTTGCACCAAAACATTCTGTGATTAGATTAAACGGAGGCTTCTTCATGTTTTGTTTTTTTTCTTCTAAACTTCAGAATGTAATTTCCAGACTGTAATGGATTAGTGTTTTGCTTCTCCGGTATCTCCCATTACAAACTGCGTATAATGTAGTTATCACCTGCTCTGGGGCCAGGCTCAGGTTTCAGAGCACGCTTAGCAGAAACACGCGCAGGAAATTGGGCTTTAATGGAGATTTGGGTGGTCAATACTTCACTTGTTTTCAGTGGGATTCTTGTGGGTTTGGGTGGGTTTTTAGATAGAGGAATAAGTACACATTTGGGCATTTTAATGGCAGATTTTCAAATATCATTTAACAAATATGATAATGTATTTTCTATGGACAATTTAGTAGTAGAAGTAAGTCATGTTGTAGTATCATGCAGTTGTGATACTATTGATTAGTGCTGTCAGGCGATTAAAAAAAAATCAAATTAATTACAGGATTTGTAATTAATTCATCTAATTAATCACATTTTTAGAGAGAGAGAGAAACATTGTGAGTGAGCGAGCGAATGAATGAACCCACTTTGCGATTGAGTTTGTCAGTTTTTCTGTGGTCGCTTTCCTCATTCATGTATGTTTGTTTTCATTTTGTTCTTTTGTTCGTTTGTTTGTTCGTTCGCCTGTTTTTTTTATTTTTTATTTTTTATCCTGTTGGCGGCACGGTGGCTGAGTGGATAGCACTCATGCTTCACAGCAAGAAGGTTCGAGTCACCTGGGCCTTTCTGTGTGGAGTTTGCATGTTCTCCCCGTGTCTGGATGGGTTTCCTCCAGGCACTCCGGTTTCCCCCACCAACCCAAAACATGCGCCATAGGTAAAATCCCCCAGCTTGGGTCCTGACCAAACCTAAACAACAAAATCATGGGGATGGTCCCTGGGTCAAATGCAGAAAACGATTTCTCCTGTGTGAGATCAATAAAAGTCAATCTTCTAATCCTTAAAGATCCCATGACATGGTACTTCTTGATGCTTTTATATGGCTCCTTAATGGTTCCCTAATACTGTAAATGAATCTGAACCTTCTTCAAAATCAACACTCAGTGCATGAGAAACAGAGATAAGATGAGAAAGAGTCATAAATATCTCTCTCAAACACTTTATTCTGGGCGTTGTTGCTTGAATGCAAATGAGGAGAAAAGAGCTGGCCTATAGTAGAGGGTGGGGGCGTGGCCAAACTCTCCGCTCTGAGCTCTGAGCCCTCAGCTGATCCATTTCCGTGTTTTTGCACGGGGGGAGAGATTTGAAGCGTTCCATTGAAAAATAAACAAATTTCCACAGAAAATAAAATTAAACCACTGCTGTTCAAAAAAACGCATTTTGCATTGCCTAGCGCATTCGCAGTCCAAACTCTCTGGGCGTGATTTACAGAGACGCTGAGTACAGACAGACGGGGGTGGAACTGCATTTGCATTTCTTTTTTCGATCTGACGTCAATAAGGTGCCTTGTTCAAAATCACCCGTTTGAGCTCCGATTTTTTGTAACGCAGAAAAGGATCGCAAATGCTCAGTTTAGACATTTCGCAACTTTTAACCATGGGGGAAGGCCTAAACAGGGTAGGGGAGCTCACATTAACGTTCAAAAACCTCATGTCATGCCATGGGACCTTTAATCACTGTAAGGCGCTTTGTGTTACATTTTGTATGAAAAGCGCTTTATAAATATTGTTTGATTGATTGATTTCCCAAATTCTTGGTTTGGTGGTTTGTTGAAATGCGCTCACGCTCACTCTATCACCGGTAACGATGGAACTTGTCCGGATGTGTCTATCGTTCAAATGATCCGTCAGGCTGGAGCAGCTTCGGTGATCGGAAAATTCTTTTTGACAAAAGCGACAAATCACCGCCTTCTTGTTGACTGTCCCGTCTTCGTTCTTTTTAGAAATAAACTTGCCGTTCAAAGGCCCCTAGTAGTGATTTGCTCGCCGCACGCCAAATGTAAGATGCGCGCTCATTGAATTGCCGCTCATAATTAACTGTGTTAATTTTTATAACACGGTAAACTGACAGCCCTAGTATTGATAGAATAACGCTATTTTGTAGTGATACAACTATTTTACACTGTCATTTCTGTTATTATCAGCATGTTTTAAGTGTCCACAGTGCCTCCATAGTCTACGTTTAACCTGCTCTTTGCTCTAAGGGAAGAATTAGCCACCGAGGTAAACAGAGGCCGCGCTCACAACTACAGGTCCTCGCTGTGGAAAATACAGATTCATATCGGCTCGATTTTGGGCTGAGTACTCGCTGATTCCAATACCTGAAAAATGGGCTGTATCTAAGCTTTTGTCGATACCAGTATCAGTATTGGAACAACCCTAATCTTTTCTATTACTGACTAGACTCAAAACCACACTGTGTTATGTATTATTAACAAAACTCTGCAGTTGACCAATACTGATTTTAGCAGCTCCCCATCTGGATTAAATAACACCGGCCGACAGAACGCTGTAATGTCATCTGAAACCCAGACATAGACACATATATATAGACTTACCTGACCCCGTCGCATGTGCTGAGGGTCACATCCGAATCTTGGCGTCCCTCCACCTCTCCGTGGTAGTAGCAGTTCACCTGAGGAGACAGAAGAAGACTCTCTGGACCATTGAAAACCAAACACACAGACGAAGCAGAGTCCTAATGGAGAGAGCATATGTTTAAGTATAACAGCAGTGTGATAGATTATAGTTACAACTTTTTTTCCTTTTTTTTTACATCATAAATTACACAAAGACAGGCCCAGTCATCTGTGCAGGTAGGGATGTGATGTTTAATATTATACAGACTTTTTTGGACAATTTTAACCAGATTTTGCCTTTTTAATATTAATTTAAAGGGCTCATATTAAACTATTTTATGATCTATTTTATAATGTTGTTTCCTGGTTACAAAACGTATCTTGTGTTGTCTTGTTTTATTTCGTTCACACGTGTTTAGCACACAAATCCTAGATGTTTAAGCTGAGTTGTTCTATAAAACAAAACACACTCCACTTTATGATGTCACATGGTGATACAGGAAGAGCTCCACTGCGTTTTTAAACTCCATACACCTTCAATAGAATCATTTGAGAAATTTCAGCTCTGGAATTGCCAATCTTTATTGAAGTAAAGGTAAAAGTAGCTGTTAACAAAACACAACTCCAGGTATGTTTTTGATGTGGTAACAACATTATAACATGGCTGAACGGTCACAAGTGTCAATTTTAAGTAATATAGGACCTTTAACTTTAGCATTTTTGTCATTATTGCCATTTTTTTTTTTAGAAATAATCATAATTTCTATCTACTTTCAGTCTATCACTATGAAGATTCATAAATCTTCAACCTTTCTCACCGTTTAATGCTATACTAATGGGACGCGTCTTGCCAAATGACCCAACAGGGTGCACCAGTTGAATTTAGGAATGAACCACCAAGCATCAGATTTTTTAGGGGGAATGTTTTTTGGGTCTGTTAAAATACCAGATGTCTTAAAAATGTGAAAAACAGAACTAGTTCATTTTAAACAGTTTGCAGTGGTCCAAAGTTATTCCTGATTGAGATTTTTACTGTAATTAGGGGGCCAAGCACCGAAGGTGCTAGGCACCCTATAGGAATTGCTTTGCGTTGCCTAGGTAAGTTGCCTAGTAACCCTTTGATCTTTCCTTTGATGTTCTGGTCTCAGGATTATTCTTCTTCTTCTCTATTCTTTCTTCAATAGGAAGTCTATGGCAGCCCCTAGAACCGTCTGGTAAAAAGTTGTGAAATTTGGCATGCACATTCCAGCCAGTCTCCTCATTACCCACAGCAATTTATAGGTTCCCAGCCCCAACCGTCTAGTGGCACCAGCAGGTCAAAGTTGCAGAAATTTGTCAATTGCCTAGCAACGCACCTAGCAACCTTTGATCTGTCTTTGATGTGTCTGTTCTGACAGGGTTAGACCCTGACCCTGTCAGACCCTGTCAGACTCTATTAGATCCTGTCAGACCTTGTTAGACCCTGTCAAACGGTGCTTGGCCCCCACATTGCTGCTTGCAGCTATATTTTTTAATGTAATAGGGACTGCAGATGGAAACTAGCTATGTAGCTATAATCTGGTGCAGATCATCTTTGTTTTTTGAGCTTAATGTCTCTGTACATTGTCCCTTTTCAAATAAAGACTAAACTAAACTGATTTTCATAACAGATTCAGAGCAACTCACCAAGATGAGTTCATGAGCTCTTTTCACAACTTTCAAAGGCCAGAGCAGAGTTTTGCAATCATGTTAAAGCTATCAACGACTAGCCTTGCTTAGACTTAGACAAACTTTATTGATCCACAAGGGAAATTGTTTAAAATCCTGGTTTCTGGTTTAAGGACAGTACAGTAATAAGAAAAAGCACACTTCATAATTAGATGAAGACAGCACACAGTGATCTTATTCTGACATTAAGACCTGCTTTCACAACATATCTGGGGCATAAAAAAATTACTTTAAAAATTCTGATAGCTCATTTCAAAGTAGTATATTACACCAAATTGACTCTTGTGAGCTTTAATCCAAATTATAATGTTCTTACCTCTGCAAAAACATACCTGGAGTTGTGTTTTGTTTCATTCACAAATGTTTGAGTAAACCCAGGATTATTACGCTGTCGACAACCCCAAAGCTCAAAATGTTCTGTTCCACCTTGTGATGTCATGAAGCTTTTGAGTTAACAGCTCCTTTTACCTTTTTTTAGTCCAGCAGAAATCGGCAATTCCAGGGCTGAAATCATCCAAATGATTCTAATGAAGGGGAGTTTAAAAACACAGTGGAGCATTTCCTGTATTCCCACATGACATCACAAGGTGGATCAGAGTGTAAAAAAAAGTCCAGTTATGTTTGTGATGAGGAAACAACATAACGAAGATCAGAAAACAGCCACTTGTTTCTGCAGCTCTGTCTGATCCTGCACTTCCCCAGTCCACTCCATTACTCCAGCTCCAGTCTGCATCTGCTTGTCACATTAATCGGGAGACGTTTTTCTTCCACAGATTCAGTCAAAGTGGACCTGACAGGCAAATCCACAAACGCCACATGAGTTTTGCTTCTTCTGACTGTCTAGAGACTGTTAAAGTCATAGAGCAAGTGTTTAGCGAGGTTCGGCTGGATTAAGTTCGCTTCCTTCTGCCATCCAAACACACGCGACTCGCAAATGTCCGTCCATCTATGTCATCTTGTTAAAGGTGCACTGTGTAACGTTCTGGTTGGGGGTCCGTCTCCTGCTTGTTTCTATGGATACGTCATTGCTCTTGCCTGGAATGTTCCACAGTATGACATTAAACAGCTCTACCTTACATTTATTCAATTACAGGTGGTTTTATAGCTCAAAAATACCTTGGTCTGGTTTGGTCTCCATGAAGATAGACAGGTTTAATGCCATACTGTGAAACATTCCAGTCAAAGCAATAATGAGATCAAGTTACAGGTCAGATCTGTGGAGAGGCAGCCCCGCTCACAGTCAGAATGTTTGTTTTTCTAGGTATTTTTGAGCTATAAACCCACCTGTAATTGAATAAGTGCAAGGTAGAGCTGTTTAATGTCATACTGCGGAACATTTCAGGCAGAGCAATGACGTATCTATAGAAAAACAACAAGGTGATGGACCCTCCACCAGAAAATCTACACAAAGTTACGCCTTTAATCTGTCCGAAGGATTTTATAAACATAATACTTGGTTAAGAGGCAGCCCAGTCATATTTTGGTTCAATGTCAGATAAAATGATTGTACTGTGGTTTGAGTTTCCTAAAACTGTACATTTGTTTTCATTCTTTCTTCTCTGTGGAGGATGTTGTACTCCTGAAGCACATGGAAATAATAATTGTGATCTTAATAAAACTCAGAGTGAAAATCCTCCCTGCTCCAGCTGCCCGTGGCTCTCACATGAAACATTCTAAAGCCTTATACAGTGTACCTTATACCTTATATCTACTACAACACATGGACTGTACTGACTCCCACAGTGAATTAAACCCGGATCAACCTCACAAAGAGCTGCAGGGCTGTAGATGGTAACGGGCATATAGTGGAATAGTAGTAGTAGTAGTAGTGGTAGTAGTGGTAGTAGTAGTAGTGATATGTGAGGGGTAAGCAGTGCATTAGTACTGGTAGATGAGAAGAAGTTTTGGGAAAGTGACAAACCTGTGAAGTGCAAGGGCATTTTTATTATTTAGTAGTAGTAGTAGTAGTAGTAGTAGTAGTGGTAGTAGTTGCAGCAGTAGTAGTAGTAGTAGTAGTAGTAGTAGTAGTAGTGATATGTGAGGGGTAAGCGGTGCATTAGTACTGGTAGATGAGAAGAAATTTTGGGAAGGTGACAAACCTGTGAAGTGCAAGGGCATTTTTATTATTTAGTAGTAGTAGTAGTAGTAGTAGTAGTAGTAGTGGTAGTAGTAGTAGTAGTAGTAGTGGTAGTAGTAGTAGTAGTAGTAGTAGTAGTAGTAGTAGTAGTAGTAGTAGTAGTAGTAGTAGTAGTAGTAGTAGTAGTAGTAGTAGTAGTAGTAGTAGTAGTAGTAGTAGTAGTGGTAGTAGCAGTAGTAGTAGTAGTAGTAGTGGTAGTAGTAGTGATAGTAGTAGTAGTAGTGATAGTAGTAGTAGTAGTCGTAGTAGTAGTAGTAGTGGTAGTAGTAGTAGTAGTAGTAGTGATAGTGGTAGTCCTATATATGAGAGGTAAGCACTGTATTAGTACTGGTAGAGTAGAAGAACTTTGGGAAGATGTTTTGACAAACCTGTGAAATGCGAGGATTTTTTTATTATTAAGTAGTGGTAGTAGTAGTAGTAGTAGTAGTAGTAGTAGTAGTAGTAGTGGTGGTAGTAGTAGTAGTGATATATGAGCGGTAAGCGGTGCATTAGTACTGTTAGACGAGAAGAAGTTTTGGGAAGATGACAAACCTGTGAAGTGCAAGGGCATTTTTATTATTAAGTAGTAGTAGTAGTAGTAGTAGTAGTAGTAGTAGTAGTAGTAGATGTAGTAGTGGCAGTAGTAGTAGTAGCAGCAGTGATATGTGAGAGGTAAGCAGTGTACAACTACTAGTACTGGAAGAAGTTTGGGAAGATGCTTTGACAAACCTGTGAAGTACAAGGATATTTTTATTATTAAGAAGTAAGCAGGGCCGTGCCTGGTTAGTACTCGGATGGGAGACCGCTGGGAATGTCATGCGCCACAGGGGGCGCCAGTGGCAAAAAACTGCTGTTGTGTCCTTAGGCAAAACATTTCACCCACATTGCCTAGTATGAAAATGGTGCACTGTAAAGCATCTTTGAGTGCCTAAAAAAGTGCTATATAAATCTGATCTATTATTATTGATATTAGTAGTAGTAGTAGTAGTAGTAATGGTAGTAGCAGTAGTTGCAGTAGTAGTAGTAGTAGCAGCAGCAGCAGCAGCAGCAGCAGTAGTGGTCGTAGTAGTAGCAGTAGTAGTGGTCGTAGTAGTAGCAGTAGTAGTGGTCGTAGTAGTAGCAACAGTAGAAGTTGTAGTAGTAGTACTAGTAGTAGAAGCAGTAGCAGTAGCAGTAGTAGTAGTAGCAGCAGCAGCAGCAGCAGTAGTGGTCGTAGTAGTAGTAGTAGAAGCAGTAGTAGTAGTAGTAGTAGTAGTAGTAGTAGTAGTAGTAGTAGTAGAAGCAGTAGCAGTAGTAGTAGCAGCAGTAGCAGTAGTAGTAGCAGCAGTAGTAGTAGTAGTAGTAGTAGTAGTAGTAGTAGTAGTAGTAGTAGTAGTAGTAATAGCAGCAGTAGTAGCAGTAGTAGTGGTAGCAATCGTAGAAGTAGTAGTGGTAGCAATAGTAGTAGTAGTAGTAGTAGTAGTAGTAGTAGCAGTAGCAGTAGCAGTAGTAGCAGTAGTAGTTGTTGTAGGAGTAGGAGTAGCAGTAGTAGCAGTAGTAGTAGTAGTAGCAGTAGTAGTTGTAGTAGTACCAGTAGCAGTAGTAGTAGTAGTAGCAGCAGTAGTAGTTGTAGTAGTAGCAGTAGCAGTAGTAGTAGTAGTAGTAGTTGTAGTAGCAGTAGTAGTAGTAGTAGCAGCAGTAGTTGTTGTAGGAGTAGGAGTAGCAGTAGTAGCAGTAGTAGTAGTAGTCAGTCATGGAAGAAGTAACTGACATAGTAATGGAAAAGTATTTTAGAAACGTACAGTGAAGTGCGGAGATCCGGTGACTGCGCTGCCGTCCTCCAGGTAGTGTGTCTCTGTGTACGAACTCGCAAACAGACCACTGCAAAAGACAAAAGAAACACAACTCAAGTCAGAACAAACTCCACTTGGTCAGGACTACAGTGTCTTTATCTTTATTTATCTTTCTTTCTGTTCATCACTCATGCATTTCAATTTTTCAAATATAACAATCACATATGTAAGACCTTGTTGCCCTCTTTCTTTAACAGAGAACAGCTGGATGTGTGTTTGCCACTTCCTGCTGGTCATGATAAAATGAAGCACGTTATATAAGTGTGCAATAATGGGGACTGTGCAATATTTTATTGTTTGACCCCCTGTGACCCCAGCCCTTTGGAACCACAGATGGAAATTAGCCTTAAACTACAATCCGGTGTGTTTACGTTCATGTTGTGTCATGTTTGTCAATCAATCAATCAATCAAACATTATTTATAAAGCACTTTACATACAAAAAAAAGTAATACAATGTGCCTTACAGCGATTAAAATAATCCCACATTTCCTTCCACTCATCCAACCAGCCCCACTGCTGCCCGACACCACACAATCAAGCAACCCAAACAGTAACACGCACAGACATGCTAAAATACAAAATTTCAATATGAAATCCCAGTGAAATAAACTGGTTTATTTCAAACCCACAAACACTTTAAGACAAAAACTCATCCACCCAAAGGACAAAACACCGAGCCACAAACAAAGCAATGTGGTCTACTCCATTCAGTGTAGTGAAGACTGCAGTGAGCGCTATATTGGGGAAACCAAACAGCCACTTCACAAGAGGATGTACCAACACAGACGGGCGTGCCATAGTGGACCTTCATCTGTCGTACATCTTCACCTAGAAGCCACGGGCCATTCTTTTGAGGACAGTGAGGTTCAGATCTTAGCCAGGGAAAATAACTGGTTTGAGAGGGGAGTTAAAGAGGCTATTTTTGTCAAAAAAGAGAATCCTTCTTTAAACAGAAATGGTGGAGTCAGACATAATTTGTCTCCCATCTATAATTCCATTCTTAAACCTAGATCAAACAAACAAAAGACACAATAGGGCTAGCCAGGTCAGGGCCAGAGGTGTGAAAAACAGTCGTGTAGGGATGAATAGGTATGCTAATCTAGACGCCAGAGAAACAAAAGACAGAAACCAATAGGCGAGATAGTTTCGGAAAGTAGTTAGCTAGTTAGCTCCTCCCTGCAGCGAGATATAAGCAAGTGTCTTACCAGCACTCTAACCAGAACTGACGAAGCCTCTCGGATGAGCGGCGTAATGATTTCGACCAAACAAACTTTGTCCAGTTGACAAATTGAATTTCTTCTTTTATCACTTAGGTTGTTAATTTCACGTGGATTTAACACTATTACAGTCCAATACAGAGGACATGTTGCAACATAAATAAAATTAAAATAAAATTAACAAAATGTAAATGCTAAGGTGTTCATTTACCTCCAAATAGAAAATCACAAAAAAAAAAACAATCAAACAAACAAACAAAAAAACACTTTTTTTCTTCGGGCCCCAGGAGGATATTACACCAAATTGACTCTTGTGAGCATTAAGCCATGTTATAATGTTGTTACTTCATCAAAAAACATACCTGGAGTTGTGTTTTGTTTCATTCACATGTTTGAGTAACATTTTATTATTAGTTTGTACATCTCCAAAGCTCAAAATGCTCTGTTCCACTTTGTGATGTTATCAAGTGGTAGTTTTCCAGTTAACAGCTCCTTTTTACCTTCAGTTCAGTAGAGATGGGCAATTAAATCATTCTAGTGAAGGTGTGTGGAGTTTAAAAACACAGTGGAGCACTTCCTGTATTACCACATGACATCACAAGGTGGAACCAAGCGTTTTCCGTCAGTTTGAGAGAAAAGCTCAGCCTAAATATGCAGTTTTTGTGTGTTAAACGTGTGAATGAAAGAAAACAAAACGCAACTCCAGGTATGTTTGTGATGAGGAAACAGAACAGAACACACAACTTTTCTATACTTTGAAACCACTCTTACAAATTAATTTAAAGATTTTATATCATTATTCTTATGGCGTCTCCCTTGTTTCTTTATGGACTCTGTCAGTGTTTTGATTTATTTGCGTTTTTCCGTATGAGAGCCCTGTCTGTGATACGGCCTCATCGATTCACTCCAGTGATTTCTGTACGTTTTGTTTTTTTTTACCCCTGCCCGCGTTGTATTTCATCTTCCATCAATTTATTATCAGGCATTGTATGAGCTGATTAAGTCCATGTGTATTGTGGGTAATGAATTATGGATTGGTATCGAGTGGAATTTCATGGTGCGTTCATGGACTGTGAAAGTGGTTAGTAAAATACACCACTGAGGCTCGGGGTCAGATGTGTTTTTCTAATTCAATACAGAAACATTTTATTGTGTATTCTTTTTCATATATTGTTTTTTTTTTATTGTTATAACACTAATCATTCATGTCATGTTACAGAAATTTTGTGTTTAGTGATTTAAAGGTGCACTGTGTAACTTTTTAGTTGTTTGTTTCTACGGATATGTCATTGCTCTGTCTGGAATGTTCCACAGTATGACATTAAACAACTCTACCGTACATTTATTCAACTACAGGTGGTTTTATAACTCAAAAATACAGTCATACCTCACCTTACAAAAGACCCAACTAACAAATAATTCAAGTTACGAAACGCGAAATCTCAAAAATTCAAATAATGCGCGCCTGGATGCACGCTCGGCTTCGCAGCAGCCCGAATCCCCCATTGCAACTCTACTTACGAAAAAATCACGTTACGAATGAATTAATTTCGTAAGGTGAGGTATGACTGTATCTAGAAAATCAAGCATTCTGACTGTAAGCGGGGTCACCTCTCCACAGACCTGACATGTACCTTTGTCTACTTTGGTCTCCATGAAGATAGAAAGGTTAAATACCATACTGTGAAACATTCCGTCTTAGGCAAATTGTGTAACTTTTCTTCCGGAAGGTCGCACATCCTTGTTTCAATGGAGATGCTATTGCTTTGCCTTAAATTCTCCACTGTAAGGCATTAATTAAACTTATTTATCTTCACTGAGACATGCACGCACCACCTTGAGATCAGGATACAGGTCAGATCTGTGGAAAGGCAAGCAACTTTCATACAGTAGGATACATGCAAGGTTTAATACCATACTGTGGAACATTCCGTCTTAGGTAAACTATGTAACTTTTCTTACGGAAGTTCACACATCCTTGTTTCCACGAAGATGCTATTGCTTTGCCTTAAATTCTCCACTGTAAACTTATCTTCACTGAGACATGCACGCACCACCCTGAGATCAGGTTACAGGTTAGATCTGTGGAAAGGCAAGCAACTCTTATACAGTAAGATAGTATATTTTAATACAGTCATACCTCACCTTACGAAAGACCCAACTAACGAATAATCCAAGTTACGAAACGCGTTTACGTAAAGTTTTCGTCTCAGAATACGAAAGAAAATTCAAGTTACGAAACCTCAAAAATCTCAAAAATCCAAATAATTTGCGCTCGGATGCGCGCTCGGATGCGCGCTCGGCTGCGCAGCAGCCCGAATCCCCCATTGCGACTCTACTTACGAAAAAAATCACGTTACGAAACCACTTCTGGAACGAATTAATTTCGTAAGGTGAGGTATGACTGTACATGCAATATTTAATACCATACTGTGGAACATTCCGTCTTAGGTAAACTGTGTAACTTTTCTTCCGGAAGGTCACACATCCTTGTTTCCATGGAGATGCTACTGCTTTGCCTTAAATTATCCACTGTAAAGCATTAATTAAACTTATTTATCTTCACTGAGACATGCTCACACCACCTGGAGATCAGGTTACAGGTCAGACCAAAGTTCAAAAGTCAGCTTTATTGTCAAAAACCATATGTACAGGTTGCACACACAGGATTTGAAATTACAGCGCCCCCTAGGCCCACTGTGAACATAAAACATCTGATAAGACAATAAACACCATGACTAAAACATCACATATACATCTCCATGGAGACAAGCAGGTGCCGGACCTTCCAGCAGAAAAGTTAAAAAAAAAAAAAAAAAAGACTCCTTTTGATTTAGACATCATGGCACTGCTAACAACAACTGGCATGCTAACAGTGCAACTTCTGTGATCGCAAAATGATAAAACGATGTATAATTAGATGCAGACTCTGATTTTGACCCTAGCGTTTATGCACAAAACACTCTACATGGGGAAAATCCAGCTCAGGCTCTTTAATGCTGAAAATGTGTCTCTCTGTATTTCATTGTATTTCATCTTTCAAAACTGTCAACAAAGATATGAGCTTGTTCCAAAGCGCCAAAAAGTCCATCCTTAACTGAACTATGAGCGCAGTATAAGCCAACCAGTAAAGCAGTGAAATTACTGCTTTATTTTTAAACTTTAATTACCTTTTTAGAAATACAGGCATATTTTCCTGACATGCTGTTTTTAATAGTAAAAAAATACTACTCATCGTAATGTATAAATAATAAGTAAATTAAGTATTTTTACAGATTTTTCACAGTTTAAGTGGGAGCTAACATCCCGTGCAGTCAAAACATTAATTAGAGGAGAACATTATCTGTATCGTTCAAAAGCCCGAGTGGTCCCTAAATGCACCGTATCTTACAATGAAATATGATTGTATACATAAGGCGGACTGCAGAGCAAAGAATGTACGTTAGTAAAAAGGGAGGCGGGGGTGTTTTAAAAGTTAACATAAAAAAATAAAAGGATTTTAAGTTATTAGTTTTTAGTTTAGCTACGTTATTCATTGCACATGTCTGTAACATTTAGTCATTTAAAGGTGTAATTTTTCTGGTGGAGGGTCCGTCAAATGCTTTTTCTCCATGGATATGTTATTGTTTTGTCTGGAATGTTCCACAGTATGGCATTAAACCTTTCTATCATCATGGAGACCAAACCAGACCAAGTTACAGGTCAGATCTGTGGAGAGACGACCCCGCTCACAGTCAGAATGTCTGTTTTTCTAGGTATTTTGTAGCCTGGGAATTCCCAGGCCGCTTCCGTTCGTTTCGAACTGGAAGGCGGCCTGGAAACTCGTCCAAGCGAGAGTCCCAGATTTAGGGCCCCAATCAGAGAGCGAGGGAGGTGTGGCAAGACGGTGACGCGTACCACATGACAAACGGAAGCTTGTAGTTTGAACTGACAACTGACATGATTGGCTATGGACTTACGTATACGCTCAATGATAGACATTCATAACGCCCAATAAACGGCCGTTGGCAATCGCTAACCACACCTCCGCTACGGGATTTTTCGAAGCGAGTTTCCAGACCCATATCTCACTTGTGATATGGTCAGGTGTTAACCAGACTAGGTATTTTGAGCTATAAAACCACCTGTAAATGGATAAATGTAAGGTAGAGCTGTTTAAAGTCATACTGTGGAACATTCCAGGCAGAGCAATGAAATATCCATAGAAACAACAAGGTGACGGACCCCCAAAACAAAAAGTTACACAGTCCACCATTACGGTTCTTTGGAGATTGTAAGATGAATTTGAAGTGTTGCCAAAAAACATAAAAAACATAAGTTCAAATTACATTAATGCAATAGGGACTAGTGTTGTCACGATACTCACATTTTAGACTCAATTTCAATACTAAGGAATAGACTCGATACTCAATACCGATTCTGATACCGCAATGATAATTAAAAACACTTTCTTTAGACAATAGAATGTGATTTTTAACGTTAAATCGTAGTACTTTCTTTTATATTTCCATTTCGTCTTATATCTGGTCCATGGGCGTATACTAGTCTATGTGCTCTTATACTTGTTTTGAAACAGCTCATGATCATTCTAAAGCTTCAGGAAAGCTTCATTTCTGTCCTGTGAATGTGACTTTTTTAGTACCGATACCTGCTCAAATAAGGATCTAGTTTCAGTACTAGTTTTAGTGTCTGATTTCCAATACTTCTAACAAAATTACATGTGACAAGATCTCCACAATTTTTTGAAAACACAATAATAAGTGTTTAGATGTTGGTGAATGCCATCTACAAAAACAGAACTGAAATTGCTGTTATATCAAAAATAAATTTGTAGTATAATCTTCCAAATACATGTTCAAAAGTTCAAGTTCAAAGTTCAAAGTCAGCTTTATTATTGTCACTTCTGCCGTATGTGTTTGACATACAGTGAATTGAAATTTCGTTTCTCTCTGGCCAAGCAGTGCAAAAAGAGTGTACAAAATACAATACAAAGACAATACAAAAACTATCTAAGACAAAATCTAAAATCTAAAAGCAGTGCAAAAGAATAAATAAATACCTATTTATATGTCCAAAATGTGCAGTGTGCATCAAAAATGTGCAATGGAAGATGCAGCAGTGAAATGTGCAATAGAATGTGCATTGAAAATCAAGATAAAAATGTTAAAATGTTAAATGGAAATGTAAAAATGTCAATGTAAATATAAATGTAAAAAATGTAAAAATAGGTAATGTAAGGTGACATTTTCAAGCACATTTGAGCACTTTTCTGACAAATTACAAATATTTTTTTTCTGATTTTAAGTGACAATCAAAAAAAATAAACCCAAGAATCAATATTTCTCACTCCTAATAATTGCATATACACTCCACAAGCCAACCACGAAAGTATAAGAAATCACATTAGGTACCAGATAATTCATACAGTATTCCAGAAAAGAAATGGAACCAAGTGAATCCATTTGGTAAAAAGTTGATTGAAGAAAAGCGGTTTAAAATTGAAGGTTTGTGTTTGGGTAAGTGAATGAGAGAGTGAATTGGAGCTTGATGGAGATGCCTAAAAGTGCCTATTGTCCTGAAAGTGGGCTGCTCCATTTCAGTCCTGAAGAGTGTGGAACAATTTGGGGAAAATGAGTAACTGAAAATGTTCTGATTGTGAGTATTGTGGTTAGACTTACAGTTTATTTTTGATTAAAGGTGCATGGTGTAACTAGCTTTTTCTGTGGAGATGTCATTGCTCTGCCTGGAATGTTCCACAGTGTGACATTAAACAGCTTTACCATATGCTTATTCAATTACAGGTGGTTTTACAGCTCAAAAACTGTGAGCAGGGTCGCCTCTCCACAGATCTGACCTGTAACCTGGTTTGGTTTGGTCTCCATGAAGATAGAAAGGTTTAATGCCATACTGTGAAGCATTCCAGACAATGCAATAACATCTCCATGGAGAAAAGCATTTGACAGACTCTGCACCAGAAAAGTTACACAATGCACCTTTAATTAACTCCATGGAGACAAGCAGGCCACATCACCAGGCCAATTTACAATTTACATCTGTGGAGAAGTGTACCCGCTCACAAAAATAATGCCTGTTTTGCAGTAGTTTTGATAAATAAAAACACCTGTAACACTGGTCTACAAATGCTTCTGGAACAAAAGTAAATTGAAGAGAAATTTTTCTTGGTTTCAGTCACTAATAGGGATGCAAATTATCGGTTAATTCATTAACTGATAGTTGATTGACCTTATCGATCGATTAACGATTAACTGATAAGCGGCGTTTTTCACCTGAATTTTAGTGTTTCAATAGGGTCTTTAAGAATATAAGCTATAGTAACATAACACTGAGTCATAAATATATCATAGTATTATTATATTGTATATTCCTCAATTAATTATTCCTTAGTAAAAAGCAGACAAATGTATTGATGCTGAATAACAACATACAGTAATCCCTCACTCTATCCAATTTTTTTTTTTTATAGTGTAACATTGTGTTCTGTCCTGATTGGCTAAGAGACTAGACCAGGACTGAACGTGGACTGGACCAGGTCTGAACCAGGTATAGACCTGGACTGGACCTGGACTGGACCGAGACTCGACCGGGTCTAGACCTGGACTAGACCAGGATTAAACCACCACGTGCCGCTGCTGGTTTCGCCGCGGCCCGCGCTCCGAGCCGCAGGCCAGCCGCGCGGGGCTCGGGGCGCGGCGAAACCAGCAGCAGTGGCACGCATTCCGGGTTCGATCTCGCCTCGCGGTACACCCGGGGCTGCTGAGCAGTGCCGTTGGCGCCTGCGGTCGGCATTGAGTCGAGCTTGGCGCAGCGCAGTTGCCTTGTTTCATGACCGCGCGGGTCCGCGTGTCCGCGGTTAGCGGTTAATTACAATTAATGCATTTTGATCGACCAACGTCTTAATCGACAATTAACCGTTAATCGATTAATTGTTGACATCCCTAGTCACTAATAAAGAAAAGTAAGTCAGAAGTGCTGATTGGCTATAGTTTCCAAGAAATAATATTGGGTCAAAATAGGAAACTTATGCAAAATAAGGCAAAAACTGTAGTTTATCAGAAGGTACAGTGTGTCTAGTTCTATCTGAAAGCCTGACTGCACATTCCAATACATTCATTTTAATATGTCCACAGTTTTAGCATATATCAATATATATAATATATATTATTAATATGGCAAAAGGAGAAATTTAATTTGTCAACTTATTTGGTCGAATATGTTTCGCAGCTCATCCAAGCTACTTCTTCAGTTCTGGTCAGAGTGCTGCTGGACATTGCTTATAACTGGCTGCAGGGAGGGACTACAATGAAATTACTATGAAACTATCACGCCTACTATATTTGTTTTCAGTTTATGTCTGGCATCTTGTTAGCATAGCCATTTAGGGCCATAATGGGTGTTTTCACACCTCTGGACCTGACCTGGCTAACCCTATTGTTTTCTTTGTTTGTTTTGATTTAGGTTTGAGGATAGAGTTATAGATGGGAGACAAATTGTGTCTGAGCCCTCCATTTCTGTTCAAGGAAGGATTCTCTTTTTTAACAAAAATAGCCTCTTTAACTCCCCTCTCAAACCAGTTCTTTTTTCTGGCTAAGATCTGTACCTCACTGTCCTCAAAGGAGTGGCCCGTCCGTGGCTTCTAGGTGGAGATTAGACATTAGCTAAACAGCACAGTTATCAATTGATTTTCAGTTCATCTTATCAATATATATGAGATTTAGCCACTTTTATCTCAGAAGCAGATTGAGTCCAAAAATGTGTAGACCAGTGTAATTGAATAAATACAAGATATATTTGTTTGATGCCATACCTGTGAAGCATCTAAGGCAAAGCAATAATATCACCATAGAGACGGGCAGATGGCGGATCATCCACGAGAAAAGTTACACAGTGCACCTTTAAAGGTCCCATGGCATGAAATTTCTCACTTTCTGAGGTTTTTGAACGTTAATGTGAGCTCCCCTACCCTGTTTAGCCCCCCCCCCCATGGTTAAAAGTTGCGAAATGTCTAAACTGAGCATTTGCGATCCTTTTCTGCATTACAAAAAATCAGAGCTCAAACGGGCGATTTTGAACAAGGCACCTTATTGACGTCAGATCGAAAAAAGAAATGCAAATGCAGTTCCACCTCGTCTGTCTGAACTCAGCGTCTCTGTAAATCACGCCCAGAGAGTTTGGACTGCGAATGCGCTAGGCAATGCGAAATGCGTTTTTTTATTTGCCTGGAGGCACGTCCGAGTGTTTCTAGGCTCGGAAGTCCTTTATCTGAGCCTCTGGACCTTTGAACAGCAGTGGTTTAATTTTATTTTCTGTGGAAATGTGTTTATTTTTCAATGGAACGCTACTCATCTCTTCTCCCCGCAAAAACGCGGAAATGGATCAGAGAGTGCACAGCTGAGAGCTGAGAGCGGAGAGCGGAGAGTTTGGCCACGCCCCCACCCTCTACTATAGGCCATCTCTTTTCTCCTTATTTGCATTCAAGCAACAACGCCCATAATGGCCTGTTCAGAGAGAGAAAAATTACTCTTTCTCATCTTATCTCTGTTTCTCATGCACTGAATCTTGATTTTGAAGAAGGATTCATTTACAGTATTAGGGAATCATTAAGGAGCCATATAAAAGCATCAAGAAGTACCATGTCATGGGATCTTTAAGTCACTATTCAACTCTCAAACAAGAGCATTAGCAGTGCATAATATCAGCATAAACATCTGCCACATGCTTGTCTCCATGGAGATGATAATGCTTTGTCTGGAATGCTCCTATTTCCATGGAGACAAGAAGGCGCCATACCAAGTTACAGGTCAGATCTGTGGAGAGGCAACAACATGTTTTTCAAGGTATTTAGACCGATATAAAAAAGTGTAATTGGATAAATGCGGGATCTAACTTGCTTCAGTACAGATGTGTTGTAGAAGCAGCTCTGAAGGTTAAAATGAGACGCTTTGCTGTAATACGGTGTTGATGTTGTCCTTGGGTGCTTTGGCTTCTAAATCAAAGTTCCAATGTCACCGATAATGAAAAGAGATTTCTAACAGCAAAGGGCCAATATTAAACTATTTGTGGTCTATGTTTGAATGTTTTTTCCTCATCAAAGTTGTTTTTTGCTTCATTCACACATGTTTAACACACCAATCCTGCTTATTTAGGCTGTGTTCTTTTCCCAAACAGAAAACACTCTGTTCCAGCTTGATGTCATGTGGTAATACAGCTCCTTTGTGTTTTTAAACTCTATACACCTTCATGAGAATCATTTGCATAATTTCAGACATGGAATTGCTCATCTCTACTGAACTAAAGGCAAAAAGGAGCTGTTAACTTGAAAAATAGGGTGTGTAAATGAAAATAGCGTAATAAGAACCTATTTCCACACAGCTGACATCACATATGGAATTTGAGGCTGGTGCAGTGTTAGCATGCTAGTTGTTGTCAGCATTGTGGCCTCTGCAAGTTGAGAAAATCACTTATACTATCTGATTCTAAAATATATATCATAAAATAAAAAATAGAAATGCAAAGTGAGGAACAGCTTTGGGCCGCTGCAAAAAGTTTAAAATAAACTAGTTTTGTTTTTCACGTTTTTGACCGGCTTGTTTCTCTTGCTAACCTCAACCAACTAGTTCTGATTTTATCCTGGTTTAGTTCTGGTTTGGTCATTGTTCAGTCCTAGTTTAGTTCTGGTTTAGTTCTGGTTTGGTTGTTGTTCAGTCCTGGTTTAGTTCTGGTTTGGTCATGGTTCAGTTCTGGTTTAGTTCTGGTTTAGTTCTGGTTTTGTCTTGGTTTAGTTCTGGTTTGGTCGTGGTTCAGTCCTGGTTTAGTTCTGGTTTGGTCGTTGTTCAGTCCTGGTTTAGTTCTGGTTTAGTTCTGGTTTTGTCCTGGTTTAGTTCTGGTTTAGTCCTGGTTTAGTTCTGGTTTGGTCATGGTTCAGTCCTGGTTTGGTCGTGGTTCAGTCCTGGTTTAGTCCCGGTTTTGTTCTGGTTTTGTCCTGGTTTGGTTGTGGTTCAGTTCTGGTTTAGTTCCGGTTTAGTTCTGGTTTTGTCCTGGTTTGGTCGTGGTTCATTTCTGGTTTAGTTCTAGTTTTGTCCTGGTTTAGTTCTGGTTTGGTCGTTGTTCAGTCCTGGTTTAGTTCTGGTTCAGTCCTGGTTTAGTCCCGGTTTAGTTCTGGTTTTGTCCTGGTTTAGTTCTGGTTTTGTCCTGGTTTAGTTCTGGTTTAGTCCTGGTTTAGTTCTGGTTTGGTCATGGTTCAGTCCTGGTTTAGTTCTGGTTTTGTCCTGGTTTAGTTCTGGTTTGGTCGTGGTTAATTTCTGCTTTAGTTCTAGTTTTGTCCTGGTTTAGTTCTGGTTTGGTTGTGGTTCAGTCCTGGTTTAGTCCCGGTTTAGTTCTGGTTTTGTCCTGGTTTGGTTGTGGTTCAGTTCTGGTTTAGTCCCAGTTTAGTTCTGGTTTTGTCCTGGTTTGGTCGTGGTTCATTTCTGCTTTAGTTCTAGTTTTGTCCTGGTTTAGTTCTGGTTTGGTTGTGGTACAGTCCTGGTTTAGTCCCGGTTTAGTTCTGGTTTTGTCCTGGTTTGGTCGTGGTTCATTTCTGGTTTAGTTCTAGTTTTGTCCTGGTTTAGTTCTGGTTTGGTCGTGGTTCACTTCTGGTTTAGTTCTGGTTTAATGCGTTAAGAAAGTGAAGAATAGCTTTGGGCCGCTGCAAAAAGCTTAAAATTAACTAGTTTTGTTTTTCACGTTTTTGACCGGCTTGTTTCTCTTGCTAACCTCAACCAGCTGGGACGTCCCATAGAGAATATTTGTATGAGATAACAGCACCTCCTCAGGTCTGCAAAGATGGTCACAATCAAAGGATCAAAGTGGGGATAGAAGAGCAGATATCCAAATAACATTATGTGTTTCTTAAATCTCGGCTATGGTTTTGCTTTTGGTTAGACGCAAGACTTTATCTGCAGCATGTGTCTCCCATATGGTGGTTTTTAAGGGGGTTTGGGACTTATTAGAATAATCTTGTACATTCTTGATCTGGAACAAGGCGAAATCATGCAACCAATGAACTATAAAAGCCATTATTTTAAACAACTCGGATCAGACAGCTTAGGCAAACCACCGCTAACTCGTAAACATGCAAAGTGGAATTGTGGTTGGATAAAGTCAGGAAAAATGTGAATAAAATAAAAAATAACTCAAGGAAACACTTAAGATGCAGCCTGGTTTGTTCCACACTGCAAAAACTGAACTGCTGATACTTTGCAGCTGATGTTATCGACATTCCCTAGGGGTGTGACGCTAACTGGAAGCACTGCTCTGTCTAAGGCTTTGTTGGACTTTAATCTGAGCGTTATTTTAACACAATCAAATGACGAGAAAGAACTGATTTAGTCGGAATTACAACAGGTGAGACGATTTGTGCTGTTAAAGGAATAGTAACGTTTTTACAACCTGAACCTTATTTCGGTGATAAAACAACGTGATTTACTCACCCATTGTACTTTGGTGTCATTTGGAGCATTTCCGGAGATTTTGTAGTTTAGCGATATCCGTTTAACGTGAGTGCTCGGGGCACCCTGTTGCAGTCACCAAATAACAGAAACTTTAGCACTTTTCAGATGACAAAAGCTCAATGTTAGTCTACATTTTTGCTGGAGTCCAAAGTGGCCTGTAATCCGATATCCTGCCATGGTTTCGATTGGATGACGAGGACAGTGCGCATGCGCACATTCATTCCGCAACTTTGCTTAGAAGACGCTCAGAACTTTTATTTTGCGAGCGACACATGGCTGAAGATTCAGACTTCGAGACTGAAGAGGACTTATTTGAGTATGATGGCCATCCCTATCGTTTAGAGCCTGAGTATACGGATGAGGAGGTATTAGAAAGAAGGAAGCGGAGAGAGTTTGAGGAGCAGCGCACCAGAAAACAGCCATCGGTATCGCATTACTTCCCAGAATCATGCGTTGAATCCGCTGGCCTTCTTTCTTTTCCTTTGCAGGTAAAAAATTGTCCGGACTGAAGTAGGTACTGCAAACACAATGGTCCAAACGTCTTACAGCTTTGCCTTTCATGTATGGGTCCATTCTCAAGGCAACTAGACACAGCTTCAATAACTCCGGATTGTGATGAGGAAGCAGGTGAAAAGTCAACTTCGTCCAAGTTTTGTTTTCACAACCGGGATAAATGCATGTTCGCACCATTTTGGGTTTTCTCAAGCGGAGATGTTTTCTTCTTATTATTCCTTTGCTTCTACGTGACTGTAAGCGAGAGCTGAGAGCGTCGTGTTATCTGCAAATCAGCTGTGAATGCACGCGTGCGCACTGTCCTCGTCATCCAATCGAAGCCATGACAGGATATCGGATTACAGGCCACTTTGGACTCAAGCAAAAGTGTAGACTAACATTGAACTTTTGTTATCTGAAAAGTGCTAAAGTTTGCGTTATTTGGTGACCGCAACAGCGTGCCCCGAGCACTCACGCTAAACGAATATCGCTAAACTACAAAATCTCTAGAAATGCTCCAAATGATACAATAAGTATCAAAAAGTACAATGGGTGAGTTAATGACGTTGTTTTATTACCGAAATAAATAAATGTTACTATTCCTTTAAACAAGTCACAAGCTAGCTAGCATTAGCCAACAATTTTTCAGTTTTTCACTTTTTTGTTGAAAGTTAAATTCCTAAAAGAGTTTTTAGACCATCTTAAATGTTTTTGGTTGTGTTTGTGTTTGCTAAGGTGTGCATTGTGTCGGCATGGTAACTGCTGAACATTCCGCTAATACAGACACATGTAGAACACCCCCGACGTGATGTCACTGCAAAGTATCAGTTGAACTCTACCAACAGAGGTGAGTAGAGTAGCCAAAATTGTACTCAAATAACAGTACATTTACTTCAAAATAATATTACTCAAAACTTAGCTGTCCAAGAAATTACTCAGGCAATAACTGCCTGTAACTGCATGTAACTTTTAAGATCAAGGGTCCACTACTTGCTTGTCTCCATGGAGATGTTATGTCTTTACCTGGAACATTCCACAGTAGGGCATTAAACATACAGTATCTCCCTTGCATTTGTTCAGTTACAGGTGTTTTATAGCTCAAAAATACCTTAAAAACATTAATCTTACCATGTGCAGGCTTCCTTCCCCATAGATCTAACCATTTAACTGTCTCCACTGTGATTACCGAGTAAGTATCTCCACGGAGACAAGCAGGTGGTAGATTCGCTAACAGAAAAGTTACACAGCGCACCTTTAAAGAGTAACGTCAGGATGAAATATTTGATTTACCATTTGAAGCATAACTGGGAGCACAAAATATTAAATTATGAACAAAATCTGGTATTTTCAAAGGACACAAAAATGACAAACTAAATCGTATCTGAAGTAAGAGTACTGCTACGCTGTACAATTATTCAAGTAGGAGTAAAGGTACACTGCTAGAAAAGTACTATTTCTTTAAAAAGTTAAATGTAACACAAGTTTGACACTACACCATTGGCAGCATAAGTGAAAATCACACTAAGAGTGAATAAAATGTAATTGCAACAAGATGACCAATAATGAAGAAAAAGTCCCAGTACGATTACGTCTGGAGGAAACGATGAAATCTGTGGACCTTGAAACTATGATACTGATGAAATAATTTGATGATTTGCGCACATGGTTCACAGGCGCTTTCCATGATGTATCTTTTGAATTGAATTAAAAATTGTAATAATGAGTCACTTGTTTTAGGACATAGATATACCTATACATGTCTAAATTGATCGCCGACTAATGACAGAAATAATAAACAAGAGGTATTAATTTCATATTGCTTGTTCTCCTTGTTTCTAAGGTTCCGACATGATTTTTTTCTCTGGCCCCAGGTCCACTCTCCACTCAGTCCAGTCCCAGTTTAATTCTGGCTGGTTCAGTCCTGGATCAGTCCTGGTTCTTCCCTGGTTTGATCTTGGTTTAGTACTGCTTTAGACCTGGTTCTGTCCTGGTTCAATCCTGGTTTAGTTCTGGCTCAGTCTTAGTTAATTCCTGGGATACTTTTGGGTCGGTCCTGGTTGAATCCTGCTTTAGTTCTGGTTTGGTCGTGGTTTAGTTCTTGTTTAGTTCTGGTTTTGTCCTGGTTCATTTCTGGTTTAGTTCTAGTTTTGTCCTGGTTTAGTTCTGGTTTGGTCGTGGTTCAGTTCTGGTTTAGTTCTGGTTTTGTCTTGGTTTAGTTCTGGTTTGGTCATGGTTCAGTCCTGATTTAGTTCTGGTTTAGTTTTGGTTTAGTTCTGGTTTAGTTCCTGTTTGGTCATGGTTCAGTCCTGGTTTAGCTCTGGTTTAGTTTTGGTTTAGTTCTGGTTTAGTTCTGGTTTGGTCTTTGTACAGTCCTGGTTTAGTTCTGGTTTAGTTCTGGTTTGGTCTTTGTACAGTCCTGGTTTATTTCTGGTTTTGTCCTGGTTTAGCTCTGGTTTTGTCCTGGTTTGGTTGTGGTTCAGTTCTGGTTCAGTCCTGGTTTAGTTCTGGTTTAGCTCTGGTTTTGTCCTGGTTTGGTTGTGGTTCAGTTCTGGTTCAGTCCTGGTTTAGTTCTGGTTTGATCGTGGTTCAGTTCTGGTTCAGTTCTGGTTTTGTCCTGGTTTAGCTCTGGTTTTGTCCTGGTTTGGTTGTGGTTCAGTTCTGGTTTAGTCTTGGTTTAGTTCTGGTTTGGTCCCGGTTCCTTGTTTCTTACATTATTTTTTCTCTGGCCCCAGGTCCACTCTGGGGCCAAGACTTGATAAAACTCAGTGTGTCATGTTAAAGATGTTCTAAGTAACTTTTCTGGTTGAAGGTTGTTGCCATGGAGGTCATGGAGATGTCATTGCTTTGTCTGGAATGTTCCACAGTCTGACTTATCTTCATGGAGACAAGCAAATGGAAGGTCCTTGATCAGAATGATGTTTAAAGCAGACTTTTTGTGCTTGTGTCTGCTGTATCGTTATAATCTATGACACCCGTGGGTCATTATGATCTAATGTCCACATTTTAAATCACAATATTCATGTTAAACGACTTCATAAAAGAAACAAATGTGCTGACTTCTGCTTTAGAAAACGGTGGTGTCCAGTGGGAGCTGACGTCGCTGTAAACGTCATCGCAACAAAGAGCCGTGAAGCTGTCAGCCCTTCACGTGGATAGCTGCAGATCACACAAAGGCTACATTCACACTGCAGGGCTTAAAGCTCAATTCAGATTTTTTTATGAAATCCAATTTTTTTGCTACATCTTTCACATTTCCAATTTAATGCGACTTGTATCTGATCTCCAGTGTGAACTTTAAACGCCCCAAAAGTGTCCCGCATGCGCCTTGGAGGTCACAATGACGTCACGCGCAACGAGCGTGCTCAGTGTTTACGGAAGTCGCCATGGACACTAGCATTGAGCGCCTGGCAATTTTAAAGTTGCTGTCGTTCCAGTGCCAGAACATGTACAACTTATTTGTTTTAAGGAGAAGATTGAGAAGGACAAGGTTTTTGACCTTGGCGTTTTGTGGGGCAGTGGCAGCAACGTCCGTAAAAAAGGAAGGTGTGGGTGCGGAGTCGCAGCCAAGAGTGGTGGGATTGCTATGTGCTTCGCCACTTCACTGACACGGACTTCATACACAATTTTCATATGATGAGAAGAACGTTTGTGTACATTTGTGAGCGCCTACTTGTACCACTCTCGCTTGTTGATGACGGTGTAGGTCGGATGAAAGTGACCTGGCCGTTCAGACTGAAGTCGCATGCCAAAAGATCGGATATGTATCGGTTTTAGGACCACATATCCAAGTGGCCTGGGACACATTTGAAAAAAATCTGATCTGTGTCGTTCAGACTGTCATTAGAAGATCAGATTCAGGTTGCATAGGGGTGAAAAAATTGGATTTGGGTCACTTCAGGCTGCAGTTTGAACGTAGCCTAACTATTAATTTGTACCAAAATGACTACGTGACGCTGCCGAATCTTACGTGTATCAACGATTGAGAAAATAAAACTGAAGAATGACGTAAGTGCAGAGCAGTGAAAGTACACCGGAGTTGATCGGTGATTAAAGATGACTCAAACATGCACAAATCACTCCAAATAAAACTTCGAGAGGGTAAACGAGAAAGGGGGAACAACTTTAACATGGGTAAAAACTCTGAAAAGTTCATTTTGCTTAGGTCTGCTTTAAGAAAGAATTACCTTCACTAAACCAATTCATTTTTTTTTAGCAAGGAAGGAAAGATTTAGAAAAAAGTTTGTAATTAATTGAAGAAAATAAAATAAAAAAAATTTAAAGGTAAAGTATAATTGTTCCAAGATGCCGTGTAATGAACTTTATGCTTCTAACTTATTTTATTAAAACTGTTTCTTGGCAACTAATCACCTGGTTTAGTGAAAGCAAAACAATGCAGAATACTTAAAGGAGTTTTAATTAAATTGGAGAAACTGAGGAGGAATTAGTCTGAACCTATAATACGTTTGGAGAGAGTTCAAATGGCTGAGGTGGGAACAAAAGAACAGGAGCATGTTTAATGTGAGTAATTCTAAGAGATGTTTGGGAAAGAAACGATTTGAACTCATCCACAGAGAATATCACTTTTGTAAATAATCCTGGCTCAGAACTGGCTGTGTCCTGGTTTAGTCCTGGTTCATTTCTGGTTTAGGCTTGGCTTTGTATTCGTTTAGCCCGGGTTTGGTCCTGGTTTAGTTCTGGTTTTGTCTTGGTTTAATACTGGGTGTAGTCCTGGTTTAATCCTGGTTTAGTACTGGTTTAGTCCTTGTATGGTTCCAGTTTAGTCCTGGTTCAGTCCTAGTTCTGTCCTTGTTCATTCTTGGTTCAGTCCTGGTTTAGTCCTGGTTCAGTGGTTTAGTCTTGGCTTGGCTTGGTCCTGGTTCAGTTCTGGTTTAGAATTGGCTTAGTACTGGTTTAGACCAGGTTTAGTCCTGGTTGAGTCCTGGTTCAGTTCTGGTTTTGTCTTGGCTTAATACTGGGTGTAGTCCTGGTTTAATCCTGGTTTAGTACTGGTTTAGTCCTTGTATGGTTCCAGTTTAGTCCTGGTTCAGTCCTGGTTTAGTCCTAGTTCTGTCCTGGTTCATTCTTGGTTCAGTCCTGGCTTAGTCCTGGTTCAGTGGTTTAGTGTTGGCTTAGTACTGGTTTAGATCTGGTGTAGTCCTGGTTTAGTCTTGGTTTAGTGCTGTTTAGTCCTTGTGTGGTCTCAGTTTAGTCCTGGTTTAGACTCAGTCCTGGCTTAACCCTGGTTCTGTCCTGATTCATTCCTGGTTTAGTACCGGTTTAGTCCTGGTTCAGTCCTGGTTTAGTCCAAGTTCTGTCCTGGTTCATTCATGGTTCAGTCCTGGTTTAGTCCTGGTTCAGTGGTTTAGTCTTGGCTTAGTACTGGTTTAGACCGGGTTTGGTCCTGTTCAGTCCTGCTTTATTCCAAGTTCAGTCCTGGTTTACTCCTGGTTTAGTCTGCATTCAGCTCTGGTGTAGTCCCAGTTTAGTCCTGGTTCAGTTCTGGTTTAGTCCTTGTTTACACCTAGCTCATTCCTGGTTCAGACCTGGTTCAGTCCTTGTTTACTTCTGGTTCAGTCCTAATTAAGTCCTAACTTAGTCCTGGCTCATTCATGGTATATTTCTGGCTGAGTCCTAAACTGGTCCTGGTTTGGTCCTGGTTTGGTCCTGGTTCATTTCTGGTTTAGTGTTGGCTTAGTACTGGTTTAAACCTGATTCTGTCTTGGGTTTGGTTCTATGTTAGTCCTGGTTTAGTCATGATTTAATCCTGGCTCCTGGTTTAATTCCTGGTTTAGTCCTGGCTCAGTCCTGGTTTAGATCTGGTTTAGTCCTGGATCTGTCCTAGCTGGGTCCTGGTTCAGTTCTGGCCAAGTCCTAGTTTAGGTTCAACCTTAGTTCAATCCTTCAAATGATCAGTTATGTCCAGATATCTAGGTTTTACTCTAACTTGAATAACTTCTTGGACCATTACTTTGTACTTCGACTTGAGCAATATTATTTTGAAGTAGCAGTACTATTACTTGCATACAATTACCCACTACTCCTACTACATAATATACTACATATTTACAGTACGCCTGATCCTGCATTTGTGTCCACTTATGCAAATCCTACCCTCTGTGGTTCAGCAAGTCCAATACTGCATCCATCAAACACTGAACCCCGAGTCAACTACATTATGTTTCTAATCCACCAATGACAGCCCTGTTTACCGATCGCCGTGGAGTTTATGAGGCATGAGGGCGAGGACGGGGGGCTTCTGAATCGATCTCCCCAGAGACTGAGGCCGGGATAAAAACGTAGAGATGTGTGGGACTGTAATCAACAAAAACGACCGCCAAGTAATACAAGCATTTTGGGTAATATGACAGAATAAATATGTAAATAAATGGTAGGAGATGATAAGGTTATATTTGGAATTTTGTATACAAACTGATCAGCCAAAACAATATGACCACATGAAAAATGTCATGCACTCTGTCTTTTTTTCTTTTAATACCATTTAGGGTTGTCTAAAGTATTGAATCGATTAAGAAAATATCAATACTGAAAAAGTCACATCCACTGGTTAAATGTGTACATGAATGGGAGAAGATGATAAAGGTACTGTATAGTTGGAATTTTGTATACAAATCGAAAAACAAAACAATATAATATGATAACACATTTCGAAGCATGATGCATTGCTGCTTCATAACCCACGTGCAATACTTTATTTTACTTTATTATGTGCAATACTTATACTATATTATATTATGTGCAATATGAAATTCTTTTGAGCAGTATTACCACCTGTGAAATACTCTACTTACACCTTATTTAAAGGTACAGTGTGTAGGATTCGTGGCGCATAGGTGGATGGTGCTATTGCACTTCCTGTTTTAGCTACGGCAGACCTCGAGGGTCACCCGGGCGCGCCGTAACGCGGACAGCTCGCGTACCTGCGCACGAACCGCGCACCGCTACGGTATAAATAAAATGTGGTCCCGTTCACTGTTTTTCTTTTTCTTTTCGCATGAAAGCACACATTCCCGATCATGTACCATGACAATCTACACATCAAATGAAACCTTACAGTCTCCTCTTTTTGACTATGCAATTTATTTCCCGGCACAACAATCACTCCCCAAGCACATGGGGCTTTTATACGGAAAAGCACAAAAAGAGGTTTGTTACTTGTTGCTTACCTTTGAAGGCTCTGGAAGGCTCTGGACAGGTCAAACTCTGTATTTCACCATAAACTTGGTCTCAATCTGTCCATAAGGATCCAGCAAATAAAATCCAGAAAAACAATTTAGTCCAAAACACGTGTTAGAGCCATTACGACGTGTGATCCGGCAACATGCTTGTCGTTGTTTACCCAAAACCACGAGCCTTGCCGAAGGCGAAGGCGGAGCCCAAATGTCCTTCTGCGGCTCTTGTAATCAAAATGGCTGCCTCTATATGGGGAAGATCCCCCTTTTATGCAGTTATATCCAAGTCCAACAGAATACTTTGATTTCATGATGGAAGTGAAAAGGCTTGGAAAACACTGTATTTTTGAATGGGTATCTTCAATTTCTGTAATTAACGGGTAAAAATCTTAAACACTGTCCCTTTAATCCTACCTGTACCTTTGTATTTTATTATATTTTATTACATATTTTTTATTATATTGTTTACTTTTTTCCTTGTATTTTTATTGCATGTTATTAGTACTTCTTGACTATCTTAGGGCTACATTCACACTGCAGGGCTTAATGCTCAATGACGATTTTTTTGTGAAATCTGATTTTTTTTTGCAAGGCCGTTCACATTTCCAATTAAATGCGACTTGTATGTGATTTCCAGTGTGAACGTTAAACGCACCGAAAGTGTCAATGTTTACGGAAGTAACCTAAAGTTGCTGTCGTACCGGAGCCAGAACATGTACAGCTTATTTGTTTTAAGGAGGAAACGGAGAAAGACAAGGACAAGGTTTTTGGCCACGGCGTTTTGTGGGGCTGTGGCAGAAACGTCCGTAGAAATGAACGTGAGGGTGCGGCGTCGCAGACAAGAGTGGTGGTATTGCTACGTGCATCACCGCTTCACTGATAGGGAGTAGGGATGCAAATTATCGATTAATTCATTAAGTGATAGTTGATTGACCTTATCGATTGATTAACAATTAACTGATAAGCGGCGTTTTTCACCTGAATTTTAGTGTTTCAATAGGGTCTTTAAGAATATAAGCTATAGTATACATAACACTGAGTCAAAAATATATCATAGTATTATTATATTGTATATTCCTCAATTAATTATTCCTTAGTAAAAAGCAGACAAATGTATTGATGCTGAATAACAAAATACAGTAATCCCTCGCTCTATCGCGGTAGTGTAACATTTTTTTATAGTGTAACATTGTGTTCTGTCCTGATTGGCTAAGAGACTAGACCAGGACTAAACGTGGACTGGACCAGGTCTAGACCAGAACTAAACCAGGTCTGGACCAAGTCTGGACCTGGACTGGACCTGGACTCGACCGGGACTCGACCGGGACACGACCGGGACTCGACCGAGTCTGGATCTGGACTGAACCAGGATTGGGCCGCTGCTGGTTTCGTGCGGCTGGTTTGTGGCTCGGGGCCCGGGCCGCAGGCCAGCCGTGCTGGACTCGGGGCCCGGGCCGGCCGCGCGGGACCAGCAGCGGCACGTTGCGGCGCATTCCTGGGCGCCGCGGTTCGATCTCACCTCACACGTACACCCGGGGCTGCTGAGCAGTGCCGTTGGTGCCTGCGGCCGGCTGTGAGTCGAGCACAGCGCGGTGCGCGGTTGCCTTGTTTCGTGACCACGCGATTAGCACAATGAATGCATTTTGTTCGACTAACGTCTTAATCGACAATTAATCGTTAATGGATTAATTGTTGACATCCCTAATAGGGAGTTTATATACTATTTTCGCATGACGAGAAGAACGTTTGTGTACGTTTGTGAGCGCCTACTTGTACCACTCTCGCTGGAGGAAACACGCCCAGGTCGGATTAACGCAACCTGGCCGTTCAGACTGAAGTCGCATGCCAAAAGATCGAATATGTATCGGTTTTAGGACCACATATCCAAGTGGCCTGGATCGCATTTGAAAAAATCGGATCTATGTCATTCAGACTGTCATTAGAAGATCAGATACAGGTCGCATCAAGGCAAAAAAAACAGATTTGGGTCACTTCAGGCTGCAGTCTGAACGTAGCCTTAGCGAGTCAACGGTTCTTCTGATCCTAAGCACTTCATTGCATTGTTGACCTTGTGTTGATCCTGCATATGACAAATAAACAATCTTGAATCTTGTCTTTCAACAAAAATTTGGGGGCCCGGGGCAAGAAGCATGACATGAGCCCCCTCATATATAAATCTGGTACATTTATATCAGAGGGACATTTTTATATAGCACTTTTTCACCTTCAAGGACAACAAGGAGCTACTCACCCATTCACACACTCATTCATTCATACGCCAGTGTACACAGACACTGGTGGCGAGTGTCTTGTTAAGTGTTTTGCCCAAGGACACAATGACAGCATTCATCTGTGGAACATGACATCAACGAATGATGTTTATGTTGAGATTCAAACCGCCAACCTTCGGATCAATGGACAAACACTGAGCTACTGCCACCCTTATAAGAAGAGGGTCTAATTCTGGGCCCCTAAACCCTGGGGCCCAGGACAACAGATCCCTTTATCCCTTATCCCTTTATTTACCCCCACCTGTATGTCTCCAGGGAGATATTACTGCACGCTATGGCATTTAAAGGGATAGTGCGGGTTTTTTTTAAATGTTAATCTGTATGGGTTTCCTCCTAAAAGTTATGTGTGGTAACACCGGCTTACCTCTGACAGTTTGCGCGTATCACTGCGCTCCGGTTAGCTGCCTGTTGCCTGTTCACTCGTAAACTTCCCCTTACGGCAGACCGCATCCGTCGTTCACTTCCGCTAAAGGTTAACAGGCTAATAATAAGTAATAGCCGCGCAGTGATACGAATCGAGACGAGATATGCGAATCCGAAAATACGCTGCTGGATTTTTCGTGGACAACTGTTTGGGACGCAAATATATCACCTTTCGGACAAATGTTTTGTTTTGAGAAGAAAAACAAGCTTTATTACGAGTCCCCGCGAACTTACCGGACCTAATTACCTGAGCTCCAGAACGCGAGCAGAACCGGGCTGAGCGCAAACTGTCAGAGGTAAGCCGGTGTTACCGCACACAACTTTTAGAAGGAAACCCATACAGATTAACATTTTTTTAAAAACGCACTATCCCTTTAACTTATCCATCTCCATCAAGAGTTACAGGTCACATCTGTGGAGTCTTTGTTCTCTTACAGTATACTTGTTCTGATACAGCTCAAGATCATTCAGGAAAGATTAATTTCTGTCCCGTGAACGTGACTTTTTTAGTATCGATACCTGTTCAAATGAGTATGTACTCATTTTAATATCTAATCACATCTGATTTTCGATACTTTTGAAAGCCCTGCATACAACTGGCAGCTTCGGGATATTGACATTGGCTGGAAAAAGCAACAGTTAGCAACAGAATTATGTATTTTTTTTTCTTCTTTCAATCAAGTTTAATTACAGTTGTTCTACAAGAAAAACATCACGAAATAAGAGAAGCATGAAGTTTGCGGTGCTACGCTGCATGAACTTCTGAACTTGTTTTGACACTAAGAAAATAATGAAAATCTACACGCGTTTTCACTTCTGACAAGTACATAGCCGATAATTACTCCAGTTGTTTACATCTCAGCGCAGCGGCTTCATACTAAAAAGAACAAACATGGGTTTCTAAAAAGACGAGGCAGAGGTGAGAGCGGAGCTGTCAGAGGAGTTGAGGAGAAGACAGGGATACAATGTGGAACGTCGATATGAACTCAAATGCCACACACGAATGCCACCGCTTCGTTTACAGGGACTAATTAACTTCAAATGAGATGATAAAGGTCCTCTCTTTGCATAGTGCGGAGAAATACTGTAGCGCGATACTGCAAATACTAGAAATGTCAATGTACACAAAGATGGGGCGAGTGAGAGGAGGGGTAGGGGGTAGGTAAGGTAAGGGAGTATTTTACTAGTGTAAATGCACTTCAGAAATGTACCTAATTATAATAGGCAAGAAATATACAAAGTATACATTTCAGTGAAGTACTTGTGGTACTAGTACTCCTTAGGCCTGTTTCATTCCTGGTATACTTCTGGTTTACTCCTGTTTTAGTCCTGGTTGAGTCCTGGTTTACCCCTGTTTTAGTCCTGTTTTAGTCCTGTTTTAGTCCTGGTTGAGTCCTGGTTGTGTTCTGGTTTACTTCTGGTTTAGTCCTACTTTAGTCCTGGTTGAGTTTTGGTTAAGTCCTGGTTGCGTTCTGGTTTACTTCTGGTTTAGTCCTACTTTAGTCCGGGTTGACTCCTAGTTAAGCCCTGGTTTACTCCAGGTTTAGTCCCGTTTGAGCCTTGGTTAAGTCTTGGTTGAGTCCTGGTTGAGTCCTGATTTAGTCCTGTTTTAGTCCTGGTTGAATCTTGGTTAAGTCCTGGTTGCGTCCTGGTTTACTCCTGGTTTAGTCCTTTTTTAGTCCTAGTTTAATCCTGGTTGAGTCTTGGTTAAGTCCTGGTTGCGTCCTGGTTTACTCCTGGTTTAGCACTGTTTAGTTCTAGTTTAGTCCTACTTAAGTCTTGGTTAAGTCCTGGTTTAGTCCTGTTTAGTTCTACTTTAGTCCTGGTTGACTCCTAGTTAAGCCCTGGTATACTCCAGGTTTTGTCCCGATTGAGCCTTGGTTAAGTCTTGGTTGAGTCCAGGTATTGTCCTAGTTTAGTCCTGGTTCATCCTGGTCTAGACCTGGTTTGGTCCTAGTTTTGTCTGTTTTAGTTTAGTCCTGGTTTAGTCTTTTTTGTGTAATTCCAGTTAAGAAATTCACATTATTTACAATAGGCTACCACTTTGAGTAGTAGTAGTAGTAGCTAGTAGTAGCAGTAGTAGCTAGTAGTAGTAGTAGTAGTAGCAGTAGTAGTAGTAGCTAGTAGTAGAAGTAGTAGTAGCTAGTAGTAGTAGCTAGTAATAGTAGTAGTAGTAGTAGCAAGTAGTAGTAGCAGTAGTAGTAGTAGTAGCTAGTAGTAGTAGTAGCTAGTAGCAGTAGTAGTAGTAGTAGTTGTTGTTGTAGTAGTAGTAGCTAGTAGTAGTAGTAGCTAGTAGCAGTAGTAGTAGTAGTAGTAGTAGTGAGTCAGTGAAGCTGGTAATTCATTTAAGTAATAATAGTCACAGGGCTCTCAAGTCTCACGCATTGAGAGTGTGACACACGCACACATATGGTATTTCTCACGCACAGCGCTTCTGTGCCCAGAAAATCGGTTAGATAATGCAGGCACCGCGCGTTTTCAGCCCCGCTCCTTGTGAAAAATTGTTCACTCGCATCCCCCCCAACCCCCCACCCCCCCGCTCCTCAGGAAAAAAATGTTCACTCGCACCCCGCTCACGCACGACCCTGCTCAAAACTTGAGAGCCCTGTAGTCAAATTACTACTAGTAATAGTAGTAACAACAGGAGATATATGTAGTATAAGTAGTAGTAGGTGTACAAAAGCAGAAGTATAGCCAATGGTAGCAGTAATTTGAAGTAATAAATATTTTGGAGAGTAGTCGTGCTCCACAGTGTGGCATTAAACTTCTCTATCTCCATGGAGACAAATGGCTGGGTGACTGGACTAGACCAAAATAGCGCTCAGATCTGTGGAAAGGAGAGGCTGCTCATAGTAAGAATGCATTTTTAAGGTATTTTGGGGGCAATAAAAACACTGTAATTTAATAAAGCTGAGATGAATACTTAATACCACACTGTGTAACATTCCAGGACAACAAGAATATTAATAATTTTTAATGTAGATGATGTTATCTAAACAGAGCGCTGTAGCTTATTTCAATGTCCTGTGATTTACTAGAGGATTCAGCTTCACACATGGTTCTCATTGTTCACATTTGTACAGTACAGTCTGAAGGAGGTACCACTGTATGTGTGGTTTTCACTGCTCCAGCTCCGATACTTTTGAGTTTAACCCCAATCCATCAACAGCTACGGGAGGTGAGAGCCACTACTGACCCTGACGAAAAGGGGAAACTCTGGACACAAATCATTACGGGACAAAAATCTGGGTCCCCGTAGGACGCAGGATTCTCAGTGTGCTCGAATTTCCTGCTGTAATTGCTGGATTTGCTGGGTTTCAGATGACATCGCAACATTCACTTAAAGGTGCATTGGGTAACTTTTTTGTGGGAGTGTCCGTCACCTCCTTGTTTCTGTGGATATGTCAATTGCCTGGAATGTTCCACAGTATGATATTAAACAGCTCTACCTTATATTTATTCAGTTAAAGGTGGTTTTCATAGCTCAAAAATACATAGAAATGGCTTTGTCTGGAATGTTTCGCAGTATGGCTTTAAACATTTATCTCCATGGAGACGAAACCAAGCCAAGTTACAGGTCAGACCTGTGGAAGCAACGTCGCTCACAGTTAAAATGCCTGTTTTTGTAGATATTTTTGAGCTACAAAACCACCTGTTTGAGCTGTTTAATGTCATACTGTGGAACATTCCAGGGAGAGCAATGACATATCCATGGAAACAAGGAGTTACAAAAGTTACACAGTCCTTTAAGAACTGTAGATGGAAATGAGCTTCCTATAAGCTTGAACCAGGTCCAAGAAGGTGTTGTACACTGTCCTGTTCAATAAAAGAATTAAAAGAAAATAAATTAAGCAAATCCTGAAATCTAGGAAGATTTCACATACCATTTTCCACTCCTCCTCCAGCAGTAAAGACACAAACGCAACTACTCAACCAACAAATAGGAAAGATCCATTCTATAAACAGCTACATTTGTCTTCCTTAAACAAGGGAAGGCTCAATACTTTTCAAATCCCCTCAGGTCTGTCCACATTTCAAATAGAATCTTTGGTCGACTACACAAGAAAGAGTTAAAAAGACGGAAAAATACACTTATGTCTTACGCTTGTGTCCAGTCAGGGTGTAGAAACAGGCTTCAAACGCTGACACCTTGTACTTGAGATCAGCTTTTTCCTCCAGCGTATTGTGAATTACCGTAATTAGCCTGCCAATATGAGTACAATGTAAGCTTCCCTCCCCGTAACGCAACGCAGCTGGAATCAATGCGTAGACAGGGGCTTTGGCATGTCCCATTAAGTTTGGACAAGAAAATCACTTTGTGCAAAATGTGGTTAAAGACTCTGGACATGAGAATTTTTACATATATTTTAGTACATTTTCTTATGAACCAGTACAGGTATATTTTATAAGCAGTTCTTAAAAGTGCACTGTGTAACTTTTTGGTTGGGTCCATCACCTTCTTGTTTCTATGGATACGTCATTACTCTGGCTGGAATGTTCTACAGTATGGCATTAAACATTTATACCTTACATATATTCAATTACAAGTGGTTTTAGAGCTCAAAAATACCTAGAAAAACAGGCATTCTGACTGTGAGCGGGGTCGCCTCGCCGCAGATCTGAGCTGTAACATGGTCTGGTTTGGTCTCTGTGAAGATTTAATGCCATACTATGAAACATTCCAGACAATAGAGAAAAGGAGGTGGCAGACCCTCCACCAGAAAAGGTACATAATGCACCCTTAAGGTCAAAATAAGTCTCCTGCGTACAGCCGGCATTTAATTATAAACATTTTAGTGTCCAAAAATTAGGAAGTGCACACTAAGCATTCTGTTCTAGCTGGCGTGGAGAGCAGACGCTTTTTCTTCTTCCTCTCTTATCTTGGCTCTGTCTGGTGTTTTATTTCTCTCGTCTTGTAATTTTTCTCCTGTTGGAACAGATTTTCAAAATCCTAAATTATGAATTGGATAAAGCTGGTCCCAACGCAATTGGCACACTTTTTTTTTCCACAGAGGAGCGCCGGTCCAGAGAGCCAGAGAGTCCCGACGGACACTCGCTGCCGGATACACGAGGGACGCATTGTGTGCCTGGCACAGCTGTTCCTGGAGGAAGTGGAACAATTTACTATTGGAATTTTGATGCCAGGACATCTGAGTTGGCCAGGGGGATGTTTTCTGACCCATCGGAAATTGGAGCCGGAGTGGACAAGAGCCCACGAGCTGTCGGCCGTCATTTTACACCACAGTGGGGCTGCTGCAGACCAGGGAGGTCTACATCAGAAGGAGAAACACAGATTGAGGACTCTACCATCTCCAATCTGTGGAAACCCGTCTGGCATTTGGATAACATCGCAGATAAATGGATGTTGGACTGTGCGGAACAGCGGCACAGCCCGCTTTCATTCATCATACGTGCCAGGGGGAGGACTGCAAGTCGCACAGCCCTGCTTGGTGGCATGAAGTTGGGGGGTCTGGCAGAAACCAGGGTTCTGGCAAATTGTTCGCCTGGGTTCTAAAAATATATCAATTATGTTAAATTCCCCCCTTTTTGGTATAATCACTTCTCGTGAAAATGTGATTCAGCTGGACTTTTTGTTTTGACTGGACCTTCTGCACAAACACGTCCAAGGTCGACAGCTGCAGCCTTATCACACAGCACACTACAAAACAAGGCATTCCACATTCGGCTCACATTGATATTCATTCATTCATTCATTCCTCCTGCCTCTGCTTCAGTTTTCAATCAATGTCATTGATTTTTCTGGACTGCTCCCCTTCCCACCCGTCCGTCTGTCACCAACGACAAAAACGCCGTGTGTTTTACCTGTCCAATTGTTGTTGTCGTAATATGCTTGTGAATATTGTCATTGATTGTACTGCATCTCTTTCCACTGTTATCTCAAAGTTGGCGGCGCACACATGCACACGTCTCTATCTCTGTCCAGCTTAGTCAGGGGGAAACGAAATTTTGATTTTCTATCTGTCTTGTACATATGTTTTTTTTGACAATAAAGCAAACTATGAACTAAGCATGCTGGTTGTTGTTAGCATGACTGTGAAGACAAAACTCTGCTCTGGTTTCTGAGAATTTTGAAAAGTGTTTATAAATGTTTAGTTTCATTCCCACATGTTAAATACACAAACCCTGCTGTGTTCTTCTCTCAAACTGAAAACACTCTGTTCCACCTTGTGATGTCACATGGTGATACAGGAATTGCTCCAGTATGTTTTTAAACTCCACACACCTTCACTAGAATCATTTGGGTCATTTTCAGAGCTGGAATTGCTAATCTCTACTGAACTAAAGATAGGAGGTAACCGTTAAATTGAAAACTACGACTGCATGACATCATAAGGTGGAACAGAGCATTTTGAGGTTTGGGGATGTAGACTGACTAATAATGCAGGTTTACTCAAACATGTGAATGAAACAAAACAAACAAAACACAACTTGAGATATGTTTTAATGAGGTAATAAGAGTCAATTTTGTTTTAAATGAACTACTGTAGCGCTGTTTTTCACATTTTAAAACAGTTAAAATCACAGGGCCTTTAAAAAACATAATTTAGACATCATTTCTTGGGGGTATTTTTGTAGGAAAAGCAATGCAAACAGATTATATCACCACAAAATAAATCTGTTTTTGATAAAGGCTAATCTAGACTCTTTAATTATTGTATTTGGATGGAGGAAGGATCGCCTCAGGAGCCAGCGCGTTTGCAACGAAATGTATAAGATCCCGTGTAGGGCGCGTTGCCAGATAATACATAGAGCAAATATTTTGAAAGCAGTGATGGTGCAATCCCCACTAGACCGTAAGTATAAAGAACATGATTTTTTTTCCAGGAATACAAGAAAATGTTCTAGCTGTGTTGAGGATATGATGTGTGTGACATGAAGCAGAGAGGAGATTTGAGCCAAGTAGAGCAAAAGAGTGGAAAAAAAGAGAAAAATCCCCTTTGGTTACTCTACACTGCAAAAAATATCTTACAAGTACTTCAATTCATGATGTTAATGCTACTCTATGTGAACTTAAGGGTCCTACATGACACAAAATTGACTCTTGTGAGCTTTAAGCCATGTTATAATGTTTTTACCTCATCAAAAACATGCCTGGAGTTGTGTTTTGTTTCATTCACACATGTTTGAGTAAGCCTTTTGTTAGCTCAAAATGCTCTGTTCCATTTCGTGATGTCATGTAGTGGTAGTTTTCAAGTTAACAGCTGCATTTTACCTTTTAGTTCAGTAGAGATTGGAAATTTCAGGGCTGAAATGGTACAAATGATTCTAGTGAAGTTGTGTGGAGTTTAAAAACATGGTGGAGCAGTTTGAGAGAAGAACTTTCTGTGAGGATTTGTGTGATATACGTGAATGAAACAAAACACGACTCTGTTTTTAATGAGGAAACAACATTATAACATAGATCAGAAAATAACGTAAAATATATCCAGCTAAGTCAGCCCTGACCAAGACTAGTTCAGAATCTGGAGATGGGTCAACCCCAGTGGCCAGACCTGGACCAGTAATCGGGCATACTGATAGTTTCCAATAACCAATGAGGATATAGAAGCTTACGAGAGCGGTCCCACCCCTTTCTCTGCACTGATCCCCGCTAGTTTCAGTGTTGAGCGTGGAAACATGGAGAAGCGGCAGAAAGGGGGTGTGGAGAAGTTGCGGGCTAAAAGATTAAAGATCCCATGACATGGTACTTCTTGATGCTTTTTATATGGCACCTTAATGGTTCCCTAATACTGTAAATGAATCCTTCTCCAAAATCAAGACTCAGTGCATGAGATATGACTCTGACTGTCTTCACGAGGCTAAATATGTCTCTAAAACGCTTTATTCTGGGCGTTGTTGCTTGAATGCAAATGAGGAGGACAGAGACAGGCCAGTGCAGCAGGTGGGGGTGTGGCCAAATACGCCGCTGGTTCCTCGTTTAAGCGGTGCGGTGTGCGCTGGCCCCACTTCCGTGTGTGTAAGCGCGGAGGAAGATATGAGACGAGTTGCATTAAAAAAACACATTTCCACAGAAAATAAAATTAAACCACTGCTGTTTCAGAGGTTCAGAGGCTCGGATAAAGGACATCCGAGCCTGGAAACATTTTCACGTGTCTCCAGGCAAATAAAAAAACGCATCTCGCATTTCGTAGCTCGTTTGCGGTCCAAACTCTCTGGGCGTGATTTACAGAGACGGTGGGTAGACATTCAGACGGTGGGTGGAAACCTTTCCAAGAATGTGACATCAGAAAATTCCCTTGTTCAGAATCGCCCGTTTGGGCTGTCTTTTTTTCAAACGCAGAAAAGGACTGCAAATGCTCAGTTTACACATTTCACAACTTTTAGCCAGGGGGGCTAAACAGGGTAGGGGAGCTCACATTAACGTTCAAAAACCTCAGAAAGTGAAAATTTCATGCCATGGGACCTTTAAAAAATCTCACTATTGACGCTGCAAAATGTTCTAAAATAACAGACATATTCTCTGGAGGGTTCTGCTGGAGCCTCCAAGTCCTCTGCAGCCAGAGGGAACCTGAGGGACAGAGTGACTCGGGAAGTGTAGCACAGGCACAGCAGGTAGTAATGTTAGCATAATACTAATAATACGGGACTTTTAGGTGATGGACAGGCATGAAAATCGCTCACCTTTTGGTGAAATTTGCTGTTTTGAAGCCAAAACAGGTGACCTACGTGTAGGTCAATTAGGTTTTTTTGTGTGTGTGCAAGATGCATTTTAAATAAACCACTGTGTAGTTACTGCGAGTTTGCTGGTGGATTTTGGATTTATCCGTAAAATGTTGCACCCTGGTTTCCCCTCGGCCAAGACGTAACAATAGTAAAATACTTTTCTTCTGGGAACACAAACGTAAATTAGTCCGTTGTGCTCCGCTAATTACGAGAGGCCGGTCTAAGCCAAAAATGCCAGGGCCGTTTTTTTTTTTGTCCCAGTCCAGCCCTGCCAGTGGCATTAGAGGATGGGTCAAATGCAGATGAAAAATGTCCAATACAGAAAAATAAAGCGTACCTTAATTAACTGTTCGCTATTAGCCCGTTTAGTCCCTTCTCTCACTCTAAAGTTGCACCATGACCGAGAAACAACTGTCTGGGATAGTCACAGGCAGCTGCGTGCACATGTTCTCATCCAACACTGCGCCTCATTGAACAAAATGCGGTTTATTTTATGGTGCTCATAAAGTTCCTATTAAAATGCACAAACAATATGATATAGTTTTTGTTCTCCATATCTCTTTTTAAGTGGGGTAAAAACAAAACACAATGCATGCAATTGGAAGCTTTATTTTCTTATCCCTGCATAAAATTATCTTGGAACTTGTCCTGGTTTGATCCCGGTTTAGTCCTGATGTAGACTTGGTCCTGTTCTAGTCCTGGTTTAGTCCAGTTCTTGATCCAGGGTTTAATCCCAGTGTAGTTGTTGTGGTGCGTGTGACATTTAAAAAAATTGCACTATGTAACTTTTCTGGTGGAGGGCCCGCCACTAGCTTGTCTCCATGGAGATGTCTGTCATTTTCTGGAATGTTCCACAGTATGGCATTAAACTTGTCCATGCATTTATTCAATTAAAAGTGTTGTTATCGCTACAAAACATTAAAAACATGCATTGATACTGTAAACGGGCTCACTCCTCCACGGAACTTGGCCTGGTTACGTCATCTTCTTGTCTCCACAGAAATAGATCATTTTAATGTCCTACTGTGGAACATTTCAAGCAAAGCAATGGCATCTCCATGGAAACAAGCTAGTGGTAGACCTTCAACCAGAAAAGTTGCATGATTAAAGGGTCCATATTTGGTTATTTTCATATCTATATTAAATGTTTTCTCATTAATGTAATCCTTTATTATTAGTCTGTCTACATCTCCAAAGCTCAAAATGCTCTTTTCCAAGTTGTGATGTCATGAAGTGCTAGTTTTCAAGCTATATTTTACTTTTAGTTCAGTAGAGATTGGCAATTCCAGGGCTAAAATTATCCAAATGATTCTAGTGAAGGTGTATGGAGAGAAGAACTCAGCCTAAATATTCAGGGTTTGTGTGTTTAAACGTGTGTGAATGAAACAAAACACACAAAGCTCACAGGAGTCGGTTTCGTGCAGCACAGAACCTTTAAACCAGACTCGTCCATTTTTTGGAGTGCACCGTCGGTGATTCGTCTGCTAAATACGTCTCGAACAGGGTTTTCAGCGGAGCGTGCAGCCAAAAGGTTTCCAGAGAAGGAATAAAAGGTAGGAAAAAGCTGGAGCAGATGTTTTTTAGTTCATTTGTAGTAAGTTGACATGGAACACTGAGCTTAGCTGGATTCTGACCATCGACTGGGCAAAGCGGCCAAGGGCTCAGTGAATTTTCTGGAAGTATAGATTTCATTTCATGGTTAATAAAAGAAGAGGAGATGTTTCACTGTAATACATCTGCAATAGAGTACGTTGTGTTGAGAAAAGAGTTTATTTTATGTCAGATAAAAATCACTGGGAAAAAGGAAAAATGGTTCTGACATGTACAGATGAGAGGTAGTGGATATACAGAGGAGGGAGGGTGTAACTTTTGAGGTTGAAGGCCACCTGCTTGTCTCCATGGAGATGTTATTGCTTTGCTTGTAATGACATTATTAAACTTTCCTTCTATCAGTTATTCTATTACACGTGTTTTTAATGCTCGAAAAATACCTGTAAAAAGATACATACTGTATTTATTATGAGCAGGGTTGCCTCTCCCCAGATTTGAAATGTAACTGCACCTGGTAGCCTGCTCATCTCCATGGAGACAGATCACTTAAAGGTCCCATATTATGAAAATTAATTCTTGTGAGCCATGTTAGAATGCTGTTACATACTCAAAAACCTACCTGGAGATGTGTTTTGTTGCATTCACACATGAGTTTGAGTAATTATTATTGGTCTGTCTGCATCTCCAAAGCTCAAAATGCTCTGTTCCACCTTGTGATGTCATGAAGTGGTAGTTTTCAAGTTAACAGCTACCTTCTACCTTTAGTTCAGAAGAGAATGGACATTTCAGAGCTTAAATCACCTCAATGATTCTAGTGAAGATGTATGGAGATGTATGTTTAGTCCTGTTTTAGGCCTGGTTTAGTCCTTGATTTTAAGATTAAGATTAAGATTAGATAGATTAAGCCTTTATTGGTCTCACACACAATGACACTCAGTGACACACGGGAGAAATTTTACTTCTGCATTTGACCCATCCTTTTTCAGGAGCAGTGAGCAGCCATCTTTCAGCGCCCGGGGGGCAGTACCGTGAAGGGTCTTGCCCAAGGACCCACACTGGCTAGCTCATTGCCGGGGGGGATTTGAACCCACAACCCCCGGGGGGAAAGTCAGTGACTTACCAGTTGAACTAACCACCCGGTTTAGTCCTTGGTTTAGTCCTGGTGTGTTAAACATGTGTGAATGAAACAAAACACAACTCCAGGTGTAGTCGTGATGAGGAAACAACATTATAACAGATCAGAAAACAGTGCGACATGGGCCCTTTAAATGCCATACTGTGGAACATTTATGGTAGATCTTTAAAGGCAAATTAACGTTTTTTTACAATCTGAGCCTTCTTTCGGCAATAAAACAAGTAGTTTTACTCACCCATAGCATTTTTCTGTCAATTGTATCATATGCTCGGGGCATTACTTTGCGGTGTCCAAATAACACAAACTTTAGCACTTTTTAAATCATAGAAGCCCGATGTCTTAATGTAAGATTTCGTTTGAAGGAAAAGTGGCCTGTAATCCGAGATTTAGCCATAGTTTCGAGTAGATGAGGACGCCAGTGCGCATGCACGGACTGCTCCCGGGACCCAAACATGAAACGCAAAGCTGAAAACTATGGATAAATCTCGGATTACAGGCCACTTTTGCTTCAAACGAAATCTTACATTAAGACATCGGGCTTCTATGATTTGAAAAGTGCTAACGTTTGTGTTCAATGATAGACATTCATAACGCCCAATAAACGGCCGTTGGCAATCGCTAACGGATACGCTACAACATAACTTTCTTCAAACGGCTCCAAATGACACAAATGTGATATGGGTGAGTCAAACGACTTGTTTTATTACCGAAAGAAGGCTCAGATTGTAAAATAACATTACTTTTCCTTTAACATCTCCATAGAAACATACAGTTAGTGGATCATCCATCAAATTCCATAGTGCATCTTTAACAAAACAGCAGTTAGCAAATTAGCTCATTTCCCCAATCCACTTATGGTAATGCTTTATGTATGGATTTACACACACACACACACACACACACACACACACACACAGAGAGAGAGAAAGGGGTCATATCTCCACCCTCCCCCCGTCTTTCTAATCACCTCGTTAGGATTCGCTGCACCAGAGATGAGTCCAGGCCTGTAATTGGTCAGTGCTTTGGTCAAACACAGACACATTAGGAGCTTTGGAGCGTGACTGCAGCACAAACGCTCAGAGGAGAGATAAATATGGCTACACACTCCAAACTAAATGAAAGCTAAAGGCCAACACCACCACCAATGCATCATATTTAATGCAATATAAGAGATGGAGAAATCAACACCACGCAATATGACGCAAAACTGAGGTTTAAGGCATGTTATAATGTTCAAAAACCTCTTCAAAAACATACCTGGAGTTGTGTTTTGTTTCATTCACTCACACATGTTTGAGTAACCCTTTATTATTAGTCTGTCTACATCTCCAAAGCTCAAAATGCTCTGTTCCACTTTGTGATGTCATGAAAAAGAAGTAGTTTTCAAGCTATTTTTTATCTTTAGTTCAAAAGAGATTGACACTTCCTGGGCTGAAATTATCCAAATGATTCTAGTGAAGGTGTATGGAGTTTAAAAACACAGTGGAGCACTTCCTGTATTACCACATGACATCACAAGGTGGGACAAGGTGTTTTCTGTTTGTGAGAAGCATACAGAATGCAATAGAATATTAACCAAAACACAGGGTTGTCAATTCATTTTTTTACTAATAACTATGGGGTAAATTAGACAAGCTTTGGCCCTTGTTTACTGTATGGTTGCTAGGTAACAGTTATCCATATATGTCACATCTGTTTACAATTTCCAACCAGGCAATAAAACGACCACACATGAAACACATCCATCATTTTTTGTGTCTTTGTCTTGTTTTTACTGAAATACCTTGGAAAACACGTATCTCTTCGGATATACAACTTCGCCTGGCCTGCCTCCATGGAGACACTAGATAACTTCAATGCCATACTGTGGAACATTCTTGGGAAAGCAGTAACATCTACACTGAGACAAAGTTTGGATGATTTTTCTTATTATAATGCTCTAGATGTGCAGGTATTCACTTTCATATACAGTAAATACATCAATGCTTTGTGGCGTGGGATTTTTTTGTCTTCCCTTATTCTTCTATATATCCATGTTTTCCTTTATTATCTTTTTTTTTTTTTCCCAGATTTTGAGTTAACTTTGTAATGTCATGAAGCATACACTATTATTAAACAGGAATTATCAGGTTGCTAATTGGTTCCATGTCGACAAATCTGGCGGAATTTTCTATTTTGACAAGAAATAAATTCATTCAAAGGTTTTCTCAGTAATGATACAAAGAAAATATATTTCCAAAAAAATACTAAGTCGTATAATGTAGGAATATCATGGCTTTGGTGGTTGTTGTCCAACACTGAACCAAATCCTTTCACTTTCACGATAGGAAGTCATCTCTCCTGGTTTTGTGTCATTTTTAGGGGGTCAAATCGTTTCTAATAACTATGGGGTATGTTGATAACCCGGGTATGTTGAGAAACGAATATTCATCTCTCTCCGTTTTCCAAATTGAGGCGCCCTTTTCATGTTCACTGGTATTTTTAAAAACTGAGACATTTCCCTTCGTTTGTACCCATCTTTTACATGCAAACGGCGAATTCGACTCTGAAAACAAAGGAGAATGCTCTGCAAGCCAATCAGAATCGCACTTTTGGTGCGTCAGCTGCCTAAAAATCAGTTTTCCTCAGTTTACATGCAAACGCGAAACCGGAGTTTTCGAAAATCTCCACTTTTGCTGGAGTTTTTAGAGGAAAAATCTGTGTAAACGAAAAGCACAAACGAAGGGAAAAGTCTCCATTTTGTAATATGTGTAAACAGGAAGCATCCATTAATTATCATTAAACAGGAATTTTCAGTTTGCTAATTGGTTCCAAGTCGACAAAACTTTTTTTGCGAAATATATTTTATTTGATTTTTCCATTTCAAGCAAGAAAGAAAAAAAAAAAAAAAGACATCCACTCCCAAATCAAAATCAAACCTAAAAATAAGAGCACAAATAAAAACAAAACAGAAAACAAAGTAGCCTCTCTCCATGTACAAAACCGTCATCACATTAAGCATTTTCTGCAGGGGATTTACAAGTCAACAAGGCCCTCTTCTATGTTTTGATCTTGTTATGTTTTGACAAATTTTATAAATGGACCCCAAATATTTTCAAATATATTTTGTTTTGCCTTTTGTATATATGTTATTCTCTCCAGTGACAAGCTAGACAACATTTGCTTTAAAGGAATAGTGCGGGGTTTTTTTTACGTTAATCTGTATGGGTTTCCTTCTAAAAGTTACGTGTGTTGACACCGGCTTACCTCTGACAGTCTCAGCTGAGCCCGGTTCGGCTCGCTTTCTGGAGCCCACGTAAGTACGTTCACTTGTAAACTTTGGCGTAGACATCCGCTGAAGGTGAACAGGCTGACAGAGTTAACATGGGCGTAGTGATACGAGTGGAGAGAGACAATACGCAAATGCGAAATACGCTGCTGGATGTTTCGTGGACAACTGTTTCGGACGCAAATATATCACCTTTCTAACAAATGTTTTGTTTTGAGAAGAAAAACAAGCTTTATTTCATGTTCCAGGGAAGTTACCGGACCTACTTACGTGGGCTCCAGAAAGCGAGCCGAACCGGGATCAGCTGAGACTGTCAGAGGTAAGCCGGTGTCAACACACGTAACTTTTAGAAGGAAACCCATACAGATTAACATACAAAAACCGCACTATCCCTTTAACCATGGTGGAATTTTCTATAAGAATTTTGACAATAAATAAATTCATTCCAAAAGTTTCTCGGTAACGATACAAAGAAAATATATTACCAAAAAAATACTAAGTCGTCTAATGTAGGAATACCATGGCTTTGGGCATTTTTGTCCAACAATGAACAACTTTTCCAACACCAAATCCTTTCAGTTTCACTATAGGAAGTCATCTGTCCTGGTTTTGATAGCGCGCCATCTCTCCACTCTTTCCTCGACAAAGATAGTCCACATGTTTATTGCTCATTGGAGCAAATAATAAAAGGAAGCAGGCAGTGAGACTAGATATGCCACTGCTATTCACACAGAGCTGCAGGTACGGCTGAGTTTGAGAAGCAGCGGAGCAACCGGAATACAGAATTTTAAGAAGGTAAAGAAAAAAAGATCTAGAATTGAATTAAACTTGAAGGTGCATTATGTCACTTTTTAACTTTTGGTGTTCAGACATCTTGTACCTGCGTGTCTCTATGGAAATGTCGAGAATATTCCACAGTATGGCATTAAACTTGCCTATCTTGCATTTATCCAATTTCAGTTTCTTTGCCTTAAAGATCCCATGACATGGTACTTCTTGATGCTTTTATATGGCTCCTTAATGGTTCCCTAATACTGTAAATGAATCCTTCTTCAAAATCAACACAGTGCATGAGAAACAGAGATAAGATGAGAAAGAGTCATTTTTCTCTCTCTGAACACTCTATAATGGGCATTGTTGCTTGAATGCAAATGAGGAGAAAAGAGCTGGCCTATAGTAGAGGGTGGGGGCGTGGCCAAACTCTCCGCTCTCGCTCTGAGCGCTCAGCTGATCCATTTCCTTGTTTTTGCACGGGGGGAGAGATTTGAAGCGTTCCATTGAAAAATAAACACATTTCCACAGAAAATAAAATTAAACCACTGCTGTTCAAAGGTCCAGAGGCTCAGATAAAGGACTTCCGAGCCTAGAAATACTCAGACGTGCCTCCAGGCAAATAAAAAAACGCATTTCGCATTGCCTAGCGCATTTGCAGTCCAAACTCTCTGGGCGTGATTTACAGAGACGCTGAGTTCAGACAGACGGGGGTGGAACTGCATTTGCATTTCTTTTTTCGATCTGACGTCAATAAGGTGCCTTGTTCAAAATCGCCCGTTTGAGCTCCGATTTTTTGTAACGCAGAAAAGGATCGCAAATGCTCAGTTTAGACAATTCGCAACTTTTAACCATGGGGGGGAGGGGCCTAAACAGGGTAGGGGAGCTCACATTAATGTTCAAAAACCTCAGAAAGTGAAAATTTCATGCCATGGAACCTTTAAAAATACATTGAGAACACATGCGTTCTTACTGTGAAGGTTGCCTCTTCGTAGATCTGACATGAAACTAAGTCTAATGATGTCACCTGCTGTTTCCATGGAGATAATTATAATTACGTTTAATGCTATACTGTGTAACATGCAGGCAACGCAATGACACCTCCAACTGGCAGACCCTCCACAAAACAGTTATTTAAATTTCCTTTTGTTTCATTTAACAAAGCGTGAAGAAAAAAGACAAGGGTCATTTGAGAATTGGAGGACATTTGGGCTTTAAAATTCTTGAAAAATAAACCTTCACTTTTCTGATTTTCTGCTACATCAATAATAGGTAATAAACTATCAAATGCTTGATTAGCTCAGCTTACGGATCAAAGGTACAATTTTTATTACATGATTTATTTGGTTTATTTATTGATTTACTCTAATCTAGGGATGCATTCGATTAATTCATTAATCTATAATTGATTGACTTTATCGATCGATTAACGATTAACTGATAAGCGGCGTTTTTCACATGTTTCAATAGGGTCTTTAAGAATATAAGCTATAGTATACATAACACTGAGTCATAAATATATCATAGTATTATTATATTGTATATTCCTCAATTAATTATTCCTTAGTAAAAAGCAGACAAATGTATTGATGCTGAATAACAAAATACAGTAATCCCTCACTCTATCGCGGTTCGCGGATTTTTTTATTTTTTAAATTTTTTTTTTTATAGTGTAACATTTTTTTTTATAGTGTAACATTGTGTTCTGCGTCCTGATTGGCTAAGAGACTAGACCAGGACTAAACGTGGACTAAACCAGGTCTAGACCAGAACTAAACCAGGTCTAGACCTGGACTGGACCTGGACTAAACCAGGATTAAACCACCACGTGCCGCTGCTGGTTTCTTGCGGCTGGTTTGCGGCTCTGGCTGAGACTACGCATTCCGGACGCCGCGGTCCGATCTCATGCTCAGCAGCCCCAGGGCAGTGCCGTTGAGTGAGCGCAGTGCGCGGTTGCCTTGTTTCGTGACCACGCGGGTGCGCGTGTCCGCGATTAGCGATTAATTACAATTAATGCATTTTGTTCGACCAACGTCTTGATCGACAATTAATCGTAAGTCGATTAATTGTTGACATCCCTACTCTAATCACAGTAACAGGGTTGCAGGTAACAGGGTTGCAAATCCGCACTAATGTTATCTTTATCTCAGGAGTAGAAGCTGTTTAGCTGTTACTGCTAATCAAGAGGAAAAACGTATTCATGCAAAAAGTAAAGGAAAAAAAATAATTGTCTTATTCTGATCATTTGCATAACAGGGTTGCATGAGGCAGAGCGAGACATTCAGTCAAGGCTAACTATGTTATAAAAATATGAAAAATAGAGAAGGCAAACCTTTGCTCTGCCCATTCTTTTGGAAAACTGTTTGATGATGTCAAGTCCAGGGGATCATGTGGTTCTGCTTTCTTCTTCTTCTACCAGGCTAAAAATGTTATGGTAACAGGGTCGGTGCATGTTGTGGGACACATGTTCCATGAATAATTATTATTATTTGAAATATTATGTCTATTAAAACAAACAAACAAGAGATGGCAATGAAACAAATTAAACAGGAAAAACAGGAAATTTCAATTTAATTTTAACTGTTTTATCTGAGATTCAGTTTGGCTTGACTTATTTGGTATTTTTAAAAATATTTTCAAGCATTCTTTTCTTTTAGGTTTTTTTTTAGATTTGGTCTCAAAACAAGTAAATTCACTCAGAAACTGTATGTTTTAGTATGTGGATTATTTAATATTTGATGGATGGGATGTAAAATGTCCTCCAATTCTGGAATTACCCACAAAAGAAAAAAAAAACAAAAGAAAAAAAACACAAATTTAAGTTTGACTTCTTTTTTGTAGTGTGACCAACCTGGGGGGACTGCATGTATGTCTATGGTGGAATGTTCAGCACAGAGGGACAATAACAGTGCAAAATTCAGCTCACCTAGCCAAGTCAGTTCTTTATGATCAGATTATGTTTTAAAAAAATAAAATAAAATCATATCAAACTCTAACTTGAGTGACAGAGCTCCAGACAGAGCAGTGCCTCCAGTTAGCATCAGTACCAGACGTTAAAGCCTGTCATTGTGAGTGCTGTGAAGTGGTCGGAGAGGAGATTGTTTGTAGAGAACTGACGTGTGGACGTGTGACCTCAGCCTGTTTATCTCTTCTGTCTCATCACTGCTGTTATTTCTTCTTCTCTTGTGGTTTTTAATTAAGGTTCTTCTTCATGACTTTGTGTTGACCTGAACTGGTGCCACTGCTCACAAGTACGACTCAAGGTGGTGCAGGCAGTAAAATTACCCATAAAAACTTGTACGTGAAATTAAATAAATTCTGATCTCTAGCTCCAAAAATTAAAAATGAAATGTTAAAAGAATAATGGTAATACTCCTCCTCTTCCTACTACTACTACTACTAATACTATTACTACTACTACCCCTACTCCTCCTCCTACCCCTACTCCTCCTACTACTACTCCTTCTACTCCTACTACTACTACTACTACTACCCCTACTACTACTACCCCTACTACTACTCCTACTACCCCTACTACTACCAGTACTCCTACTCCTCCTACTACTACTCCTCCTCCTACTACTGATACTACTACTCCTACTACAACTACTAGTCCTCCTACTACTACTACTACTCCTACTCGTACTCCTCCTTCTCCTAATCCTCCTCCTCCTCCTCCTCCTCCTCCTCCTCCTCCTACTACTACTACTACTCCTACTCCTACTCCTCCTACTACTACTCCTCCTCCTACTACTACTACTACTAGTCCTCCTACTACTACTACTCCTACTCCTCCTTCTCCTACTCCTAATCCTCCTACTACTACTCCTAATCCTCCTCCTACTACTACTACTACTCCTACTACTACTCCTCCTCCTACTACTACTACTCCTCCTACTACTAGTCCTACTCGTACTCCTCCTTCTCCTTCTCCTCCTCCTCCTCCTACTACTACTACTACTCCTACTACTACTACTACTACTCCTACTCGTACTCCTCCTCCTCCTCCTCCTCCTCCTACTACTACTACTACTACTACTACTACTACTACTACTACTACTACTACTACTACTACTACTACTACTACTACTACTACTACTACTCCTACTACTACTACTCCTACTCCTACTCGTACTCCTCCTTCTCCTACTCCTACTACTACTAATAATAATAATAAATCAGTTTTATGTAGCGCGTTTCTGGACACTCAAAGACCCTTTACAGTCCATTATTTATTCACTCATCACTTGGTGGTGGTAAACTATTGTAGCCACAGCTGCCCTGGGTCAGGCTGACAGACACAAGGATGCCAATCTGTGCCATCGGCCCCTCTGACCACCACCATCACTCATCCACATACAACTTTCATATGAGGCAATAAGGAACACTATAGCCTTTTACAAACAGCAAAAATGGGTCCTGGCTCATGTCAATAATGGATGCATTACATTACTGGATTTATAATAAGAACTGGATAAGACACTCCCCCTCTGTCCGTGAGAGAGATCGATTAGTGGCCGCTCTATAGGTAGACTTGGACTTAAACAAACTTTATTGATCCACAAAGGGAAATTATTTGGGTACAGTAGCTCACTCATCAAATATAATATATAACATAGGGGAACAAAAATAGATAGAATTCCAACCAAAGAGCAATAAACCAGTGTCAAATGAGCCATAATAAATGATAAAAAACGATAATAAATGTACAAATCAGAATAAAAATAGAAAAGTACAAATACAATATGAAATCAAATATCCAATCATAGCTATATACAGTTGTAGGGAGTATTATCTGTTACATAAGGGTGAGTTGTTGTACAGTTGTATGGAGTATGGTATGATTGTAGTCCTGTATCTCTCGCTGTTGAGGTACTGCAGCTCCCAGGAGCGCCCAGAAAGAATTTTCCCATAAACCAATGTATTTTTTGTGAATTCAAACTGCCCCTGTTCGGTTGACAGTTTTCATAAAGGTTGGATTTTGTAGGAACTCTTTGTGTTTTTACAATATTAACAGGAAAGGCCTCGTTCTTACTCCCCTCGTGATGAAATGGTCCATTTCCTCAAAGTGTTTCTTCTGGAAGGTTTGCTGTCACATCCATTTTCGTCCACTTATCCGGGGCCGGGTCACGTGGGCAACAGTCTAAGCAGGGACTCCCAGACTTCCTTCACCCCAGACACTTCCTTCAGCTCCTCCGGGAGGACCCCAAGGTGTTTCCAGGCCAGCCGGGAGACATAGTCCCTCCAGCGTGTCCTGGGTCTTCCCTGGAACCTCCTCCCGGTGTGACATGCCCGGAACACTTCTTGAGGGAGGCGTCCAGGAGGCATCCGGAACAGATGCCCGAGCCACCTCAATTTGTTGCCACATATGGTGTAAAAACCCTGTAGTAGCCCAAATCTCCACAGCTCGCTCCTTAGATCGCCTTTGTGGTTACAATAGTAGTTTACCACCTCTGAGTCTTTGAGTGTCCAGAAAAACAATATATAAATCAGAACCTTTATTATCGTAAGTATTAAAGCAAAAAAGAAACAAAGGAACATGCTGCCCTGGACAAACACTATCAGCTGGAAAGTTGGAATAAGAGGGCCTGAGCAGAAAGAAATGTGTTGTGCATGTTTGTAAAGGAACACAGTAACTTTTCAGATGGAGGGTCCAGCATCGGTTTGTCTCCATGAAGATATAAGAACTTTAACTTCTTACTAAATTGTCTAATGTCTGCAACTGCAACTTATTTTCTATTGTATGCTATATCTTTATGTCTGGGACTGCGGATGGAAATTAGCACTGTGCTAAATCCGGCATATTTACGTCGGTTTGTGTGATCTTATACAAATTGTGCGTTCATTAAAGGTCCCATGGCATGAAATTTTCACTTTCTGAGGTTTTTGAACGTTAATGTGAGCTCCCCTACCCTGTTTAGCCCCCCCCCAGGGTTAAAAGTTGCGAAATGTCTAAACTGAGCATTTGCGATCCTTTTCTGCGTTACAAAAAATCGGAGCTCAAACGGGCGATTTTGAACAAGGCACCTTATTGACGTCAGATCGAAAAAAGAAATGCAAATGCAGTTCCACCCCCGTCTGTCTGTACTCAGCATCTCTGTAAATCACGCCCAGAGAGTTTGGACTGCGAATGCGCTAGGCAATGCAAAATGCGTTTTTTTTATTTGCCTGGAGGCACGTCCGAGTGTTTCTAGGCTCTGAAGTCCTTTATCTGAGCCTCTGGACCTTTGAACAGCAGTGGTTTAATTTTATTTTCTGTGGAAATGTGTTTATTTTTCAATGGAACGCTTCAAATCTCTCCCCCCGTGCAAAAACAAGGAAATGGATCAGCTGAAAGCTCAGAGCGAGAGCGGAGAGTTGGCCACGCCCCCACCCTCTACTATAGGCCAGCTCTTTTCTCCTCATTTGCATTCAAGCAACAACGCCCATTATGGACTGTTCAGAGAGAAAAAAATTACTCTTTCTCATCTTATCTCTGTTTCTCATGCACCGAGTGTTGATTTTGAAGAAGGATTCATTTACAGTATTAGGGAACCATTAAGGAGCCATATAAAAGCATCAAGAAGTACCATGTCATGGGATCTTTAATATGCATTGTCCCTTCCAAATAAATAAATAAATAAAATAAAACTTCTTAGAGGCAAAAAAAAACCTGCTTTGCCTGTAGGAACTTTGATTTCCTTGGAAAAAAAACACTTCACAGGTTTCTATTATGCACTTTTTTCTCTCATTTAATGTCTCTCTCTCTCTCTCTCTCTCTCTCTTTTCTTATTTCTTATTCTGTAAAGCACTTTGAATTACTTTGTGTACGAACTATGCAATACAAATAAACTTGCCTTGCCAAATCTTACATATATTATTAGTCTTGTTGGCACAGACTGGCTGCCACATGTCCATCAGTCTGCCCCAGGGCTACAAAAGTCATTTACCGCCACAACACTGCGGCGATGAAGTGAATAATGAAGTACTGAAAATAACAAAAACAGAAAATTCATGTTATTAGCACTTCCCCAGCTGAGTGTATTTGTTTAGTCTCTTTTCATGCTTTTTTTTTTCTTTGTCTTGAATCACTTCACATCTGGCCGTCGTATGTTCATGTTTACACCAGATTTGTCACCCGGGCGATTTGTTTGTGGACGATCTAAGGCGGATAGACGTTTCTACGATGACAGTAAAAGGAAATCCAAGCTCGAGCGTGTGAGTTACAGAGGGGGTGTTTTCCATCCGTTGCTATAAATAAAAGCCCTTAATTAATTGCTCATTATATCAGTCGTCCAATGTGGCAGGGAAAATACGCAACGGCAATCAGACGAGGAAAGACGCACTGGAGCTTGAAATATGAGAAAAGGTTACTGAAATATGTAAAAGTGTGTTCCAATTTACAATGTTGCTTTGCTGCTACTTTTATATAAAACATGTTTGAATCTAAAAAAGAAAAAAAAAATGTAAAAGTGCAATTTAACTTCTGGGGGAGGTCCTCTACCTTCTTGTCTTCATGGGGATGTTATATCTTTGCCTGGAATGTTCCACAGTATGGCATTAAACTTATCTGACATTTATTACTTACAGATGCGTTTATGCTAAAGAATACCTTGAATAGCAGACATTCTTAATCTGAGCAAGCCCGCCACTCCACAGATCTGACTACTATTACTACTATTACTACTTCAACTACTACTACAACTACTACTTCAAGTACTACTACTACTACTTCAACTACTACTACTACTACAACTACTATTACTACTTCAACTGCTACTACAACTACTACTTCAAGTACTACTACTACTACTACTACTACTACTACTACTACTTCTACTACTACTACAACTACTATTACTACTTCAACTACTACTACTACAACAACTACTACTACTACAACTACTATTACTTCTTCAACTACTACTACTAATACTACTACAACTACTATTACTACTTCAACTACTACTACTACTACTACTACTACTACTTCAACTACTACTACTACTACTTCAACTACTACTACTAATACTACTACAACTACTATTACTACTTCAACTACTACTACTACAACTACTACTACTACTACAACTACTATTACTTCTTCAACTACTACTACTAATACTACTACAAGTACTATTACTACTTCAACTACTACTACTACTACTACTACTACTTCAACTACTACTACTACTACTTCAACTACTACTACTATTACTACTTCAACTACTACTACTACTACTACAACTACTATTACTACTTCAACTACTACTACAACAACTACTACTTCAACTACTACTACTATTACTACTTCAACTACTACTACTACTACTACAACTACTATTACTACTTCAACTACTACTACAACAACTACAACTACTACTTCAACTACTACTACAACTACTATTACTACTTCAACTACTACTACAACAACTACTACTTCAACTACTACTACTACTACTATTACTACTTCAACTACTACTACTACTACAACTACTATTACTACTTCAACTACTACTACAACTACTATTGCTACTTCAACTACTACTACAACTACTACTACAACAACTACAACTGCTACAAATACTACTGCTTTCTACTTACAACTTTCTGCTTACTACTAACGTCTACTTACAACTACTACTACTACTACTACTACCAACTACAACAACTACAACTACTTTAAGGGGGTATAATTACGCCATTAAACTTATCTGACATTTATTTAATTACAGATGCGTTTATGCTAAAGAATACCTTGAATAGGAGACATTCTAACAAGCAGCAAACCCTGAGCAAACCCGCCACTCCACAGATCTAATCTCACTGTGGAACATTCCAGGCAAAGCAGTAACAAGAAGTAGTGCTGAGTTCTGAATGAAATACCTCTACGTCATCAAAAAAACAAAATAAAGCTGATTGTCTATAATAGTTTACAGCAGGGGTGTCAAACAACTTTAATCTGGCCCTCGGCTGATTTTCTCCCCCTCCCGCTTCCCCCCACACTTCAATATTTTAATTGTTTTTTGAATTTTCTATTAAAATATTGTTAATGTTTAAACTGCGCCTCAAATGTGCGCAGTTTAGCATAGCAGCGTCTCCAGCGCCTCTGTACATGGCCCCTCCCACCAGAGCAGCACAAATGAAGACTCGCCTCTTTCCAAACGCTCTTAAAGGACGATCGTTTTGACTGTTGATGTGACACCCTTCGTATCTAGCAAAATGTCAAAAATGAGAAAAGTGGACGTTTCGAGTGCAGGATTTTCCATTCGAAAAAGGTGTGGTACCACTGTAATTCCTCTTTGTTCACGGAGGTGAATGGGAAACCTGTATGCTCGTTGTATTTACAACAAGTGGCGGTGCTCAAGGAATATAATCTTCAACGCCACTACGAGACACAGCATTTTGAACAGTACAATAACTTGAACGGAGAACTGAGAAGACAGAAGACTTATTGCTGAGACTGAAGAAACAGCAGTCTGTGATAGATTTGCATTTCTCTGAACAAATATTTGGACTTATTGCTATTTTTGGGGTATATATGCCATGAGTTTTCTGATCCGGCCCCTTTGGGATAAAAGTAGGTTAGATACCGCCCCCGGACCAAAATGAGTTTGATGCCCCTGGTTTACAGTATGAATGCTTGGTTATACTTTCTATGTGCTCATGCCCAATCACAAAATTGGGCACATCGATTAACAGTTTAGCACAGTTTACAATTATGACGCTTATGTTCTACGTTACTTTTAGTGAACTGTTGTTGCGGTTTTAATTGTAGTGATGTCTGTTCAGCCGTTATCGTTTTCTTCAAACTTTCATGTATAAACAAGCTAGTTTTTTTGTCGAGCTGAGGTACCCGATAATCCTTGACATTTGTTTACGTTTGTTTGTGTCGGTTGTTGTCGCCTCTGTAGACGTAGCAGCTCAGGTAGAGGCAAGGGATGATGATGCAAACGGTTATCAAGTGGCGTCCCATTTCTTAGGGGAACATTCATACCCCGAGCCCTCTCAGCTCGTTATCGAGGGGCAAGATAAAGACGTAGATAAAGGGGTAGGGGTAAGACAGAGTAATGGGATGCAGCATTAAACCTTGACCAGAATCATTTGGATAATTTCAGCCCTGGACCTGCCTCCTTCTATTGAACCAAAAGGTAAAACGGTAACTATTAACTTGAAAACTACCACTTCATGACATCACAAGGTGGAACAGAGCATTTTGAGGTTTGGAGATAGACTAATAAAGACGTGTGAATGAAACAAAACACATCTCAAGGTACGTTTTTGAGGCGGTAACAATGTTCTAACATGACTTAAAGCTCACAAGAGTCCATTTTGTGTAATATCGGCCTAATTAGAGCCACCAACACCTCACCACTGGCTCATACTCACCCCTCAGACGCCTCCATCATCTGAATTCTCCACGAAAACCCCTCACTGTTCCCGCTACACTCGGTGATTACATCCTGGTTCTTTGCACTGGTTCGAGCCGATACCACATTGTTATCTCAAACTAATTATGCCGACTGCTGAAGCTGCAGAGGCTCCGTCGGATCACTGGAGTGGAGAGTCTTCTTCTGTCTCTGTATATGCTCCTTAAAGTGCCTGCTCCTCTGGTCTCCCTCTGGACGGGGTGGACTGTCACTGTACGCCGTGACGGGCCAGTGAAAACAAAATACATGCAGAGCGGCCATGTTTGTTTTGAGGGAATCGCTGGAGGTTGATTCAGATTCAGATTTATTTGCCCCAGAGGCAGTTTATAAGATAAGGTAAGATAAGATAATCCTTCACAACGCAAGTTTCAGAAACAGTAGGAAAATATGAGCATGCATCAAAATTAAGATAAATAATAATAAGTATGTACAATCAACTAAAAAAACACAACACTAAGGTTAAAGGCACAGGAACGCTGCACAATAAATGTCTTTGATTCTGAGCAGTGAACAAACAGCAGTTAAAGTGACTCCAGTATAGTAATATAATAAATAGTAATATGATGGTAGATATAAGCTGATGTACAATAATAATAATAATAATAATAATAATAATAACAATAATAATAATAATAATTATTATTATTATTGTTATTGTTATTGTTATTATTGTTATTGTTATTGTTATTATTATAAATATAGCTGCAAGCAGCAATGCGGGGGCCAAGCACCGTTTGACAGGGTCTAACAAGGTCTGACAGGATCTAACAGAGTCTGACAGGGTCTGACAGGGTCAGGGTCTAACCCTGTCAGAACAGACACATCAAAGACATATCAAAGGTTGCTAGGTGCGTTGCTAGGCAATTGACAAATTTCTGCAACTTTGACCTGCTGGTGCCACTAGACGGTTGGGGCTGGGGGCCTATAAATTGCTGTGGGTAATGAGGAGACTAGAATGTGCATGCCAAATTTCACAACTTTTTACTAGACGGTTCTAGGGGCTGCCATAGACTCCCATTGAAGAAAAAATATATAATAATAATAAGAATCAGGAGACCAGAACATCAAAGGAAAGATCAAAGGGTTACTAGGCAACTTGCCTAGGCAACGCAAAGCAATTCCTATAGGGTGCCTAAGCACCTTCGGTGCTTGGCCCCCTAATAATAATAATAATACGAGTTTACAGGCCCAGGGGTGGTATTCATACATTCAGGCGTTATGGATTATGTAGAATATATATATATATATATATATATATATACATACATATATACTCAACAAAAATATAAACGCAACACTTTTGTTTTTGCTCCCATTTTTCCTGAGATGGACCCAAAGATCCAAAATTCACTCCAGATACACAACACTACCATTTCTCTCAAACATTGTTCACAAATCTGTCCAAATGTGTGACAGCGAGCACCTCTGCCCCGCCGAGACAATCCACCCCACCTCACAGGTGCGCCACATCAAGATGCCGATCCGACATCATGACCAGTGCACAGGTGCGCCCCAGACTGCCCACAATAAAAGGCCACCCCGAAATGTGCTTTTTTTTTTTTTGCTTTATTGGGGGTTTGGGGACTCAGAACCAGTCAGTATCTGGTGTGACCACCATTTGCCTCATGCAGTGCAACACATCTTCTTCGCATAGAGTTTATCAGATTGTCAATTGTGGCCTGTGGAATGTTGGTCCACTCCTCTTCAATGGCTGTGCGAAGTTGCTGGATATTAGTGGGAGCTGGTACACGCTGTCGTATACGCCGGTCAAGCACATCCCAAACATGCTCAGTGGGTGACATGTCCGGTGAGTATGCTGGCCATGCAAGAACTGGGACATTTTCAGCTTCCAAGAATTGTGTACAGATCCTTGCAACATGGGGCCGTGCATTATCTTGCTGAAACATGAGGTGATGTTCATGGATGTATGGCACAACAATGGGCCTCAGGATCTCATCACGGTATCTCTGTGCATTCAAAATGCCATCAATAAAATGCACCTGTGTTTTTTTGTCCATAACAGCCTTTGAAGAGGAGTGGACCAACATTCCACAGGCCACAATTGACAATCTGATAAACTCTATGCGAAGAAGATGTGTTGCACTGCATGAGGCAAATGGTGGTCACACCAGATACTGACTGGTTCTGAGTCCCCAGACCCCCAATAAAGCAAAAAAAAATGCACATTTCGGGGTGGCCTTTTATTGTGGGCAGTCTGGGGCGCACCTGTGCACTGGTCATGATGTCGGATCGGCATCTTGATGTGGCACACCTGTGAGGTGGGGTGGATTGTCACGGCGGGGCAGAGGTGCTCGCTGTCACACATTTGGACAGATTTGTGAACAATGTTTGAGAGAAATGGTAGTGCTGTGTTTCTGGAGTGAATTTTGGATCTTTGGGTCCATCTCAGGAAAAATGGGAGCAAAAACAAAAGTGTTGCGTTTATATTTTTGTTGAGTGTATATATATATATACTCAACAAAAATATAAACGCAACACTTTTATTTTTGCTCCCATTGTTCCTGAGATGGACCCAAAGATCCAAAATTCACTCCAGATACACAACACTACCATTTCTCTCAAACATTGTTCACAAATCTGTCCAAATGTGTGACAGCGAGCACCTCTGCCCCGCCGAGACAATCCACCCCACCTCACAGGTGTGCCACATCAAGATGCCGATCCGACATCATGACCAGTGCACAGGTGCGCCCCAGACTGCCCACAATAAAAGGCCACCCCGAAATGTGCATTTTTTTTTTTTTTTGCTTTATTGGGGGTCTGGGGACCAGTCAGTATCTGGTGTGACCACCATTTGCCTCATGCATGCTTCTTCCCATAGAGTTTATCAGATTGTCAATTGTGGCCCGTGGAATGTTGGTTCACTCCTCTTCAAAGGCTGTTATGGACGAAGAACACAGGTGCATTTTATTGATGGCATTTTGAATGCACAGAGATACCGTGATGAGATCCTGAGGCCCATTGTTGTGCCATACATCCATGAACATCACCTCATGTTTCAGCAAGATAATGCACGGCCCCATGTTGCAAGGATCTGTACACAATTCTTGGAAGCTGAAAATGTCCCAGTTCTTGCATGGCCAGCATACTCACCGGACATGTCACCCACTGAGCATGTTTGGGATGTGCTTGACCGGCGTATACGACAGCGTGTACCAGCTCCCACTAATATCCAACAACTTCGCACAGCCATTGAAGAGGAGTGGACCGACATTCCACAGGCCACAATTGACAATCTGATAAACTCTATGTGAAGAAGATGTGTTGCACTGCATGAGGCAAATGGTGGTCACACCAGATACTGACTGGTTCTGAGTCCCCAGACCCCCAATAAAGCAAAAAAAAAATGCACATTTCGGGGTGGCCTTTTATTGTGGGCAGTCTTGGGTGCACCTGTGCACTAATCATGATGTCGGATCGGCATCTTGATGTGGAGCACCTGTGAAGTGGGGTGGATTGTCTCGGCGGGGCAGAGGTGCTCGCTGTCACACATTTGGACAGATTTGTGAACAATGTTTGAGAGAAATGATAGTGTTGTGTATCTGGAGTGAATTTTGGATCTTTGGGTCCATCTCAGGAAAAATGGGAGCAAAAACAAAAGTGTTGCGTTTATATTTTTGTTGAGTGTATATATTATATATATATATATATATATATATATATATATATATATATATATATATATATATATTTATTTATTTATTTATTTTATTTTATTTTTTTGCTACTAAAACTACTACTGCTACAACTACTACTACTGCTGCTACTGCTACAACTACTACTACTGCTACTACTACTACTGCTGCTGCTACTACAACTGCTACTACTACTGCTACTACTACTACTACTTCAACTACTACTTCAACTACTACTACTACAACTACTACTTCAACTACTACTACTGCTGCTGCTGCTGCTGCTACTACTTCAACTACTACTACTTCAACTACCACTACTACAACTACTACTTTGATTACTACTACGACTACAACTCCTATTACTACTTCAACTACTACTACAACTACTATTGCTACTACGACTACTACTGCTTCAACTACTACTACTACTACTACAATTACTATTACTACTTTAACTACTACTACAACTACTATTACTACTTCAACTACTACTACAACTACAACAACTACTACTGGTACTACTTCAACTACTACTACTAGTACTACGACTATTACTGCTTTCTACTTACTGCTTACTACTACTAACTTCTACTTACAACTATTTCTACAACTAACACTTGGCGGCACGGTAGCAGAGTGGTTAGCGCTCTTGCTTCACAGCAAGAAGGTTCCGGGTTCGATCCCCGGGTCGCCCAGACCTTTCCGTGTGTGTTCTGTGTGGCGTTTGCATGCATGGTCTGGGTTCGATCCCCGGGTCGCCTGGGCCTTTTCTGTGTGGAGTTTGCATGTTCTCCCCGTGTCTGGGTGGGTTTCCTCCGGGCACTCCGGTTTCCCCCACCAACCCAAAACATGCACCATAGGTACTCCAGCTTAGGTCCTGACCAAGCCGAAGCAAGAAGATCATGGAGATGGTCCCCGGGCGCCCTAATGTGTGTGCTGCCCACTGCTCCTAATATATGTATATATATATATAGGATGGGTTAAAATGCAGAGAAGAATTTCTCCAGTGTGAGATCAATAAAGTTCACTTCTACTACCACTACTACCACTACTACTACCACTACCAATACTACTACTGCCAAAACTACTACTACAACTACCACTACTACTAGTACTACTACTACTACTTTAAGGGGGGTATAATTGGACACTGTATTGTGTTTGAGTTTCCTACAAAGTCATTTTAAGGGCATACCAAGAGGCACTGCTAGCATCGCCGATAATTCAAAATGCTACAGAGAAACTACAGGCCCAGCACTGCGCCGTCTCCATTCGCAGTCACAACGCGAGCCCGGCTAATGAGCAACTTGGGACCCTCCAACAATGAGAAGTCCATCTTTCTTCTCAAACAATGCTAAATGCACATCTGAGTATTGCTATTAATTAAGCTGGAACAATTCTATACATTTTAGCCAGCATTTTCTCTGTGTCTCCCGTGGGAAATCACAAAATAACAATGTGGATACAGATTCCCTTGCAACACGCCTGCTCGCACCATCTGACTAATAACAGAAAGCAGTAATGTGGGTTTGATATGGACGGGCACAAAAGAACGAGACATAAAGCAGGATTTACTCAAGAGAATTTCTTTTTGGTGAAACGTGTCCTGCACATGCACCATATAATTTTAGCGATTTCTTCAATTATTTTTTAGTACTTTTTAAAGGTCGTACATTACGTAAAATGCACTCTGGTGAGCGTTAAGCCATGTCAGAATGCTGTTAGCTGCCCAAAAACACTCCTGGAGTTGTGTTTTGTTTCATCCACAAATGCTTGAGTCAATCTTTTTAATTAATTAATCTTGCTATTATTAGTTTGTCGACATCTCCAAAGCTCAAAATGACACAATCGACCTTCAAACATCGTGAAGTGGTAGTTTTCAAGCTCCAAGTTCATGATCCAAATGATTCTAGTGAAGGTGTGCGGAGTTTAAAAACACAGTGGACCGCTTTCTGTATTACCACGTGACATCACAAGGTGGAACAGAGTGTTTTCTGTTTGAGGAAAGAACTATGCAGGGTTTCTGAGTTTGAGTTGAACATTTGAGGAAAAATTATAACGTAGATCAGAAAGTAGCCCTTTAAATGATATAATCCACGTAATTTTCAAAATAAAATGTGTTATGGAGTATCAATACTTTGCAGTTACTTCATGTACTTCATCTACATGTATCTGTATCTGACGGAATGTTCAGCATTTACCACGGTGACACAATGCACACATACTGTCAAAAAACTTGAAATAATGTTCAAATCATTTCATATTGTCAGATTTAGGCTACATTTATATGATGACGGTCTGAACAGAAGACACGAAAGTGGCGTCGCGTCTTCACTTTTTATTCTGCGTTTAGACGAGCGTTTTTGGGAGGAAATCTGCGTGCATACGGTGACGCAAAAGTGTGTGGAATTGGATTGGGTATGCATGCCAGGTGGCTAGGTGGTGCTGCGATACATTAACACTATTTCCGCGCGCATGCGTAGAATCTTCCTTCTTCTCATCTGCGCCGCGAAAAGCAAAACAAAACATGACTACCGGTAGCAAAAAAAAATTTGTGTGGTCAGACGAAGAAGTTCACCTATTGCTTCAAACCACGTTAGACTACAAAGCAACGAAGGCGCAACAAGGTGTGGACTGGGAGTCCTGCTAAACAAAGTACACTGATATATGGACCGATGTGACGTAAACGTGTACGCGACGTCTGCAGATTTGACCAGAGTTTTGAGTCTTTGGGCAGTGCAGACGAAATCGCTACGGCGGAGCATATTCAAGTTTTCCACTTTTGGAGGACAGTTTCAGATTTTTCCATTTTTAAGCCCCCAAAACGCCATCACCGTCTAAACGAAAGGCACTTCCGATAAAATATTTAGTCGTTTTTCCCCGTAAGCGTTCTTGTGTAAACAGGTTTACTCACATTGTGGAGGGTACCCAGAACTTTTACTCAAATAATAGTACTGTAACTTCAATGCAAATACTACTAGTAAAAGTATACTGGTAGGAAAGTACTCTGAAACATACAATTGAAAAGTACAAAGTATAAACAGATACAACCCACCTCAGATAGTAATTCAGAAAATGTATTTTAATAGAACTATCGCCATTATCATCCATTTTCCAATGGGTGTGATCTTTTGACTCTTCAATGTGTTAAACAGCCAAATTATCCCAAATCACCACATTTTTCAGAACATTATGTCACCGAAGACACCGGCTACGACCCACCTCTCAACATCCATCTCCACAAACTCCCATAACAGACTGAATACGCCATAACTCATGTTCACTGTTCACTCACGGATCGTCGCTCCACTGATCTCAATAAGGAGCTCCTCTGGTTAAAAAGGAACAGGGAATGTTTTTGCGTCGTCTTACCAGGTGCTTTGAAAACATTGCGTTGTATTTCAGAACGCGCAGATGGGCCAAACAGGTGTGCGAATGATCCAAAGTGACGCCATCTCGACAGGTACGAAGAATAACAAGACTTTTTGCAGATTTGTGTTGACGTAGAAAGAACATGAAAAGTTGGAGCTGCTGAGTTCATTTTGCCATGTTCTGAAAGGCTGTGGTACAAACTATGGGCTGTATGGACTTTCACATTTCTTAAAGGTTCACTATGTAACTTTCCTGATGGTCCTGGAATGCCTTAAACTTGTCCAATTTGTTTTGTCTCAATTTTCCTTAAAAGGCCCATATGAACCTATTTTTTTGATCTGTTATAATGTAGTTTCCCCATTAACACACAAACCCTGTATATTTAGGCTGATAACATGAAAACTGACATCAGTAGGTGAAACAGAGCGTTTTGAGATTTGGAGATGTAGACAAACGAATAACGAAGACTTAATCGACTCAGGATAAAACTTCCTTAATTCAAGTAATTTTGACTTATTTAGAATGTATTTTTACAATGTTATTGCCACCACACAGTTGTCGCCTCCTCTCCAATATCTGTAGGTGAGAACATGACCTTTGGTTTGTCATTGCAGTTTTTCTCTCTCTCTGCCTCTCTCCTCTTTCTCTCTCTCCCTGCCCCTCTCTATCTTCTCTCTCTGCCTCTCCCCTCTCTCTTTCTTGCTTTCTCTCTCTCTTTCTCTCCCCCTCTCTCTCTGCCCCTCTCTCTCTTCTCTCTCTGCCCCTCTCTCTCTTCTCTCTCTCTGCCTCTCCCCTCTTTCTCGCTTTCTCCCCCCCTCTCTCTGCCCCCTCTCTCTTCTCTCTGCCCCTCTCTCCTCTCTCTCTGCCTCTCTCCTCTCTCTCTGCCTCTCCCCTCTTTCTCGCTTTCTCTCTCTTTCTCTCCCCCTCTGTCTCTGCCTCTCCTCTCTCTGTCTCTTTCTCGCTTTCTCTCTCTCTCTTTCTCTCCCCCTCTGTCTCTGCCCCTGTCTCTCTTCTCTCTGCCCCCTCTCTCTTCTCTTTCTGCCTCTCTCCTCTGTCTCTCCCCCTCTCTCTTTCTCCCTTTCTCTTTCTCTCTCTTTCTCTCCCCCTCTCTCTCTGCCCTCTCTCTCTTCTCTCTCTGCCCCTCTCTCTCTTCTCTGCCTCTCCTCTCTCTCTGCCTCTCCCCTCTCTCCCCCTCTCTCTCTCCCCCTCTCCCTCTCTCTACCCCTCTCTCTCTCCCCTCCTCTCTCTCTCCCCCTCTCTCTCCTCCTCTCCCTCTCTCTACCCCTCTCTCTCTCCCCCCTCTCTCTCTCTCTACTCCTCTCCCTCTCTCTCTCTCTCTCTCTCTCCCCCTCTCTCTCTCCCTCTCTCTCTCTCCCCCTCTCTCTCTCCCCCTCTCTCTTTCCTCCTCTCTCTCTCTTCACTGTGACACCGGATGGAGCTGCAGACTCAAGCCCGATGAACGGATTACAGGATTGGGCCATTTCTGCAACCGTCAGTACCCAACTTCCCGACTGTCCAATTTTCTTTCATACAACTTAACCTTGGCGCCTCTGACCACATCACTGTCATGCTAATGCCAGCATACAGGCCACTGGTCAAAGCCACCAAACCAGTTCGGAAGCAGGTACGGGTGTGGCCAGAGGGGTCCTCAGAGGCGCTGCAAGACAGCTTCTCCACCACAGACTGGGATATATTCAAACAGGCTGCCACCCACGACAACATCACAGATCTACAGGAATATACAGAGATGGTCACTGCCGATATCTACAGGAGGTCTACAGGCTGCTGAGGGTAAGGAACGCTGCCTTCAGAGATGGAGACGAGGTGGGCCTGAGGACAGCGAGGGGAAACCTGTCACGTGGCAACAGAGAAGCTAAGAGACAATACTCTAGGACAGACCTGGGCACAAAGGGCCGGTGTGGCTGCAGGTTTTCTTTCCAACCAAGCAGCAGCACACCAGGCTTGACTCATTTAATCAACTGATCTCAGTCTTCAGACAGTTGGTTGGAACAAAAACCTGCAGCCACACCAGCCCTTTGTGGAAGAGTTTGCCCAGGTCTGCTCTAGGACAATACTCTAGGACCCGCAAAGACCTCTGCATTGTGATCCCACCCATCCAACTGCCTCTTCAGTCTGCCGCCATCAGGCCTCAGGGCCAAGACCAGCAGACTGAAAGACAGCTTCATTTACCAAGCTGTCAGGATGCTGAACTCTCTCCCTGCCTCCCCCAATGACACTGCTGCTTAAATGACACCATTTGAGCTTTATTCCGCCACACATTGTGTTTTACATATTACATACACACATATTACATATTTACATATTATTTACATATACATATATTATTTGTATTATATACAATTTTACTGTACTTTTGCTACAAGTATGTGAAGTTTTGTTTTTATTGTCTTGTTTATCAGATGTTTTATGTTCACTGTGGGTCTAGGGGGCGCTGCAATTTCAAATCCTGTGTGTGCAACCTGTATATATATGTTTTTTGACGATAAAGCTGACTTTGAACTTTGAACTTTAAAGGTGCATTGTGTAACTTTTCAGCCAAAGGGTCCATCAAATGCTTTTCTCCATGAAGTCTAACTCTTGCTTCTTTTGATAAAAGGAGAAGTTCAATTTGTCAACTGGACAAAGTTTGTTTGGTTGAAAACGTTTCGCTGCTCATCCGAGAGGCTTCGTCAGCTCTGGTTATCGTGCTGGTTAGACACTGCCTCTCGGATGAGCAGCGAAACGTTTTCAACCAAACAAACTTTGTCCAGTTGACAAATTGAACTTCTCCTTTTATCATGGATTCTACCTGGACGACTGAGGGACTTTTCACGCATCTTGCTTCTTTTAAAACACATCTTAAACATGGCGGAAAAGGAATCAAAACTGTAATCATATAATACAATAGCCATGACATACAAGAAGCACACACACACACACACACACACACTCTTACATGCACTACAAAAATCCACATTGTAAATGGAATAGGCACCTTAAAGGAAATGTAAAGTTTTTTTACAATCTGAGCCTTCTTTCGGCAATAAAACAAGTAGTTTTACTCACCCATAGCAGTTTGGTGTCATTTTGAGTTTCGTAGAAGTTATGTTGTAGCGTATCCGTTAACTTGAGTGCTCGGGGCATTACTTTGCAGTCTCCAAATAACACAAACTTTAGCACTTTTCAAATCATAGAAGCCCGATATCTTAGTCTACGATTTCGTTTGAAGCAAAAGTGGCCTGTAATCCGAGATTTAGCCATAGTTTCGAGTATTTGGAGCCCGCACGGGGCATATTACATGCTTGGGGAATATATTATATGCCCCGAGCTATGGCTAGAAGTTGCGCTATGCTAACCGCAAATCTAAAACATCTCTGGAAGTATTCCATATGACACCAAAGTGCTATGGGTGAGTAAAACAACTTGTTTTATTACCGAAATAAGGCTCAAATTGTAAAAAAAACGTTACTTTTCCTAACAGGCACCTTACTACGCACACTGAGAAGCACCTTTTAATTCACACTTTAGGCTAAGCCCATCAATTGTATTTATACTGTAATTTATCGAATTATATGCTACTATTGTATAGATACTAGGGATGCAAATTATCTATTAATTCATTAATCTAAAGTCGACTGATCTTATCGATCGACTTACGATTAATTGATAAGTGGCGTTTTTCACCTGAATTTTAGTGTTTCAATAGGGTCTTTAAGAATATAAGTTTTGTATACATAACACTGAATCAAAAATATATCATATTATTATTATATTGTATATTCCTCTATTAATTATTCCTTAGTAAAAAGCAGACAAATGTATTGATGCTGAATAACAAAATACAGTAATCCCTCGCTCTATCGCGGTTCACGGATTTATTTATTTTTCCAATTTATTTTTTATAGTGTAACATTTTTTTTTATAGTGTAACATTGTGTTCTGCATCCTGATTGGCTAAGAGACTAGACCAGGACTAAACGTGGACTAAACCAGGTCTAGACTAGCCTGGGAATTCCCAGGCCGCTTCCGTTCGTTTCGAACTGGAAGGCGGCCTGGAAACTCGTCCAAGCGAGAGTCCCAGATTTAGGGCCCCAATCAGAGAGCGGGGGAGGTGTGGCAAGACGGTGACGTGTACTACATGACAAACGGAAACTTGTAGTTTGAACTGACAACTGACATGATTGGCTCTGGACTTACGTATACGCTCAATGATAGACATTCATAACGCCCAATAAACGGCCGTTGGCAATCGCTAACCACACCTCCGCTACGGGATTTTTCGAAGCGAGTTTCCAGACCCATATCTCACTTGTGATATGGTCAGGTGTTAATCAGACTAGGTCTAGACCAGAACTAAACCAGGTCTAAACCTGGACTGGGCTGGGCCTGGACTAAACCTGGACTAAACCAGGATTAAACCACCACGTGCTGCTGCTGGTTTCGACTACGCACGGGCGCCGCGGTTCGATCTTGTGCTCAGCAGCCCCGGTGTACCCGCGAGGCCCGCGCGAGGCCCGCTGCTGAGCCCTGGTGTAAGCGTGGGGCTGCTGTAAGCGTGGGGCGCCTGCGGCCGGCTGTGAGTCGAGCTTGGCGCAGCGCGGTGGGCAGTTGCCTTGTTTTGTGACCACGCGGGTGCGCGTGTCCGCGTGTCCGCGATTAGCGATTAATTGCAATTAATGCATTTTGATCGACCAACGTCTTGATCGACAATTAATCGTAAGTCGATTAATTGTTGACATCCCTAATAGATACTAAATTGTTTTTATGTTTGTGATCATAACACATGTACTAAATTGTCTAATGTCTCCAACTGCAACATATTTTCTATTGTATGCTATATCTTTATGTCTGGGACTGCGGATGGAAATTAGCACTGTGCTAAATCCGGCATATTTACATCGGTTTGTGTGATCTTATACAAATTGTGCGTTCATTAACATGCATTGTCCCTTCCAAATAAACGAATAAATAAATAAATAAATGAAGATGTTATTGTTTTATCTTGAATGTTTCACAGTATGGTAATAAACCTTTCTATCGTCATGGAGACCAAACCAGACTAAAATATGCATGCATGAAACTAAATATACAGCTTTTTTTGTTTTATGTAAAAAACAACACTAGTACACTGTCAAATATAGTGTAAAGTAAGGTCAAGTATAAGTATGCCTGAAATGAGAAACTCAATTTTGGCGAATCAGAAAGAATTAAGCACTACTTTTTAACTCATCTGTTCACATTATTTATATTTGTAATAAGAAAACCACTTTTTTAATATGAAAAAAGCTCCAGGCGGTCCATTTTGCTGAATATCTCTTTTAAATGTGTCTTTTAAACAACATGACGTGCATATTTCAGCCTCTCGTTCACGCCTCACCCCTGCAGTCAGTGGAGCGTAGAAGTGCCCAGCCAACAAAAACAACAACAACCATCGGAGGAGGAGGAAGAGGAGGCAGGTTTTTGATAAAGAGCCAGAGGAGGGCTGGAGGGCCGGGGGGCGTTTGGGGGTCTGGAGGGCGTGGGGACCTGAGGGAATTCTGGAGGTTTTCCTTAAAGTCATCAGTTTCACATTGAGAGGGTCAGGAGCACACAGCGGGCAGGGAGCGAGGAGGGAGGGTCAGTTTACACACGGGCTGACACAAGCTTTTCGTTATAACAAAATCATACAGTTTGGGGTTGAACAATACATCATAATCAAAAACAATTATTAAATTACCGGTACATGAGTTGCAATTATAGAATGAATAAAATATCCTACTTTTTATATTAAAATCTAGTGTGATTGAGTCCATATTTCAGTATTCTCTGAAATGCCAATACTGCTAAAGTTTTTACAATATTGACTCAGAAGATCCACAATCTTCTTCGCATCAGAAAAATTACCATTAGACTTTTTTTTTAAAATATATATCTATAAAATGGTTTAGTAAAAAGTCATAAGATCAGTACATTGTTGATTTAAAAGGTGCACTGCGCAGCCTTTCTGGTGGAGGGTCCATCACCTGCTTGTCTTAGTGGAGATTGCTTTGTCTAGAATGTATGTATAGATTAAACCTATCTCAACTATAGCTACATTACAGGTCAGAGCTGTGGAGAGGCAACCTTATTCACAGAGAGAATTATTGTATTTTTGAGCAATTGAAATTAGAGCTGGGCAGTATGACCAAAAATTGATATCACGGTATTTTTCAAAATTATATCGGTGTCATGGTATTTTTTCATGTACTAAGTGGTACCATGTCTTTGGCGAAGTGGACAGTAACAGCGTTGGTAATATCGTTCCACCGTTTGCTTTTCTTGTCGTAGGCGGTCCCCTCAGCAAACGCGTCTTTGAGTGACGTCCGAGTGGCGTTTTGTGTCGCGGCGCCAACTTGAACGTTCCCTGCGGACGTGGAAGAGGATGCAGATCTCAGTTTTGTGCGTTCTTCATATTCCAGGACGTGTTTGTGACGGAGGTGGTGAAGCAGATCGCTCGTGTCGCCTCCTCGTGTCGCTACAACTTTAGCCCGACGACATTTACAGAATACGGTTGTTCGATCGGCGCCAGATTTTTTTTAAAGCCGAAGTACTTCCGCACGACTGACACGGCTCGGTATAAGTGCTATCCTCGGTCCATGTTGTTCACCGCTCAACACACACTGAGCTTCCATCGCTCTCACGCCACTGCAAAACAGTCCCCCTCTCAAACAATGTCCCGCGGCGCCACGTTTCACCGCTGTTTTCCTGACGTTTTGTACACACACACTCTCTGGTATTGGGATGTATGAAAAATTCATATCATAACAAAAAAAAAAACACCTGTATTCGGTATGAAGCGGTATACCGGCCAGCCCTAATAGACATGCTCAAAATGTGATGGATAAATGCTAGATGTATTTAATATCATACCATTTAACCAAATCTAGCACCTTAACCAAATATCAAGCTAATTTCAGGGCTCAAACTTCTCAAAGTTCTCAACCGTCCAATTTCAGTAGGTAAGAACAAATTATAACTCCTGTTCTATGTATACACACAATTTAAAGTGTAAAACAACCACCATCCAAAACCTGAAGCTTGAAAGATGTATAACACAATACAGCTTAACAATAATATAACTCCAGGCAACTGAAACTTTACAGTATCCAAAGAGTTACAGACAAGACAACGAACACCCATCTACTTTCCACATAACGCGTCTTTGCATCATTTCCTCGAATAACACTGCACCGGGTTTAAACGTTAAGACAGAGCACCTCCTATACTGTCTCCCCACTGAGTTTTAAATGAGCAGAAACTCGTAGATGTACTGTTCTGCGGGAATGAGCAGTGGAGGGACGGTATTTTTGAGATGGGAGATAGACTGGAGTGTTTGCGCTGCGAGGTAAACCTGCACAGATGCTGCTACGCTTCCAGGAGCTCTCATTTGTCACAGGGACAACGTAACCAGGCAAAAAAAAAACAAAATCTCCTGCATCAGCAAATACACTGAAGGAGAGAGGGACCAGACACTTTCACACAAGTTACACAAATACTCCAATATGGACCTGGCTCTGAATCTAATCCCTGTGATGAATTGTGAAAGTTGGGTAATTGTAACTTAATATTTGTGGTTGGTCTTATTGAACTTTTCATATTATAGTATGTTTTTTGTCATTTTGTTCTGTAAATGTACTTTCTTCTGCTTGTCTTCCTGAAACCTTATTGCTTTACCTAGCATCTTCCACAATATGGCATTACATTGTTTGTCTATCACCATGGAGACAAACAGGCAGTTCCAGCAGGCCAAGATACAGCCAGGTCACATCTGTGGAGAGGTGACCCAACCTATAATAACAATGCATGGAGAACTCCAGTAAACTAATAAATGCAAGGCAGTGTCATACAGAGTTTTATCAGACAGATTTGGACTTTTAGCACTTTTTGCACTCTTTAAAGGGATATGCCACCCCCAGGTCAAACTTGGGCATCTCCCCACAGTCCAGAGACTAAAATAAGTGGTGGAAAGCATTTTCCTGGTCACCCAGCCATTGTACGAGTCTGTCAGCACTGACCGCCGCGGTATCTGCAGCTACTCCGCGTTAGACTGGAGTCTAACGGCGCCAGAGAAAGATTTCGGCCAAAAGGAATTAATTTGCTCGATGCGTTTCCCAATTACTTTCTGTGTAGTGCGCATTCATATCGAGTGCAAATAAATGTGCAAATCAACACGGAGAGCTTGACTTGGTCATTTTGGGTGGGAACTATTTTTCAGTGCGGAAAAAGAAAGCCGAAGCACACACCACGCTGCGCAACAGGGGAACTCCCTTCCTGGTGCGTAACAGGGATTCCCCTGGCAGCGTGCTGCGTGCTTCAGCTTTCTTTTTCCGCACTGAAAAATAGTTCCCACCCAAAATGACCAAGGCAAGCTCTCCGTGTTGATTTGTACATTTATTTGCACTCGATATGAATGCGCACTACACAGAAAGTAATTGGGAAACGCATCGAGCAAATTATTTCCTTTTGGCCGAAATCTTTCTCTGGCGACGTTAGACTCCAGTCTAACGCGGAGTAGCTGCAGATACCGCGGCGGTCAGTGCTGACAGACTCGGACAATGGCTGGGTGACCAGGAAAACGCTTTCCACCACTTATTTTAGTCTCTGGACTGTGGGGAGATGCCCAAGTTTGACCTGGGGGTGGCATATCCCTTTAAAAGTCCTACTGTATATCCTCCTGAGACCCGGCCCATTCATTTGTGTCCTTTATAGTGCACACTGAGTTAACCAGTCGATCTTTTAAGTGTTTTGAGATAGACTCTAGTTTGTGGCTGTGCTATGATAAAAAAAATTAAATAAAATAAAATAAAAAAATAAAATAAAATAATACATAATAATAAATAATAATACATAAATAAAATAATAAAAAAAATAATGAATAAAAATACATAAATAAGTAAATAAATAAATAAATAATAAAAAATACAAATAAAAAATAATAAATAAACATGCATAAATAAGTAAACAAATAAATAAATAATAAATAAAAATATAAATCAAATAAAAAATAAATAATAAATAAACATGCATAAATAAGTAAATAAATAAATACATAAGAAATTAAAAAGGGAGTCTAAAAACTTTTTGAGGTGACTGTAGAAGCTTGTCAGAGACGTTGGTCATCAAAACAAAACAAAAAAAATGTTTTTGTTAGGTTGTTAACGTCACATGGACTTAACACTATTACAGTCCCTTACAGATAACATGTTACAACATTATGAATAAAAATAAAATTAACAAAATGTAAATGCTAAGGTGATCATTTACCTCTAAATAGAACATTTAAATAATAATAATAATAATTTAGATACACTTTTTTCTTTGGGACCCAGGAGGTTATTACACAAAACTGACTCTTGTGAGCTTTAGGTCATGTTTAAGTCATGTTATAATGTTCCTCCAAAACATACCTGGAGTTTTTTCACACATATTTGAGTAATCCTGCATTATTGGGCTATCTCCAAAGCTCAAACTGTTCTGTTCCATCTTGTGATGTCATGTAATGGTAGTTTTCAAGTTAACAGCTCCTTATACCTTTTGTTTAGTAGACATTGGCAAATCCAGATCTGAAATTATCCAAATGATTTTAGTTAAGTTACATTGAGTTTAAAAACACAAATATGCAAGATTTATGTGTTAAAAATTTGTAATTGAAATAAAACACAACTCCAGGTCTGGCAAAAGGAGAAATTCAATTTGTTAAGTGGACAAAAGCTCAACCAAGCTGCTTCTTCAGTTCTGAAATGAATTTCTCCTTTTGCCATGGCTTCTACCTGGACGACTGAGGGATTCTTCACATATCTTGAGAACGGAACTGAAGAAGCAGCTTGGATGAGCTGCGAAACGTGTTCGACCAAATAAACTTTTGTCCAGTTGACAAATTGAATTTCTCCTTTTGCTGTGGATTCTACCTGGACGACTGAGGGATTCTACACAACTCCAGGTATGTTTGTGAAGAGGAACATTATAACACAGATCAGAAGACAGCGTAATATGGTATGCTCTTTAAAGATCCCATGACATGGTACTTCTTGATGCTTTTATATGGCGCCTTAATGGTTCCCTAATACTGTAAATGAATCCTTCTTCAAAATCAAGATTCAGTGCATGAGATAGCCTCATGAACACACTCAGAGTCATAAATATGTCTCTGAAACACTTTATTCTGGGCGTTGTTGCTTGAATGCAAATGAGGAGGACAGAGATAGGCCAGTGCAGCGGGTGGGCTGTGGCCAAATACGCGACTGTTTCCTGGATTAGCGGTGCGCTGTCACCCACTTCCGTGTTTTAAGCGTGGAGGAAGATACGAGACGCGTTCCATTAAAAAAAAAAACACGCACACATTTCCACAGAAAATAAAATTAAACCACTGCTGTTTCAGAGGTTTGGAGGCTCGGATAAAGGACATCAGAGCCTGGAAACACTCTCAGGTGTCTCCAGGCAAATAAAAAAACACATCTCGCATTTCGTAGCTCGTTTGCGGTCCAAACTCTCTGGGCGTGATTTCCAGATTTCCAGTGGGTAGACATCCAGACGGGGGGTGGAAACCTTTCCGCGAGTGTGACGTAAGTTCCCTTGTTCAGAATCGCCCGTTTGGGCTGTCTTTTTTTCAAATGCGGAAAAGGATGGCAAATGCTCAGTTTAGACATTTCGCAACTTTTAGCCATGGGGGGGGGGGGCCCTAAACAGGGTAAGGGAGCTCACATTAAAGGTCCCATGGCATGAAATTTTCACTTTCTGAGGTTTTTGTCACGTTAATGTGAGCTCCCCTACCCTGTTTAGGGCCCCCCAATGGCTAAAAGTTGCGTAATGTCTAAACTGAGCATTTGCGATCCTTTTCTGCGTTTGAAAAAAACACAGCTCAAATGGGCGATTCTGGACAAGGCACCTTATTGACGTCAGATCGAAAAAAGAAATGTAAATGCAGTTCCACCATCGTCTGGATCTCCACCCCCTGTCTCTGGAAATCACGCCCAGAGAGTTTGGACCGCGGAGGAGCTACGCAATGCGAAATGCGTTTTTTTATTTGCCTGGAGGCACATGCGAGTGTTTCTAGGCTTGGAAGTCCTTTACCCGACCCTCTGGACCTCTGAAACAGCAGTGGTTTAATTTTATTTTCTGTACAAATGTGTTTTTTTTTTCATGGAAAAGGCTCTCCTCTCCTCTTTCGCGCTTACACACGCGGAAGTGGGGCCAGCACACAGCGCACCGCTAACACAAGGAACCAGCGGCGCATTTGCCCCCCCCCCCCTTCCTCTTACCAATCTGTGTTCTTCTCATTTGCATTCAAGCAACAAGGCCCAGAATGAGTCGTTCAGAGAGTTATTTTTTGACTCTGACTCTGTAAATGTGTCTTTCCCATGCACTAAGTGTTGATTTTGAAGAAGGATTCATTTACAGTATTAGGGAACCATTAAGGAGCCATATAAAAGCATCAAGAAGTACCATGTCATGGGATCTTTAACGTTCAAAAACCTCAGAAAGTGAAAATTTCATGCCATGGGATCTTTAAAAACAAAGTACTTTTACTTATACTTCTCATTCATCAGGGGGACATTTGTGGATATAAAGTTACAGAGGAGCAGAAATGTCCTGCTTCAGCACAGACTTTCCTTCCCCTGCTTCTCTTTAGCCAAATGTGATGTAGTGAGTGATGACCGGGCAGAGGAATATGTGTGTGTGTGTGTGCGTGTGTGTGTATGTATGTGTGTGTGTGTGTGTGTGCATGTGTGTGTATGTATGTGTGTGTGTGTGTGTGTGTGTGTGCGTGTGTGCGTGCGTGTGTGTGTGTGTGGAGGGGTAGAGTAGTGACCCCAGTGCAGATGCAGGGAGAGCTGGAGGCAGAGGGGACTGGGACTGACAGGAAAGCAAGGACGACAAAAGTTTCTGAACATGCGTAAACTATTTCAACCGGCCAAAAAGAAACTGTAGAGGGCATTTTACTGGGCTAAACAGAATGCCTAAATATGACAATAAGTCTAAACCAGGACTACATCAACTGTATTTGGTAAGTAGTGGTCCAAGAAATGACTCAAGTAAGACTGAAATAAGTATATTTTGTCATTCGAGTAAGATTAATTGACAGAATTAGAGTCTGGATGAAAATTTTGATTTATAATTTGAAGTTAAAGGTGCATTGTGTAACTTTTTGGTTGGTGGTCCATCTTATTGTTGCTCTGCCTGGAATGTTCCACAGTATGACATTACTGGTAGATAGAGACATGCACGTCCAGTAAAAGTTGTGACTGTGACATGAAGAAGGGCTGGACCCCGAACCGTCACATTGTGTAAAATAAAATTTGGGAGCTCCAAAGAACTGCACACTATGACATTAATATGGAGATACCATTACTTTGTCTGGAATGTTTCACAATATGGCAAGGACCAACCCAAGGACCAACAGACTCAAAAACAGCTTCTTCCCAAGGGCCATAACCACCTTGAACACTCACATGCACTGACTTACCCCATATTCCTATTCCCCGCTCTCCTTCAATCCACCCGTGGTGCAGTTACTTAACAAGGTGCAATACTGTGGACAATAATTATTACAGTGTAATAATATAGTTTTTGTAGCATATCCTGCATAACTGCTGTTTGTTCACTGTTTGTTCACAGAATCAAAGACATTTATTGTGCAACGTTCCTGTGCCTTTTAACCTTACAGTATTGTGTTTTTTAGTTGATTGTACATACTTATTATTATTATTTATCTTAATTTTGATTGATTTTCCTACTGTTTCTGAAACTCACGTTGTGACACTGCAATTTCCCCATTGTGGGACAAACAAAGGATTATTTTATCTTATCCACCTGGGCAATATTTATTACTGTGTAATATCTTAAACTGATTTTTTGTAGCATATCCACCTGTTGTTGTGCAATACCTAATGACAATATGGCCATATTTAACCCAGTGCTATAGCTTGTTGGCAACATTTAATACAGTACAATATGCTAAACTGAGTTCTGTGAAACATCTGCCTCTACAATGTAGAGACTCTCAAGTGTGTGTATATATGTGTGTGTGTATGTGTGTGTGTTTATATGGTTGTATGTACTGCAATATCTGAGCAAGACTGCAATAACTTGGATAACAAATGTGTATTACCAGCTTGCATAGGCCTTTTTTTTTTGCACACATTTTTTGCACTATTTTTTTTCTATACTATGTTGTAAATATCCTGCTGTGTTGTAAATATCGTACTTAAATGTCTGCACAGATGCTTTCTTATTGTGAGTATGTATGATGTAAATTGTACATGTGAACAGTGACAATAAAAGGCATTCTATTCTTCTATTCTATCCTCATGGAGAGCAAACCGGATAAAGTCACAAGTCAGATCTGTGGAGGAGCAACCCCGCTCGTTTTTGAAGGTACTTATGAGCTATAATCCACCAGTAATTGAATAAATGTAAGGTAGATCTGTTTAAAGTCATACAAGCAGGTGACAGACCTGTAACCAAAAAAAATCACTTTTAAAACTTTATTTTGACAGTGTTTGCTGTGTGAGCCACTGCGTCTCCATGGTAACTCCTAAATATTCCACTAGAGACACATGCAGAACACCCCCAGCATGATGTCACTGCAAGGTATCAATTAAAAAAAAAAAAAACTGAATTAGATCTAAACCAGGGCAAAGACCTGTTAAGAGCCCAGACTTCCTTTGGGAATCATTATCTTACAAAGTCACAAACTTGAATTGTTTTTGTCTGGTCCCTTCAGGCGCCCCATATCCTTCCAAACTGCGATTCCACATGAATTTATACCACTTAAACTGCCGAGAAAAACAACTATTAAAACAAAAGGACCGATGAGGGGCCTATTTCTCTAAAGCCGACGCCTGCACACAGACTCAGCCATGTTTATGTTTGGATTTCAACAAATGTTTGGATTATTAGATCTGTCCAGTCTTAACTTTCCTTTATTTTGCTTATTTCCCCCATGTACACAGGCCGGGATGCTGTGACATTATTGCAAGCGATTTAGGAGCGGGCTGGGAGTCCGCGGTGACGAAATATGAGTACAGAACGCAGTATTTTCAGACAGACAAAACAGTAGAGGTAATATACAGCAGAGATGAATCCAGTGCAGAGTTGTGAAATGCGGCTTTGAATAACAATTTTATAATGGGAGACGGAGAGAAAAGAGTGGAGGTTGCGAATTACAAATTAGTATGAAAAATGTCACGAGCAAAACGAGAAATGAGCCACTTGCTTGTCTCCATGGAGATGTTATTATTTTGCCTGAATTGCTCCACAGTATGGCATTAAACGTATCCTTTATATCAGTCAGAACATACTGTATTGGTCGGTGTTTTATAAGGTAAAGGTGCACTAAGGCTGCGTCCCATTTCTCTGCCTTACCCCTTCGTCTTACCCCTACCCCTTGGTTTTGCGCGTTCATGTGAGGGCAAGGGGTGTCCCGATTCTAATTTTGATCAAGGGCTAGAGCCACAACCTCGGGCTACATACCCCTTGAAACGAAGTAAGCTCTCGACCAGACTTGAAACGAAGGGCTACGCCTACAAGCTCAGGCAGGTTTTGGGATCAGGATGGCAGCGTCACATCGACCAGCCAAGGAGTCTCATAAATGTATTTTCAGCAGTTGTAATTATCGATTACCGTACTTTTCGTACTATAGAGCGCACCTGATTATAAGCCGCACCAACCAAATTTTTTTTTAAAAATTAAGATTTGTACATATATAAGCCACACCTGACTATAAGATTAGCCTTTATTGTCTCCCTTGGGAGAAATTTGTCCTCTGCATTTAACCCATCCTGTCATCAGGAGCAGTGGGCAGCACATTACTGCGCCCGGGGACCATCTCCATGATTTTCTTGCTTCGGCTTGGTCAGGACCTCAGCTGGAGAATCCTCCCACAGGTGGCTCACGTCACAACAGGCCTTGATGTATCTTCTGCCATGGGGGCTACCAGTGTCCGCAGACACTGGGGGCGGGATTCGAACTGCCAACCCCTGGATCACCAGGCAAGCGCTCTACCAACTGAGCTACTGCTGCAGGTGTTCACATTGTAACTTGAGATATTTACACAGAAAGATGGTAGACAAAAGGATTTTTTATTTTATTTTAATTAACGTAAATACCGGTATGTTTGAACAGCGCCTACGGCAGAAACACAATGGCAGAAACACGGCATTAACAGGCAGAAACACAACGGCAGTAACACGGCAGAAACACTGCAGAAACACGGCAGAAACACGCAGTAAAACAGCTGTAGCCTCATGCCAGCGCAGAACCCCGCAGAATAAAATACCAAAACAGTGGGCTACACACATAAAGCACATGAGGTAAGAGCGGCAGACGTCAGCCCCATGCATTAAACAACTGCATTAAAGTCATGGAAATCAATGCTCAACCCAGCCATAATTAAAAACAAAAAGTGTCTTACTTTCATGTGAAGTGGGATCCGCAACCCACGAGTCCGCAACCCGATTGATAACATCATCTGTGCCCAGGTTCCACACATTTTTCGCCCCCCGACAGCAGAAAGTGAAAATAATTAAGTTTCATGAGAAACGCAACTAGTGCCCTGATTGGTCAATTCTCCGGCCATGGGAATTTCCCATAAGGCAGTGCTTTACTTAAGTTGTCACAAACAAATATAAAATACAGATATATTTGTTTTATTTCAAACTGTGCACATTTTTAACATCGTAGGAAGAAATATCCCGCCAAAATAAAATAATGTAATACCTTAAACACATCACTGTAATATATATGTAGTTTTAAGTGGTATAAATACCAAACGGGTCCTTTCAATTATAGCAATAGGGCGGAAAACGCTGATACGTGCAGTGGAGCTAGGTTTATGCGCTACATTCGCTGTCTTGATAAAGAATTAATCCATACATAAGCCGCACCTGATTATAAGCTGCAGGGTCCGAAGTGCAAGAAAAAAGTAGCGGCTTATAGTCCGAAAAGAACGGTAACAGTTTAACATGGTTTACAATTATAACGCTTATGTTCTACGTTACTTTTAGTGAACTGTTGTTGCGGTTTAATTGTAGTGATGTCTGTTTAACTGACGCTATCGTTTTCATCGAACTTTCATGTATAAACAAACTATTTTTTTTGTCGAGCTGAGGTACCCGATAATCTTTAACATTTGTTTACGTTTGTTTGCGTCAATTGTTGTAGACGTAGCAGCCAGGCAGAGGCGAGGGATGATGACGCAAACAGTAATCGAGTGGTGTCCCATTTCTTAGGGGAACGTTCGTACCCCGAGCCGATTCCAGGGTAAATAATCATAAAACATCACCATGGAGACAAGCCAGTGGCAGACACCAGAAAATTTCCATAATGTAAATGGAAAATTGTCATCAGAGTTTGACCATTTTACACACAAATAACTGGGAACTGAACATGGGAGCTTCTGTTTTTTGGGTGACAAGCCTACGCACTATGGCACTAGCAAACCTACTAAACATACTAGGAATAAACCAAGAACTAAACCTGGGCTAGACCATGACTAAACCAGGATCAAACCAAGACCAAAGCAGGACTCTTTTTAGACTTAATTAAAGACACAAACACTAAAGAATCCACATCTTTCTGTGTAATGGAACTTTGTTGACTTGTATATAAAAAATAAACAATGCTTACACCTACACAACAGCCTCACAGGTATGTCAAGTATCTACAAAGGTGTTTTATTATTTATTGCAGTCTCGTGACGATGTTCAACCCCACGGCCTAAATCTTTACATATTAAATGAAGCAAAAAGTTTTCCATTTGACTGTAATTTAATGGTTAATACACCATGTGGCTTGGTTTTTGTCCTCTCTTAAATAAACTTTTTGGTTGGGGGAGCGTTGCCTGCTTGTTTCTATGGAGATATCATTGCTCTGCCTGGAATGTTCCACAGTATGATTTTTAAAACAGCCCTACCTTAGATTTATTCAATTACAGGTGGTTTTATAGCTCAAAAATACCTAGAAAAACAGGGATTCTGACTGTGAGCGGGGTCGCCTCTCCACAGATCTGACCTGTAACTTGGTCTGGTTTGTCTCTATGATAGAAAGGTTTAATGCCATACTGTGAAACATTACAAACAAAGCAATAACTCCAACAATCTCCATCAAGAAAAGCATTTGACAGACCCTCCACCAGACAAGCTACACATTGCACCTTTAAAGTTTCCTTTTTAATCCTGCTCTGGTTTAGTTTTATCTTAGTTTTGTCTCAGTTTTAAGTCCTTCTCCCACGTTTTCGTAGTAGTGCTTTTGGATTTAACATCTCTGGAATACAACTGGGTTAAAAAAGGCCCCGCTCCTCATTGATAAAAAAGGATTATCTCACTTTTATAGTGTTGTAATGAGGTTATGGCCAAATTTGGGGAGTTATGTTCCAAGAAACACTTTCACAAGATGGATGAAGCAAGTTGAAAGCAGCAAATAATAAAAGAATGTACTTTATCATAGGTTATCTTATAATGTATGTTCTTGTTGATAAGGTCTAATATTGGATTGTGAACATGCAGTGAAATAAAGCACGGGTCCCTTTAGGATTTATTTTTTATTTTTTATTTTTTATTTAACCTTTCTTTAACCAGGAAGTGGTCCCATTGAGTTACAATAACTCTTCTGCCAGGGAGTCCTGGCCAAAAAGGCGGCCAAAAGTTACATTTCAATAAAAACAACAAACACAAATGACAGGACAATCCACAGCTACATCACCTCTACACAGACAAAACACATCAATGGAATTTTAGTCTTAAAAAAGCATGCACTATTATACAAAATGACAAATGCATTTCTTAAGCGATGTGAAGATGGATTTAGTTCAACCTTTTCAAATGTTTAAATCAAATGTGAGGCAGTTATAACACACGGAAATGCTCTTAGCTTAGTCATAGTTTGAACAGGAGAAAAAAGGGCCTCAATTATGATGAATAGAAAACAGAGGTCTATATTTAACATCACATTTATACAATCATTTTATTGTCCACGTGTTTCATAAAAACTACTGTAGTGGCCCTTCATGACCAGTGTTGGGTAAGTTACTTTATAAATGCAATCCGTTACAGTTACAAGTTACCTTGATTAAAATGTAATTGTACTGTAACTTTTTGGATTACTTTTACAAAGTAATGTAACTGATTACTTTTGGATTACTTTTGGATTACTTAAGTTTAAATGAGCATTAAACCCATGTTCAACATTTTATTTGTGAGAACTGACAGTGTGAACCTTAAAAGAGTACTAAACTGGGAGGGAATTGCTGACAGGCAATCACAGGAGGTCCACAAGAAGAGATGCCTGCACCAGACTTGTAAGATTTTCACACAGTTTCCCAATGTCAAGTGTTCTAGCCACTGACTGCCAGCTAACGCATTACGGTACTTCATACATTTACAATGACACCCTTGCTTGTAAAATTACACAATCACTGTTTTAGACCAGCAATGCTGTCAGGTTTCACACATTGGATTGGACACGAGTCTCTTGATATCAGGCAAAGACTTTACCACTAGATCACATTTTAGACTCAGATGCAGAGAGAGGCAGAGGCAAAGCAGGTTCGGTCTTTTTGTCTTTACTTTGTCAAAAGGGTGTTTTTTTTACAAGACCTGGTAGTTCAAAAAGTTCAAAATTAGAATGACTTAGAATTAGAATGCAAATCAAAACTGAAAAGTCCCATTAAATCCAGGCAAATGAAAAGATCCAGGTAATTATCAAAAGTCCAAACACAAAAGTCCAAAAATAAGAGTTCCATAGTCACAAGCAAATTAAAAGAATAAAAAACAAGCACTCAATACAACTGTGGACACTACAACTTGTGTCAAGATTAAAGTCACTTATTATCCACGAGTATTACAATCATCCAAACTTTAAACACTGAACAAAACTTCGAGATTACAGCGCTCATTGAAGTGTCATCGTAATCTGGCAAGACATCGATTTAGGGCACGGCACCGGAGTTGAAGTAGTTGCTAGTCTAGTTGTTAGCCAGTCGACGATGGCTAAATGAGCTCGAAACAGACTAGACATGTTCTCTACATCTAGTTCTATCAATTCAAATAGAAGAGACAAACGAATAAAAACAACTCTTATGACATGACTCAACAGGGACATTAAGGGCCTGACAATACCAACGTTTTGAAAAGAAAAGCCTCCCCATCCCATCATATTTTTCTCCTCCGAGAATGTATTAGCTGCAAGTGCTGAGGCATGCTGAATATTAATAGTCTTACCGTAAGGTGTTTCTTCAAATTTGAAGTCGAATCTTTCGACGATGACAACGGTTGGACTTTGGGCAGGCACAACCTGCACTGCACAATAATGTTGCTGCCCTTGTCTTCTTTGAATATAAAATGTTTTTTGAATTTCCATCCAGTCAACGCATTTTTCTCCATTTTCCACGAACGACTACTAGCTCTGGACTGGGTTACATACCGCGCTCTCTCTCTGCAGACTACGACTCGACTGTCGTCATTACGTAACAGCGTATCATTGGATGCCGACGAAAAGCCAAAACCATACCGCAGAAACGATGAGCAGTTTGCCCTAAATGCACAAATTTACTAACTTTTGACTGCCTTAGTTCTGGGCCTCCCTCCAACCAATCAGAACTGGCCTGAAGCGTTTGGTTTCCGACTGGGTGGCATTGGGCCAAGTTACATCTTATCAGTGGTGGAGGGTAGCAGTGCTTACCTTAAGAGCTGTAGACTGCACGGTGAGGATACGGGAGCTCTACCGAGAGGAGTTTACGACACTACGGTGCGGAGGGGAAACACGGGAGCGCGGCAGGCAGGAGGGACCAGCCGACACCGCTCGCAGAAATGGCGGAACACCACGCAGCAGCACAAATTGTAATCCTGTTAAGTAATCCCCATTCTCAATGAATGTACCTGTAATCTGATTACATCATTTTTTTCTTGTACTGTAACGGATTACAGTTACTTTTATTTTGTATCCTTTTACCGTAACGCCGTTACATGTAATCCGTTACTCCCCAACACTGTTCATGACACATTAATCCAATTTACTGTACAGTATTTCAATGGAGAATTTAAGAGGCTGCAAAGTAAATGTGCATGTACCTAGTTTTTTGTGTAAAGGGATGGGGTGTGGTAGTTTTGGTCTTTTTTTTTGTTTTGTTTTCATTAATTCCAAAATTGAAAAATATGATACAAAGTTGGTTGATTTGTGTAAAATGTTCAATGTTAATGTGTAACAACAAGTGAAAACTGCACGGATTCTTTGGAAGGCTTTAAAAAGGATTTGAAGTCCGTCTAGAACAGACCCGGGCATTTCAAGGCCCGAGGGCCAAATACGGCCTGCGAGCCGACTCTGACCGGCCCACGAAAGGTTGCTTGGAGTTAAGAAAATAAAACCTACTTTCAAAATTGTACATAATGCATTTGTACTGATGATCATCTGTCGGACTTCACATCTCCACCTCAAACATGAACCTGACTTTGATGCACTTTTTAAAGTTCAACAGAGGCTAGATTTCTCTCACTGATTAAAAAAAGACACTAAAACATGTTAACTTTGACTTTTTTTCTACACAGTTTGGCAGTTGGACAAAAAAAATGTTGTGACATATCTTGTATTATATTATTTGGCAAACAAAGACATTGTGGTGTCTTAATACAAAGTCAAGAAAGTTAAACTCAGAAAGCATTGTGGGGTTAATGTGACTGAAAAAGAGTTACAAATGCTTCACATTTACCATTGTTTTGAATAATTTTACTGAATAAATTCAGTTTTTGTAAAACCTCACTCTCTCATTACATAACTACATAACGTACCAGCTTCTGTAAACAATGCCATTTACTGATTTAGAAATAAAATGAATAACCAGAGTAGACTTCAAACTTTTGGCCCGGCCCTCCACAATATTTTCTGCTTCTCATTTGGTGAAAAATTAGGGGAAAAATAATTGCCCACCCCTGATCTAGAACTTATTTACTGTGGAGATTAGCAGCTCTGTGCAAAATAATACAACCCAGGGACAGAAATTAATCCCCAGACTTCCATGTATAACACACCCTATTCTCGCTCAATCTACTAAAGCTCCACTGCGTAACTTTTCCACTCAGGGAAGTTACAGGTCAGATCTGTGGAAAGGCGACCCCGCTCATAGTAAGTGCATGTTTCTAAAGATTGTTTTGAGCAATAAAAACACCCATATAATAAAAGCATAGATTTAATGCCATATTATAGAACATTCCAGACAATGCCATATCGCCATAGAGACAGCGATGCCATTTTATTGTTATCCATAGAGCCACAACTACCACCTCATTTGTTTAAGTTACAGGTTAGATCAGGGGAGAGGCGATCCTGCTATTTAAAGGACAATTAACGTTTTTACAATCTGAGCCTTATTTCGGTAATAAAACAAGTTGTTTTACTCACCTATAGCACTTTGGTGTCATATGGAGCACTTCTAGAGATGTTTTAGATTAGCGAAATCCGTAACACGAGTTCTCGGGGCATATAATATATGCCCCAAGCGGTCTCCAAATAACACAAACTTTAGCACTTTTCAAATCATAGAAGCTCAATGTCTTAGTCTACACTTTCATTTGAGTCAAAAGTGGCTTGTAATCTGAGATTTATCCATAATTTACAGCTTTGCATTTCATGTTTGGGTCCCGAGAGCTGAGAGCGAACTAAGCTGTGACTCCGCACGTGCGCACTGGCGTCCTCATCTACTCGAAACTATGGATAAATCTTGGATTACAGGCCACTTTTGACTCAAACGAAAGCGTAGACTAAGACATTGAGCTTCTATGATTTGAAAAGTGCTAAAGTTTGTGTTATTTGGAGACCGCAAACATATGCCCCGAGAACTCACATTACGGAGATCGCAAATCTAAAACATCTCCGGAAATGCTCCAAATGACACCAAAGTGCTATGCGTGAGTAAAACAACTTGTTTTATTACCGGCTCAGATGGTAAAAAACGTTAATTCTCCTTTAATGCCACACTGTAGAACATTCCAGGCAATGCAATATCGCCATGGAGACAGCAGCTCGCCTTTAACATTAGCAAAAACATAAAAATCCAAAGAGCCACAACTACCACCTCATTTGTTTAAGTTACAGGTCAGATCTGTGGAGAGGCATCCTCATTCACAGTAAGAATGTTCACATAATCAAATCCTAGATCCATATTTAATGCCATAGTACAGGACATTCCAGGCAATGCAATATCGCCATGGAGACAGCGATGCCATTTTAATGTTATCCATAGAGCCACAACTACCACCTGTGCTCATTTGTTTAAGTTACAGGTCAGATCTGCGGAGAGGTACCCCCATTCACGTAAGAATGTCACATAATCAAATCCTAGATCCATATTTAATGCCACACTATAGAACATTCCAGGCAATGCAATATCGCCATGGAGACAGCAGTGGCCCTTTAACATTAGCATAAACATATACTAGTAAATCCACAGAGCCACAACCACCACATGCGCTTATTTGTTTAAGTTACAGGTCAGATCAGGGGAGAGGCGGCCCTGCTATTTAATGCCACACTGTAGAACATTCCAGGCAATGCAATATATCTCCATGGAGACAGCAGCATGCCTTTAACATTAGCATAAACATATAAATCCATAGAGCCACAACAACCACCTGCGCTCATTTGTTTACCTCACACACACACACACACACACGCACACTACAAAGCTTCCCTCAGCAAAACACACAAACACCAAAACAGTGCGGAAAATTCATTCACATTTTTCTTGTCTCACACATAAAAGATGCCCTGAGCCAAACCCATTATTTGTACTGCTGCACTGTACACACTTTCACACTCTTGTTTACTGGTTTATGTTTTTAAGTCTAGAAACTGGACTGTAGAACTCTTAGGTTTCATTTCAGCTTCAGAAAATGTACAGTAAATAACCGGTAAAGCTACATGATGTGATGAGTACAGCAAAATGCACCTAATATTGTTGGAATTTTAAACTTAATTTTGAATACAATGGAAAATGTACTGATCCTGACACTGATTACAACATTTATAATTAAAAACACTCCTATATTAAACAGTATACAGTGGTCCCTCGCTCTATCGTGGTTCACTGTTCACGGCCTCGCTGTTTGGTGGATTTTTTTAAATAGAGTAACATTTTTTTTATAGTGTAACATTGTGTTCTGCGTCCTGATTGGCTAAGACACTGTAGACCTTTGCCGATTGATAGATGGGGGATGCAGGGGGGACCGGGACTAGACCAGGACTAGACCAGGACTAGACCAGGACTAGACCAGGACTAGACCAGGACTAAACGTGGACTAAACCAGGTCTAAACCAGAACTAAACCAGGTCTAGACCAGGTCTAAACCAGGTCTAAACCTGGACTGGTCCTGGACTAAACCAGGACTAGACCAGGACTAGGCCAGGGCTAAACGTGGACTAAATCAGGTCTAGACCAGAACAAAACCAGGTCTAGACCTGGTCTAAACCAGGTTTAAACCTGGACTGGTCCTGGACTAAACCAGGACTGGACCAGGTCTAGACCTGGACTAAACCGGGACTAGACCAGGTCTAAACCAGGATTAAATCACCCCGTTTGGCTCTTTGCTGGTTTCGTGTGGCTCTTGCGTTCATTTGTGCGTGTTCGGTCTGTGGCTCGGGCTGCGAGGACGCGGTCCTGAGGGGGAGGCATGGTCCGGGCGCCGCGGTTCGATCTCGTGCTCGCAGCCCCGGCCTTGCGCCAGTCGTGCTGTTTTGTCCCGGATTTGACCATGCGCACTTCTCCAAGGGGTTGGGGCGCGTCGCGTCCCGGGATGTGGCAGTGCCGTTGAATGAACACGGTGCTTCCTGTGGATCCAGTGACTCATGTCTCCGCTCCCCTCGCGCTCCCGGCGGAGCCCCCACGCTTCACTATTAATACATTTTGTTGAAAATCTACGAAAGTTTGAGTGTTTAAACAAGAGAGAAATATGACGAAATGTTAATTCCAGTGTTTTAAGGCGTTTACAGCCTTAAAACATTAAAACAAACAATTGTAAAATATAAAGTTGTCCTACTTTGTGGATTTCAATCATTCCGGGTTATTTCTGGAACCTAACCCCCGCGATAAACGAGGGAATATATTTGTAATATATTTTTAATCACAATAATAGTTGTTTCTTTAATCATATTAGTCTTATATATGCTGTGATAAAGATAAAGACCATTTTAAACCAGTTTGTACAAGTTTGCGACTGTATAATTCTACTGTATAGTCCAGACGTGCAATATTTTCTAGACTCTCCTAATTACTGTTTTGTTACTGTTTTGTTATTATTACTTATTTTATTATTACTTATTTTTATTTTATTCTTGCCTGCATGCACTTTTCTTTCTTGTTCAAACTGTCTCTGCCTGGAGCTACTGTGGCAAGTAAATTTCTCCTGTGTGAGATCAATAGAGTCTTATCTTATCCTATCTTAAAACTAATCAGGAAATTGACAGATTTGTTTCATTTACATAATTTTTCAGTATCAGCACTTGCTCAAAGGAGTATCTAGCTTCAATACCAGTTTTAGTTTTATCTGGATATTAATTGTTTTGAGAAATCTATCACACATTATAAGGCCTAATTTATATTAAGGCCTATATCTCTTAACGGTGCACAGCAAGATGGATTCTCAAGATATTTACGAATTCACAAACTCGTGAAAATCTACTTTGGCCCCTGATGCTGCGATAAGGCCTAACAGGTGATGGGTGACCAATCGCGTCGCAGTGTTGAGGTTTGTGCAGAAGCCAAAGGAGAAGCTTCCTGATGAACCAAAATAATCACGGTAATTCTGACCGACGTACTACAGCTTATTTTACAGTCAATATCCACTATTTTATTTGTGAAAAACAGACAGAAGGTAAAAGCTTTATGCAGTTTTATGGCTTTAAACTAAAAATATATTGTTAATATTTTGGCTAGAGGCATTTCTGGGTTTAATTGCTAGAGTGGTTGACTTATAACTGAAGAGTGGTGGTTCAATCCCAGTTTTGAAAGGAAGATGTCTGGAGCTAACAGAAGTTATTTTTTTTAATTTATTCTTTATTTAATAGGGACAGTGCATATTAATGAACATCTACAACATTGCAGCGTAAATACGACAGATTATAGCAAAAATGATCATTTCCATCTGTAGTCCCTGGGCAGGTGACGCCTCAGCAAAAACAAGTGACAATAGCAGCAGTTAAACATTAAAAGTGTCCACAAGTCTGGTTTTCCTTTAGCCGCTGTTTCAAGTGTGATTTAAAGTGTCCAGTGTTGGAGTCTCTCTTATTGATGATGGGAGAGAGTTCCAGAACTTAGTGCCTCTGAGAGCACACTTTCTCCGAATGTAGTGCGTCTGTGCGGGACCTCACTAGTCTGGTTAACACCTGACCATATCACAAGTGAGATATGGGTCTGGAAACTCGCTTCGAAAAATCCCGTAGCGGAGGTGTGGTTAGCGATTGCCAACGGCCGTTTATTGGGCGTTATGAATGTCTATCATTGAGCGTATACGTAAGTCCATAGCCAATCATGTCAGTTGTCAGTTCAAACTACAAGCTTCCGTTTGTCATGTAGTACGCGTCACCGTCTTGCCACACCTCCCCCGCTCTCTGATTGGGGCCCTAAATCTGGGACTCTCGCTTGGACGAGTTTCCAGGCCGCCTTCCAGTTCGAAACGAACGGAAGCGGCCTGGGAATTCCCAGGCTAGGACCTCACAGTTCCCCTGGACTGTGAGGTCAAACACAAAATGCAGTTTTAAATCAATTTTATTTATTAAGGGGAAAAAAGCCATCTGAACCTATATGGCCCATAATTGCTCTTTAAAGGGATAGTGTATGTTTTTTTTTTAATGTTAATCTGTATGGCTTCCTCTTCAACAGTGTCGTGAGATTTACACTGACTTACCCATGACAGCATGATGTGATCCCGGTTATCCTCCGGTAACCGGAATACTTCAACTTTTTTTAAAACTGGATACTGACAATATTCCGCTTTGAAACGGGATGCTTAAAGCACGCACGCGTAACTGCGCTCACTAAATACCAACGTTAGTGTCGTGTCCATTATCCTAGTAACATTTTTTTTCGTGACTAATCGTGACTAATCGTTACTGGATCTATAGATTAATCGACTACTAAAATAATCGTTAGTTGCAGCCCTAATGGTATTTTTTTTTTCCCTTAACAAATAAAATAAAAAATGTATTTTATGTTTACTTGGGTTATCTTTGTTTAATATTTAAATTTGTTTGCTGACCTGAAACGGTTAAGTGTGACACACATGGAAAAAAGTAAGAAATCAACGGGGCAAATACTTCTTCACAGCACTGTCTGAAGTGATCCATTTCTCTACCATATTAAAAAAGGACAAATTCACATATTTTCCGCCTGATTATACATTTGCACAAAAGTTTCTCATATTTAGTCCAAATGAAAGCACAGAACTAATATTCTGGAACAGCAAGAGTCAAACTAAATCCATTTTTTTTCACCCCATGATCTGTTTTTTTCCTTCAAACTGCTTCGGATCTCAATTTAAATTCTCAGTGTCGGTACAAAAAAGGCCAAAGGGAGACAGGGACACTTGTGCATTATCAATCAGAACCACTCCACATGTGTCACTCTAATCTCAGAATAACAGGCTGTTCAATCAAACTTAGAGCATTTTTATGGGGTATTAAATTACACAAACGAGAAGAGCAGAAGAGAATGGGGTAAAAAATGGTCCAAGTGAGCTGGAAATTTAGTGATCTACTGACATATTTATAGACATCATAATCATAAGAGCCTATAAAGTTTTATTTGAATTTTATTGCTTATTTTTTGTCTTATTTTGCGCGCCAACAGTTTTATGGCTTTAAATATATTCTTAATATTTTTGGCTAGAGGGTTTTGGGATGAAAATGTGCTGTTGGGAGAGTGATTATTTAATACCTGAAAGAAAGGTGGTTCAATTCCAGTTCAGACAAGTCAATATTACTGTGTCCTTTGGCAAGACACATAAAAAGGGCACTGTGTAACTTTTCTGGTAGACAGGTCAGCCACTTGTGTCCATGGAGATGTTATTGCCTGGAATGTTCCACAGTACAGCATTTTGTCATGGTTTATGTTTTGCTGTTATTGTTTCATATTTTTGTGTATCTTATTCCTTTGTTGTGGCCTTAGTGTTTTATTTTGACATTTGTCCTGTCAGCTTGTTACTTTTAGTTTTACTTCCTGTCAGTTGATCGTTTTCCTCGCCCTAATGTGCTACACCCGTGTCTGTTGGTCCATTGTCGTTAGCCGTTTCCCAATTCAGCGAGTGCACGGTACGGAGCGTGTTTGGAGGGGGATGTGCGTCATATCCGGCGCAACAACTGCTGTTCTATTTCGTTTTTGTCCCATGCACAGTTAACATGCGGTCCGAACACCGCAGTCGTTTCCATGGAAACCAAGCGTGCAAAAATGCACGCTTCGCACACTTAAAAGCCCCAGCATGCACAGCGCGGCAGGATATATGACTACAAAGATGGACTCGCCAGCAACATCGCCATGTGACAGTTGCGACTTCACTATAAAACGTGTGTACTGGTTCACCTCTCCTACAACTATGCTACATGAAACTCTTCATAAACTACGCTAAACATGTGTGACGGTAGCCCTAACGGCATAGTTCACGGCACCTGTATTACCGTTCACATGCTTTTTCCCCTTACACTTCTATATTTCCTTTGCTGTTGTAATGCTGGACATTCTACAGTATAACCATGTCACAATAGAATAATATTTTTGTCTTTAGGGAACAAGGAGCAGTCCACCCGGCTCATTAAGCTGAGGCGGGACTTGTTCCATTTCGCAGACGGCCATGCGATCCACGGACTGAACTCAGGGCTGAGCGAGTATGCACCGCCTCGACTGCAGGCTGAGACCACACTCCGAACCGTGCACTTGCTAAATTTGGAAACGGCTAATGTTATTAGTCATGTCTTGCCAGTTTGGATTTTTGGATTTTGGTCAATCTTTGGTTGTTATTAAAGAACTTAAACAGCAGTCCTGCATTTTGGGTCCTCCTTCTGTTCCTATGTGACAGAATGAACCAACCAGATCAGACCCAAGCAGTGTACTCTTTTTTATTTTATTTTATTTTTTTGTTAATGTGTGGGAAGTGGATTGTCTCCTGCAGGCCCAGGATTTTGCCTGCAATGACTCTCCCACCTCCCGGAGAATCACAAGGAGGAGACATGGGGCTTGCAGGTGGCAGCCCAACCCTGCTTGTTCAGCCCTCCTTTCTCCACCTCAGCTCCCACCTCCTTCAAGAGCCACTGGTGCCCAATGCCATTACAGACTGCCCACTACCCTGAATTCTATTCCACTGGAGCCTTTTTTGGAGCTTCCTGACCTCGACTTGCTTGCTACTGTTCGTGAGCCACCGCTGGACACAGATTACCGTCCAGGGAGCTTGCCGCCAGATCTCAGCCCTGCCCCTCATCCAAGTTAAGCTCCAGACATCTCCTCGAAGTTCACTGCCGTCTCTATTGTGGACATTGTTAAAGCTTCCAGGACTTGCCAATATGTCTCTACAGCCAATGGATTTCCCTGGGCTGCCTCCATGGCCACCTGACCCCTCGAACTGCCCTCGTCTTCGTGACCCCAGACCATTCTGATTGTTTTCAGATCTCTGCAGTAGACACTGCTCGTCTCTAAGAAAGATATGTTAAAGATACATTATGTACGACTGCTTAAACATTCCAGGCAAAGCATTAACATCTCCATGGAGACAAGCGGGTGACTGACCCTCCACCAGAAATGTTGCATAGTGCACCTTTAATAATGAGAATAACAAAAAGTGTTTAAAACAGTGAAGGTTAAAAATATAGCGCAAGAAAATTCATTCTTATATTATGCAAAATTGACTCTTGCTATGTTACAATATTGTGTGTGAGTAATCCTTTATTATCAGTCTGTCTACATGTCTAATGCTCTGTTCCACCTTGTGATGTCATGAAGCAGTCATTTTCAAGTGCCTTTAAATGTAAAATTAAATGTAAAATTATAATGCACAAACACTGTCCATATATTGTATTATAAGACCACAACATGTACAGTTCATCCCTTGCTTCATCAGATTGTACAGAGATGTGTGAAGTGTCTGTAATCAGTATCCCGGTGTGGACCTTCTCTAATCAAAGTTCTGGTGTACAGTAGAGCACAGATCCGAGCGTGTGGAACCTCCGTGTACCACAGTTTCATGGTTTTATTTAAGACACATTGTTGCGCTCAGGTCCAATTGATGTCACTGCAATCAAATGTCATTTTTCGACACACAATGGAACTATAACCGCTGCAGGCTGTCGGGGGTCTATATACTTATTGTCCACACTCTTTATTACATCGAGTACAGGTGCTGCTAAAGGCCCTGTACCAGATTTTATCTCGTGTATTTGAGCAAAATGTGTCTTACCCCAGTAAAGATATATTGTATAAGCAGCTCTTATGTGCTTTTATATCCAACAATCAGGAAATCCATGTTAGTATGCCTGTGTTGTTTGCTTTATCATGACTGCAAAACGCTCTGGTCTGTGAGAGTTGTGAAAAGCGCTTAGAAACGTATAGAGGATGCCCGGAATGCAGCAGGAAGTGCGTGTTAGCATGCTAGTCATCGTCAGCTCTACTGTCTCGGGCCAAATTCCACAACTGGAAGTTGTGAAAAGCGCTCATAAACTCACTGCTGTGAATAATTAAGATTCTCGGAATGCAGCAGGAAGTGCGTGTCGGTATGCTAGTTGTAGTAGATGTCTGAGTTTTTGAAAACGCTTAACTCATTAGGATGCTTTGAATGCTTAAGGTAAGTGAGGAATAACTTTGGACCACTGCAAAACTGTTTCAAATGAACCAGTTTTTCAGATTTTTAAGACGTTAAAATCAGGTAAAATAGCGTCTTTAAATCAAACGTCACCCTTTTCTATCACTACTGTTGAACAAATTTATGTTGTGATCTGATTTTACATGCACACCAAAAATCTGATTGTCTGATTTCTGCAGTTATTAGATTACTGAAATATTGTGTAAACCGTTGATGTAATCTGATTTCTGAATTTTTTATTTATTTATTTTTTTCTTCAAATTGATCACACCTGTGCAATTTTGAAAATGTTAAAGGTGCACTGTGTGACATCTAAAGTGGAGGGTCCGCTACTTGCTTTCTTTGCCTGGAATGTTCCATAGTAGGGCATTAAACATATCCCCCTTGTGTTTGTTCAGTTACAGGTGTTTTATAGCTCAAAGATAGCTTAAAAACATGAATTCTTACAGTGTGCAGGTTTGCTTCTCCACAGATCTGACCATTAACCTGTCTGCATAGTTTATTTCCATACAGTGGAATAATCAAGATAGGGTTCCTACCCTCACCTATGGTCATGAGCTCTGGGTAATGACCGAAAGGACAAGATCATGGATACAAGCGGCCGAAATGAGTTTCCTCCACAGAGTGGCTGGGTGCACCCTTAGAGATAGGGTGAGGAGCTCAGTCACACGGGAGGAGCTCAGAGTAGAGCCGCTGCTCCTCCACATCGAGAGGAGCAGCTGAGGTGGCTCGGGCATCTCACTTGTGCCCTCCTCCGTTGCACTCTTGAACAAATTTGCACAAAAAAGGAGCACTTAGTCACTTTATATTGAATGGTGCAATAACTATTGTGCAATAACAGCTTGTGTAATAGGGCTTGTGCAATAATTATCTGTGCAATAATTTTGTGTAATAGAGCTGGTGCAATAAATAGAACACTGTAAGTTTGAGCAGTGCACAAATGGACAATGGACATCAAAGATGGACAATGTATCTGGCAATGAGCTGCGACTGTTTTCTGTTTGTCTGTCTGTACTGTATGTGTGAGTGTAACTGTGTTTTTAAGCTGCGGGCAGTGAGCCCAAGACAAATTTCCCCTTGGGGATAATAAAGTTTATCTTATCTTATCTGTTCCGGATGCCTCCTGGACGCCTCCCTCGGGATGTATTCCGGGCATGTCCCACCGGGAGGAGGCCCCAGGAAGACCCAGGAAGACCCAAGACACGCTGGAGGGACTATGTCTCCCGGCTGGCCTGGGAACGCCTTGGGTCCCCCCGGAGGAGCTGGAGGAAGTGTCCGGGGTGAAGGAAGTCTGGGAGTCCTTGCTTAGACTGTTGCCCCAGCGACCCGGCCCCGGATAAGTGGAAAAAAATGGGTGGATGGAATAATCAAGGCAAAACAGTAATATCTCCATGGAGACAGATGGCAGATCCTCCACCAGAAAAGTTACACAGTGCACTTTTAAAGACTGAAAGAGCCATTTGAAAATAATTGTACTTTGTCTTCCAAATACAACAGTTGCTTTAAAGGGGCACTATGTAACTTTTTGGTAGGGGCTCCATTACCTTCTTGTTTCTATGGCAATGTTAAAAAAAATATTTTGTGTGAAATGTTCCACAGTATGGCATTAAACAGCTCTACCTTACATTTATTCAATCACATTCAATTAAATATACCTAGAAAAACAGGCATTCTGACTGTGAGCCAGGTTGCCACTCCACAGACCTGACCTGTACCTTGGCCTCGTTTGGTCTCCATGATGATAGAACGGTTTAATGCCATACTGTGAGACATTCCAGACAAAGCAATAAGCAATATAAAATCTCCATGGAGAAAATCACACCAGAAAATTTACACGATGCACCTTTAAAGGGATATGCCACCCCCAGGTCAAATTTGGGCATCTCCCCACAGTCCAGAGACTAAAATAAGTGATGGAAAGCGTTTTCGTGCTCACCCAGCCATTGTCTGTCGCCACTGACCGCCGCGGTATCTGCAGCTACTCCGCCTTAGACTGGAGTCTAACGTCGCCAGAGAAAGATTTCGGCCAAAAGGAATTAATTTGCTCGATGCGTTTCCCAATTACTTTCTGTGTAGTGCACATTCATATCGAGTGCAAATAAATGTGCAAATCAACACGGAGAGCTTGACTTGGTCATTTTGGGTGGGAACTATTTTCCAGTGCGGAAGAATAAAGCCGAATCACGCAGCACGCTGCCAGGGGAATCCCTGTTACGCACCAGGAAGGGAGTTCCCCTGTTGCACAGCGTGGTGCGTGATTCGGCTTTATTCTTCCGCACTGGAAAATGTGCAAATAGATTTGCACATTTATTTGCACTCGATATGAATGCGCACTACACAGAAAGTAATTGAAAAAAGCATCGAGCAAATTAATTCCTTTTGGCCGAAATCTTTCTCTGGCGACGTTAGACTCCAGTCTAAGGCGGAGTAGCTGCAGATACCGCGGCGGTCAGTGGCGACAGACTCGGACAATGGCTGGGTGACCAGAAAAACGCTTTCCACCACTTATTTTAGTCTCTGGACTGTGGGGAGATGCCCAAATTTGACCTGGGGGTGGCATATCCCTTTAAAAATCCCTGGATTAACTGACACATAAGGGGTAGTCCAGACTTATTTGGCATTTTAAAAACTATTTTCTTTTCTCTTAGTTTTTTTTAGATTTGGTCTCAGGACAAGTAAATTCACACAGAAACTGTATGTTTTAGTATTTTGTATGTGGATTATTTAAAGGAGAATTAACGTTTTTTACAATCTGAGGCCACTTTTGACTCAAACGAAAGTGTAGACTAAGACATTGAGCTTCTATGATTTGAAAAGTGCTAAAGTTTGTGTTATTTGGAGACCGCAAATATACGCCCCGAGAACTCACGTTACGGATATCGCTAATCTAAAACATCTCTGGAAGTGCTCCATATGACACCAAAGTGCTATGGGTGAGTAAAACAACTTGTTTTATTACCGAAATGAGGCTCAGATTGTAAAAAATGTTAATTCTCCTTTAATATTTGATGGGTGGGACGTAAAATGTCCTCCAATTCTGGAATGACTCACATGTAACCAGGTGTTTTTTATGATCAGATTTCTCTTGTGAATGTAAACACACACAAAACTCTGACCAAACCCACAACCACTTCGCTGAAAATACCCACAATGCCTCTGTGCACCATTGTAGCCGGTAATCCCCACATTGCAAGTCTCAGTGTTAAAAACCTTTGTCACTTTCTGCAGGTAGAATTTACATATATTAAACCCCCCAAAGTCAAAAGTGTCTGCCGCCTCCTGTCTGTCCCTCTCTCTCCTCCCCCTCGCTCAGTCTTGCTCGCTCATGTGTGGAGCCGGGGCCGAATTGGAAACATATTACTCCATCAATCACTTCCCATTCTCCACAAACGCTGGCCGTGTTCAAACATACCAATAAGTTTCATTTGACATCACAACGTTGTAAAAATGTCCGTAGTAAAGGTGTAATATGTAACCCTTCTATCGAGATGTTATTGCTTTGTCTGGAATGTTACAAAGTGTAGCATTAAACTCATTGATTTACATTTACTCAGCTACAGGTGTTGAATTCCAGGAATGAAAACGGATCAGGGGTGAAACCAGGTCTAAACCAGGTCTAAACCAGGTCTAAACCTTGTCTAAACCAGGACTAAACTGGGTCTAAACCAAGACTAAACAGGGTCTAAACCCCCCGCTCCTGGTTTAGACCCTGTTTAGTCTTGGTTTAGACCTGCTTTAGTCCCGGTTTAGTCCCGGTTTAGACCCGGTTTAGACCCGGTTTAGACCCGGTTTAGACCCAGTTTAGTCCTGGTTTAGTCCTGGTTTAGACCTGATTTAGTCTGGGTTTAGTCCTAGTTTAGTCCCAGTTTAGTCCTGGTTTAGTCCCAGTTTAGTCCTGGTTTAGACTCGGTTTAGTCGCAGTTTAGTCCCAGTTTAGACCCGGTTTAGTCCTGGTTTAGACCTGGTTTAGTCTTGATTTAGTCCTGGTTTAGTCTTGGTTTAGACCCGGTTTAGTCCTCGTTTAGTCCTAGTTTAGTCCTGATTTAGACCTGGTTTAGTCTGGGTTTAGTCCTAGTTTAGTCCCGGTTTAGTCCTGGTTTAGTCCTGGTTTAGACCAGGTTTAGTCTTGGTTTAGTCCTGGTTTAGACCCGGTTTAGTTCCAGTTTACTCCCGGTTTAGTCCTGGTTTAGACCTGGTTTAGTCTTCATTTACACCTGGTTTAGTCTTCGTTTAGACCCGGTTTAGACTTGATTTAGTCCTGATTTAGACCCGGTTTAGTTCTCGTTTAGACCCAGTTTAGTCTTGATTTAGTCCTGGTTTAGACCCGGTTTAGTCGCAGTTTACTCCCGGTTTAGACCCGGTTTAGTCCTGGTTTAGACCTGGTTTAGTCTTCGTTTAGACCCGGTTTAGTCTTGATTTAGTCCTGGTTTAGACCCGGTTTAGTCCTCGTTTAGACCCGGTTTAGTCTTGATTTAGTCCTGGTTTAGACCCAGGTTTAGTCCTCGTTTAGACCCGGTTTAGTCTTGATTTAGTCCTGGTTTAGACCCGGTTTAGTCCTGGTTTAGACCTGATTTAGACCTGGTTTAGTCTTGATTTAGTCCTGGTTTAGTCCTGGTTTAGACCCGGTTTAGTCCTCGTTTAGACCTGATTTAGTCTTGGTTTAGTCCTGGTTTAGTCCTGGTTTAGACCTGGTTTAGTCCTGGTTTAGACCCGGTTTAGTCCTCGTTTAGACCTGATTTAGTCTTGGTTTAGTCCTGGTTTAGACCTGGTTTAGTCCTCGTTTAGACCTGGTTTAGACCTTCTCCTCAGATCTACACGATTCACGTAGGTCACCCATTTCGACTTCAAAACGGCAAATTTCGCCAAAAGGTGAGGGATTTTCATGCCTGGTATTGAAAAAATACTCCAAAAAACAAACACTCTTTGCAGTTAGTGGATTCGCCTCTCTATAGATCTGACCTGTAATTTGACCTTTGTTTTGGTCGTGGAGGGAAAGGTTAATGCCATACAGTGAAACATTTAAAGCAACAACAACATATTCATGAAGATAATGAGAACACTCAACCAGAAAAGTTACGAAGTGGAGGAGCACCGGGGCTGAATACATTTAAACTTGTTTAAAAACAGCAAAACAAACATGGTCGGGAGACAGGAATAAAAACAGAAATAAAACTATGCTATGAAATTGTAGGACAAACACAACCATGTCACAAGCACCTTTTCTTTATAATGATTCGCTTTTTCAAAATGGCTTCCCTCTCCGCGCTCTCATGTTGACAGTATCTATTACTCTCTACGTCTGCCGGGCCTTTGTTCACACATGAGCCTCCCATCTCCCCAGTGTTATGCCGAGGATCAGATGAAAAGATCGAGAGGAGGAGAGGGAAGTCTCATTTCATCAGTGTCTATGTGATGCACCCTGGATCTATCTCCCCTCTCTCAGCTTTCAAGTCTTTTTTTTCATGAGCAAAGAAGGGTGGTGGTCTGGAAGTTTTTGTAGTATGTCTTTGTGAAAATTCACCCCGTCCTTTGTCCTTTAAAGGCCCTCTACGCATTTTTATTCCACGCATGTGAGCAAAATTTCGCTTGTCCCAGTACAGATTTACTGTATAAGCAGCTCTGGAGGTCAAAATAAAGTCTGCTGCGTGCTGTCTATTTAGAAAGTGTTTTATTGGCCGAGAATCAGGAAGTGCTTGTTAGTATGCTAGTTGTTGTTAGCTTTACTGTGACTGCAAAATTCTTCTCTGGTCTCTCTGAAGCCTGTGAAAAGCTTAGAAACTCATAGTGGTGAAAAATTAGGATGTTCAGAATCCATAAGGTCAGTGCCTCATGAACCATCTCACACTCAAGGACCGGCCTCCTGCTGTAGTCCTGCTGTAATCCTGGTTTAGTCCTGGTTTAGTCCTGGTTTAGTCCTGGTTTAGTCCTGCTGTAGTCCTGCTGTAGTCCTGGTTTAGTCCTGGTTTAGTCCTGGTTTAGTCCTGCTGTAGTCCTGCTGTAGTCCTGGTTTAGTCCTGGTTTAGTCCTGGTTTAGTCCTGGTTTAGTCCTGCTGTAGTCCTGCTGTAGTCCTGGTTTAGTCCTGGTTTAGTCCTGCTGTAGTCCTGCTGTAGTCCTGCTGTAGTCCTGGTTTAGTCCTGCTGTAGTCCTGGTTTAGTCCTGCTGTAGTCCTGGTTTAGTCCTGCTGTAGTCCTGGTTTAGTCCTGGTTTAATCCTGCTGTAGTCCTGCTGTAGTCCTGCTGTAGTCCTGGTTTAGTCCTGCTGTAGTCCTGGTTTAGTCCTGCTGTAGTCCTGGTTTAGTCCTGCTGTAGTCCTGATTTAGTCCTGGTTCAATCCTGGTTTAGTCCTGGTTCAGTCCTGGTTTAGGGCCCAGCCTCCTGTTGTAATCCTGGTTTAGTCCTTGTTCAGTCTTGGTTTTGTCCTGGTTAAGTCCTGGTTAAGTCCTGGTATAGTCCTGTTATAGTCCTGGTTCAGTTTTGGTTTAGTCCTCGTTCAGTATTGGTTTTGTCCTGGTTAAGTCCTGCTTTCGTCCTGGTTTAGGGACCGGCCTCCTGTTCTAGTCCTGGTTTAGAACTGGTTCAGTCCTGATTTAGTCCTGATTCAGTCTTGGTTTAGTCCTGGTTCAATATTGGTTTTGTCCTGGTTAAGTCCTGCTTTAGGGACTGGCCTCCTGTTCTAGTCCTGGTTTAGTACTGGTTCAGTCCTGGTTTAGTCCTGATTCAGTCCTGGTTTAGTCCTGGTTTAGTCCTCGTCTAGTCCTGGTCTAATCCCAGCCTGCTGCTGGTGCCCAGAGTCAGGACTAAGTATGTAAGTATGGAGAGTCAGCGTTTCCTGCTGTAGTCCTGGTTTAGTCCTGGTTTATGAACTGGCCTTCTGCTGTAGTCCTGGTTTAGTCCTGCTGTAGTCCTGGTTTAGTCCTGATGTAGTCTGGATTTAGTCCTGCTGTAGTCCTGGTTTAGTCCTGATGTAGTCTTGGTTTAGTCCTGGTTTAGTCTTGCTTTAGTCCTTTTTTAGGGACTGGCCTCCTGCTGTAGTCCTGATTTAGTCCTGATGTAGTCTTGATTTAGTCCTGGTGTAGTCCTGGTTTAGTCCTGATGTAGTCCTGGTTTAGTCCTGGTTTAGTACTGGTTCAGTCCTGGTTTAGTCCTGGTTTAGTCCTGGTTTAGTCCCAGTCTCCTGCTGGTGCCCAGAGTCAGGACTAAACATGGGAAGTCAGCGTTTAGTCTTGGTTTAGGGACTGGCCTCCTGCTCTAGTCCTGGTTTAGTCCTGATGTAGTCCTGGTGAAGTCCTGGTTTAGTCCTGGTGTAGTCTTGGTTTAGTCCTGCTGCAATCCTGCTTTAGTCCGCCAGCGTTTCCTACTGTAGTCTCGGGTTAGTCCTAGTTTAGGGATTTGCCTCCTGATGTAGTCCTGGTTTAGTCCTGGTGTAGTCCTGGTTTAGTTCTGGTGTAGTCCTGGTTTAGTTCTGGTGTAGTCCTGGTTTAGTTCTGGTGTAGTCCTGGTTTAGTTTTGGTGTAGTCCTGGTTTAGTCCTGGTCTAATCCCAGTCTCCTACTGGTGCCCAGACTCAGGACTAAACATGGTAAGTCATTGTTTCCTGAAAATGTGAGCCAGGCCTCTGCTTTGACCATGTTTTTCGAGGCTCAAAAACAGTTCTGTTTAGCTGCTGTGACTGAAAGGTTTTTATTCCACAATCTCCTCTTTTAATGTAAATTGTATGATGATTATTTATGTTTTAATTTGTCCGCATTGTGATTTGAATGACTTTCTTATTCTATGAAGTAGTTTGTGTACAAATTGTGCAATACAAATAAACTTGCTTTACCTCTTGTTCTGTTTTTCACGTTTTAAAGACAAAATCAAGTACAGTGTCTTTAATGTGTGTTTTTTTTTTTGAGTGACGTGTAATAAAAGAAAAAGAAAATAGGTTCTTCTAAACATGGCATGTGTCTGTGTCTATCATTTGTTTCGCGTTTCAAATAAAGGACAGGAAATTTAAATGCAAACAGCAGACGGACGATAGACAGGGATTCAGATATAAAACTTAAAACGTTCTTGTTTGACGATAATAGAGAAAGATACACTATGGAACTTTTCTTGAGAGGGTGCATTACCTGTCTGTCACCATGGCGATCTTATTGCTTTTCCTAGTTTGTTCCACAAGACTGCATCAAATTTATCTATCTCTCTGCAGCTGATGTAGTTACTGGTCAGATCTGTGGAGAAGTGACCCTACTCCTGACAAGAATGCATGTTTTCCAAGGTATTTTTATGCAATTAAATCACTTGTAACTGAAAAACACGACACAAAACTTTAAAGACATACTGTGGGACATTCCAGACAAAGCAATAACATCTCCATGGAAAGAAGCAACCAACAGAAAAGTTACACAGTGCACCTTAAAGCAACCTAATAACTCTACAGCTACTCAAAAGTTCAAACCTCCATGCACAGCTTCCAGGTGATGGTAACAGCAGGAACACTGAATAATTCCAGAAAAAAATAAGTATACCGCACACTCGCTTGACTTTACTCTTATTCCTTTATTAGGCTTAGAGGGAACAGCGCGTTTCGCTTCTACAGCGTCATCAGGTTCGCCGGCGAACCAAGGAATAAGAGGAAAGTCAAGCGAGTGTGCAGTAAACTTTTTTCTGGAACTCTACGGCTACGTTCAGACTGCAGGGCTTAAAGCTCAGTTTGGATTTTTTTGTGAAATCCGATTTTTTTGCGACGTCGTTCACATTTCCAGTTAAATGTGATTTGTATGTGATCTCCAGTGTGAACTTTAAACGCCCCAAAAGTGTTCCGCATGCGCCTTGGAGGACACGACGAGGTCACCTGCTGCAAGAGTACTCAGTGTTTACGGAAGTCGCCTAAACATGGACATGGACTAGCATTGAGCATCTGGAGATTTTAAAGTTGCTGTTGTACCGGAGCCAGAACATGTACAAGTTCTTTGTTTTAAGGAAGAGCTTGAGAAGGTCAAGGTTTTTGGCCTTGGCATTTTGAAGGGCAGTGGCAGCAACGTCAGCAGAAAGGAACATGTAGGTATGGAGTCGCAGCCAAGAGTGGTGGGATTGCTTTGTGCTTCGCCGCTTCATTGACATGGACTTCATACACAATTTTCGCATGACGAGAAGAAGGTTTGTGTACATTTGTGAGCGCCTCCTTGTACCACTCTCGCTTGTCGATGGACGAATGAATGTGACCTGGCCGTTCAGACTGAAGTCACATGTCAAAAGATCGGATATGTATCAGTTTTAGGACCACATATCCAAGTGGCCTGGGTCGCATTTGAAAAAATTGGATCTGTGTCGTTCAGACTGTCATTAAAAGATCAGATACAGGTCGCATAGGGGCCAAAAAATCGGATTTGGGTCACTTCAGGCTGCAGTCTGAACGTAGCCTAGAATACTGCGGATCAAACACTCACCACATTAAAGGGCCCATATTAGGCAGTTTTCTCATCTATGTAATATGTTTCCTCGTCAAAAACAGACCTGGAGTTGTGTTTTGTTTCATTCACACATGTTAAACACATAAACCCTGCATATTTATTGAGTTCTTCTCTCAAACATGTCATGTGGTAATACAATCAGTGCTCCTCTGTGTTTTAAAACTCCATTCCCCGTTAGTAGAATCATTTGGATCATTTCAGCACTGGAATTGCCAATCTCTGCTGAACTAAAAGTAAAGGCTCTCAAATCGGCCCACGGTTGGATGGACTTTTCCGGACCGCACAGATTGCCAGTCCGCCCCGAGACAGCATTGGCACTAAACCAGAATAAATCAGTCTATTGAAAATTAATAGCTACGGAAACTGTCCTAATAGGCTATTTCAGTCCCTGGTAACATGAAATATTAACAATATTCTAAAAATGTTCCAAAAGAATAAAATTTATAACCTGTAATCGTAAAAACATGGTGGCTTTAAGCGGAATATTTCTGAAAGGGATCCAAAAGTAGACCGCAATCCTTCACCGGCACTCACCTCCAGATGTTTTCACACACCTGCCCTGTTCCCATCCGTCTCAGACAAACCAATGTAAACACGAGGATGTACCTGACGCACGCAGAACACAGGAAAATACAGCGACACTTACTGGTTTTTGTCCAGGGCCAAGAGCAGCTGTTCCCCCTCCACTTCAATCCGCAGCTTCAGAGACGAAGGGTGGATCTGAGGAGAGACGGGAAAACGAAATTACACCTGGACAACAATATAATAACAACAATATAGGGATGCACCGATGTGAACATTTTGGCCGATACCGATATTTATGTTGCTTATATTGGCCGATACCGATATTTATTTATTTTGAATTCTGAGATAACATTTTATACAGACTGAAAATCATGCAAAACGAATTTTTGAATGTCTTCTTTTATTTTCAAAATGTGTTTTGACTCCTGATTTTTTTTTTTTTTTCAATTTCAAATTTTTTTTATAGTGTTTTTTTTTTTTTTTTTAATAGTGTAACATTGTGTTCTGCGTCCTGATTGCCTAAGAGACCTTTGCCAGACCAGGACTAAATGCGGACTAAACCAGGTCTAGACCAGGTCTAAACAAGGTCTAAACCTGGACTGGACCAGGACTGGACCAGGTCTAGACCTGGACTAAACCAGGACTAGACCAGGTCTAAACCAGGATTAAACCACCCCGTGCGGGTCTATTTCCTGGTTTGCTATTAGCAGCAGTAGCTTCATCGGTGTACCCTCAGCCTTTACAACCGAACAGAGGCGAGTGAGTTTGTGGAAATGCAGCTGGAATATGGATCCCTCTGTAAACGATCTCTACCTGTTCTTTTCCTGCCTGATTTGCTCTTAGTCGTGTTTTTGAGTCACGGCTGAGGCTAGCAGCGACGCACGCGACGCACGCAGTTCAAGCACATCAAACCTCGGCATGAATGAACGCATGCAAGAGCCCGCAGTGGTTTAATCCTGCTTTAGACCTGGTCTAGAGGAGGCACGATTTGGGCACGGGTCTCGTGCTTGCAGCCCCGCGCCGGTCATCCTGCGCTATCACGTGTCCGCGCGCACACTCCCCTTCCCCCCACGCTTCACTATTAATACATTTTGTTGAAAATCTAGGAAAGTTTGAGTGTTTAAACGAGAGAGAAATGTGAGAAAACGTTAATTCGAGGGATTACTGTACTAACAAATATCGGTCGTTAATATCACTTTTACACATCGGGCCAATACCGATATGTTAAAATTTGGGCAATATCGGCCGATACCGATGTTAATGCTGATATATCTTGCATCCCTACAACAATATAATAACAATAAAAACGTACAGTGGTCCCTCGTTTATCGCGGTGGTTACGTTCTAAAAATAACCCGCAATAGGCGAAATTCGCGAAGTCGTCAGCTTTATATTTTACAATTATTCTACATGTTTTAAGGCTGTAAACGCCTCACCACACACATTATACACTTTTCTCAGACTGGCATTAACATTTTCTCACATTTCTCTCTCGTTTAAACACTCAAACATTCGTAGATTTTCAACAAAAAACTCACGCATATATTTCACAGTTCTTCCGCCTTGGTGCAGGCATCTTTTTCCGAGTGAAAAACATGGTTATGGAGAGTTTTTGGTGCTCTTTTTACTTTTTTGG